>OX578134.1:146139657-146542157 GCA_951213105.1 Amaurobius ferox | reverse complement strand
TTTGTATATATTAAAATATTTTTTGTTTTTAGTAAAAACACGAAAGAAAATTATAAACACCCATAATACCAATAATTCACTGTTAAAATAAACTCTAAACTAAATTGAATGTTTACAAATTAAACAAAAATCTAAATACAATTCTAGAATAAAAGTCGAAAACCTGTAAAATCAGCACAAAATATAGATCCTGTTTAAATCAGAACGTTTTTAAAACAATATAAATAAAATACACTATAAACGTGTAAATACACTTAATACGTAATGTTATAAAAAGAGAAAGTGAAGTTTATGTGAATAATAATGAAGTAAAATAAATTCTTATCTTGATTCGGATAAACCACTCTAAAGAAACTGCTAACACAACAAAGTGAAAGGTTTGGGGTGAGTTGTAAGAAAAAATGACGATTTAAAAGAAAAAATAAATCGATTTCAAGCAAATTGAAATTTTAAATGAAGTAATTTATTTCGAAAATAATAATTCATTCCATTAATGGCTATCGAAAATAATAATTAATTCCAATAATTCATTTCATTAATGACGTGCATTCATTATTTGGCAGGCACAAATATCGATTGTTCCATTTGATTTCGTTAAGCGTATCTGACGCAAGCTCGTCAGAACCGTGACGTCAGAACTTCGCCCACTTCCCTCCACCATAGAATCACCGTGCGTCTGCGCATGTGGATCAAAAATCACTGGATCCCTGCTTCCGCGGTTTGGCCGAGAAATTGAAAATCATTATTTCCTTAAAATCCGGATCGTCCGGCTACTTTTTTTTATTTCTTGACCAGATTGAGCTTGTAAGAAAGCCTGGTCTTTGAGTTTTCTGAAAATCTAAATTATTAGTTGAAATTGTCGGTACTTTTCTCGACGCGAGGATTTGAAAACGAAAGTTCGTTTTTTTTAGCTGAAAATGACTTCCGTTTAAAGTCTTTAAAAATTATTAGAATGTGTCCCTGAGACTTGAAATTGATATATTTTTCTCGCAATTGCCTGCTCTTTCCAGTCGTGTTATTTGTTTTTTTTCTACGACGTCTGGATGGTGGAGGAAAAAAGGGGAAAAATTGTAGAAATCGCACAAAACATTAAATAACAAAAAAATGATAATTCTAATTTTAAAAATATGTTTTCACGTGTCACTCCCCCCCCCCCGTCTCCGATTGCAAAAATTTCGTAGCTCTGCGACGCGCGGTCGCTGAGCCCATAGTGTATAAGACAGATAGACAGACAGACAGACAGCGATTGCCTTTTATTTTATAGATATTCATTTCTTTACGAAGTTGCAATAACCTATTTGTTATGATTGCCCTCTTTTGCATTATGATTTTACTGCAAACTAACAGGCCAAATCTTCGGATTCGGTGACCAATCACATAGCTGATTTGATAAGAGTGCGTATTCTATTTAGGGTTGGAAAGTTCTATTTCGGTTGGGAGTTTTGAAATGATCGCGTTCTGGCAATGAGTGTCAAAGGTAAGTCTTTGTGCTGCGGAAGCTACGTTGTCTTTGGAGAGATCCCCCCTGGTAAGTTCGTAGACAGTTGTTCCATTCGCCAATAAATAATACGCGGTTCGAAATCACCCTAGGCTTTAAGGTAATATAGCGGTATTTTCTTTGAGATAATATAGTGGTATTTTGTTTGAGGTAATATAGTGGTATTTTCTTTGAGGTAATATAGTGGTATTTTCTTTGAGGTAATATAGTGGTATATTCTTTGAGGTAATATAATGTTTTCATCGTGTTTTTCGCTTGGGTTGATTGTATACGAAAGGTTGCGAGTAGTATTACAATTGGTATGTGGCAATGCATTTGTGTGTAATTCGACAATTTCAGTAATTTGTCTAATGTAAAGACCGTATGTAGTTTATTTATTCAGTCAAAAATCCGAATATTTAAGTTAAATATATTTGTAATTTTACCCTTTATCTTTGTATCCTTTAATATTTTTTATATTTTATTTATTTCTTTTCAGCGAAACGAAAATTTGAGTTCAGTTATTTTAAAATTTAATAAAAAAATTCTGCTACGAGGGACTCTACATTTTGTAGTCCCAATTAACAATATTGACAAATTTATTATTTGTCAATGATTTGATACACCGTCAGTTGCTTCGATTTAAAATATATGTAAAATACTTCATATGGCTTTAAAAGTAGTTTTACATTAAAATATTTAATTTATAACCATATATTAAATAAAAATTATAGCAATCTCTGTTCTCGTTATACAAAACTTAAGGATAAGTACTGGAGAATAAAGCATCCTGGTTCTGTTTGTAAACCAATTAAAAAAATCATAAATCTTGCTCAACATATACCAAAATAAAAATTGTATAAGTAAATGCTGTACAAATAAATTTGATAGTTGTATTTATTGAAAATAAATTAATTCCATTACAATGCAACATGATATAATTTATTTCAAATAAAGTTCCAAGGAAAAACGTCTACGTATATTTTCGATGGAAACATTAATTTTGCGTTTTGTATTAGTAGTTCCACAACCGCTGTGGTTAGAGACTCAAAACATGGAAGTGTGACTCACAGTAACGTGAAGAGTAAGTATACCAAATAGGAAAATAAAAATCATCAAAAAACTGTGGATATGTATGCATAACAACATACAAACTAGCTTTTGATTTTATATTTAACGAGAAGTAGCAAAAATACCCCTTAATTCTACTTAATGTTGCTTATATATGTATATGTACTCTTAATATTAATAAATTCTAGGTACAAAGCAAAACATTAGAAAGCAAAGTCCATTTGATGCGATAGCTAATCAAATGGAAATGTGGATATATGGATAATAATATTTATTAATGGAATAAGCTTGAGCAATTTTTTTGATAATAAACAATGAAACATTTGTGTAAAAAGTCCAGCTATATTTTTTTACGCTATTTTCCGATGATGTTTCGCATTAACGGGTTAACTTTATATAGACTGCCTTATGTAAAATAATTCATTTCATTAACATTTTCAGCAACAATAATTCAACTTGATTGGGTATAAGTTACATTTTCGTATTCTAATTTCAGTGTTTTGTGCGATAAGTTTTGAATGTTCATGTAGAAATGTTCATAGGACCATACATAAGGGGAAGGTGCGATGTCGTATCTTAATTATTGCAGAAGCATTTGTAAAAGAGAAGATTTATTTACAAGAACATACTAACTATATTTACAGAAACATTACGTATATTATATACAGGAACATTGTTCAAATAAAGCTCCATCATAACGCGCGTGCAGGCAGCATCTGAAATATGAATGTAAGAGTGATGCTGATAAAGTTCTGAGGCTCACTTATAGGAGCCAGGGTAGAAGCGTTCCGCATACGACATATGCAAATCTAGAGTCTCTGTGGAAAGCAAGAACGTTTTATGCTAATCTCTTGATCAGCGTCTTTATGCAAATCGCTGGAGGCTGTATCGGAGGTACAGCCATATAATAACATCCGTAGAATACATTTCAGTTTGGACGTTTAGACATTTCACTTTGTCACACGTTTAGGTTCAGACTTTTTGCACTGATAACAGAAATTCAGTTGATTTCCGAAATGTATGTATGCCTATTTATCTTTGTGGATATTTTTCTTTGAACTGTAAGTCAATTTAGATCCTTACGATCATTTGTCTTATGTAGGGGTCTCTTCTTTTTGCATCACTAGGGAATATTTTAAACTACAATGTTTGCACCACTAGGGAATATTTTAAACTGCAATTTTTTAT
Organism: Amaurobius ferox; assembly: GCA_951213105.1. NCBI lineage: Eukaryota > Metazoa > Arthropoda > Arachnida > Araneae > Amaurobiidae > Amaurobius > Amaurobius ferox. The sequence continues at coordinate 146,538,421 of OX578134.1, read as the reverse complement.
GAACTCACAGGAGTTTGGAACACATTATTTTTTTTTGACATCTGTGAAGGAATATCGTTTTTCTTTATATACAATTTGTGGTTATTCTTCTCTAAACTGCAAATATTTAAGGTTTTTTCAATCATTTGTTTTATGCTCGAATCGCTCCCTTTTACACCCACGGTGCATGTTTTAAATTATATTTATTTTTCAAACTCATGGATATTTAGAACATATTATTTGGGCTTGGTATCGGTGCAGGATATTTCTATGCCTTTGTATGCAATTTACCAAGTTTGGGTATAATCTTTAAACTGTATATCTCTTCATATTCTTGTCATCATCTGTTTCATGCACTGGTTCCTTTTCATACCCACTATGCATTGTTTTCTATATTTACTTTGTGAACCACAGGGCGTTTCGAACACGGGGTTTTGTGTCTTGGCATCTGTGCTGGATTTTCTTCTTTCAGCAATGTATAATTTTTTCAGATATGTCTTCCCAGCATAGGTCTTGCGATGGTAAAAATCTTAAAGACTCCTTCTTTTTACTTCCATGACACAAAATGTTCAACTACATTTACTTTGCAAACACACTGTCGAGTTGCGAGGAAAGTAATCCGATGCAGATAGTGTCTTTCCATACAAATTCATATTTCGTTTTAATTTTCATTTTATCACCCAAATTAACACATGGCAGCTATCACCCAAAATCGAGTTGGCAATTTTTAAAACTACTTTAACTTGACCAAAGACGCTATAGACGCATATCAAATAGATTTAGACAAATATATTTTATTTCGTTTCTTGCTGATTCTTACTTGTTATTTATAAAAAAAGTTACATTTTCCCTATTATATTAAAGTTTAATTAACATTAGGGATATACGTATACGCCTTAACTAGCAACTTTGGATCTATATTTTTAGGCTACAGTGGATATATGCATAAAATAACTCTCTAGAGTACGCAAAACGTGTAAATCTATTGAGTCTCTAAATTCAAATTTTAGATCATAGTATAATATATAAGACAAATATTATACTATGTATTATGGAGAAAATGCAAAAGCAAAGCTCGATACAGCGTAATTAAAATATAACCATATATTTCAAAGATACGTACTTGAAGTCATACAAGAATAACATTGACAATGAAATGACTTCCCACCATACCCAAATCCTGTTGTTGATGTTAGTCAAATTTAATTTTGTAGAATGCATAGTGTATGTCCCACTTAAAAACACATCCTCAAAATCCTCTAAAATCGCTGCAGTTAATTTAGTGACCCCTAAATTTCAGCACGAAGATTAATTTTTAAGGATGCTACTTTTCTTGGCGAGTTTCTAAGTGCTTTTTAATGTTTTAATCACTGCTTGGACTGGGAAATATTTACATTCAACATATATTAGTCGATTTGCATTGCGAGTGGTAAAAATTGATGGTAACACGTATACATGCAGCTTTATATGCAAAGCTTTTCTGCACAGTTCAATGCTATTGCCTTATATTGTGTCTAATATTTTTTTCTGATTTATTGCAGAGAATGAGTGCCATTGTTTATTATTTGAGTGATCTGGCAAAGAATAACACGATAATCTGGTGACTTTAATTATCCTGTGATTTGTAAAAGAGCGACATTGATTGCTTTTAAAAACTGAAAATAATATTTTTACTTTCCCTACATGCATAGTATTGTGTGTGGGGAATGTATTGTGACGGTTTTGAAATTTGGAATTCTAGTTTTTGACGTAGGAGCCCATTTCAAGTGTCACTGAACTCGAATTGAAAATTTTTTTAAGTCATGACTATGCGTGTGTGAATGCAATATATTAGGAACGAATAGGACATTTCAAGTGTAATTTGGTATGAGGAATACAATCAGTTGACAATGACATTTTAAAATAGAAGACACCCGGTTTTCGAATAGATATTTAGCTGAAATCATTAAAAAGTTAAGATCTTCATTATTGATAAATAATTATTCATTTCGGATGTAAATTTTCATACATTTTAAGACGTTATCATGAACCGCTAATGCTTTAAAATACATTTTAACAAAAATAAAAAAATATAGTAAATATCATTAAATGTGCTCTTTTTCATATGTATAATTATGCAATAAATCTGTCAATGTTACTGCATTCATTAAAGATTGTTTTGTATTTTGTGGCTACAGAATTTACCAATAGTTATTTATTTAGCGGGATATTAATTAAGTATCAATATTATTTCGATTAGATTTTTGCACATGTGTTTTAATGAATCATTCTGTTTGATTTATTGATTTTCCAAAGGCTGTCAATTTACGTGGTATTAATTTAATACCAAAAACATTCTGCTGTAGATTTTGTCCACCATTACTTCGTTGTGAAAGAGTTAAAGTCATTGGTCTTATATAGAGAAAGTGGTATGCTGTCTACATCAAATCAACCTCTTGTAAAAAGCCGGCAAAGTAGACAAGGATAATACAAAAATATATACAAATTTTACACAAAAGACCAGTAGTCTGCGTTAAATATGAAAAAGTTTATTTACCATTAATATCGTAAAAGGAAATTATATATAAAATGAGATTTCTTTCAATCAAAGTCTTAGATGCCAAAGACCTAATCAAGAACGCTGTTATGGATACTGAAGCAGCAAAAGCAGAAAATATAGTTCGCAAAACGTATTGCTACTGGAATATTAGCGTCCTGCGAAATGATTGCGGTGTGAACGCCTGCCACTTTTAGATGATACAACCACCCTGTCAATATATGCATATCAAAATACATTTTAAATGTTAAACAATTTAAATTTCGGTTACTCCCTAGGCGAATAAATTTTGGGTGTCAAGACTGTTGTTGTTGTTGAGACCCAGACCGTCCGACCTACCAGAAAGGTGTAATGTAACTGTTTGGACGGCCGGGAAGTACCACCCAATTTAGACCGGTACCCAGTGGGGGCGGCATCCACAGGGACCGTACCCTCCATCCCCTACCACCAGCCTCTCGGAAGGACTTACGGACCCACATGTTTAACGTGATCGTACTGCGCATGAACACGGCGACAGTTGTGGCAGCCTGCAAATCCAGCGCGCAAACCACAAGACTACCGCTTTTGAAATGTGCCAACAGCACGCGGTGTCTCCAGATGGTCACCCACCCAAGATCTAACCGCGCCCGATGCTGCCTGACTTTGGTGATCTAACGAGGACCGGTGTTTTCAGCACGGTACGGCCGTTAGCACTGGATGTCAAGACTGTAAAGCTGTTTTACTCATCTGCAATCATATATCTATGACTTGACACAAACAAAATGAAACATTTAATGACAAAATGAAACTTTTGACTTGGGAAGCACATGACTTTCCATACAGACTCAAATTCATTGTATCTTGCATATTCCATCAAATTGAGTTTATTTTCTAAAAATGACACCCATATCTGTTTTATATTATATCCAATTCGCAGTTTTTGTGTATTATTTTTAATTAGACAACTTAAGACTTAAAAAGTCGCCAGCTCCTCAAAATTCAACAAAAATTAAATGTTTCGAAAATCTAGAGTAAGTCATTCCGTTTTAATCGTTTTGTCGTTAAAAATACATATAAAACATTTAATTAATTAATCCATCTGCATATTTAGTTTTTAATTTCAGACTTAGACAACTTTTGTGGGCCGCTTAAAAAAACAGTTCTACGTTTCCGAATCATACCAAAATCTAATCAGCACTAAGGTAACTTATATGTACAATAAATGAAACTGCCACTTGTAAGAAAATAACTCGCACTTTTCCGTGCAGAAAGCAGACATACATCAGTAAAATTACGACAATTCTTTTGAGAACGTTATAAACCATCTCGAGTTTTTGACGGAATAGCGCGTTTCAAACACCCCTGAAAGGAAACCGATCGTTTCTAAGGTGATGCTTGTGTGTTTGTGTGCGTGTATGTGGATACGATATTTTACGAATGAATGGAACGTTTCAAACAAACTTTGGTACAAAAATTACAATCAGTGAATACTGGAAGCATGTTGACTTTAAACTTACTTGAATGTTAAGGAGACCTCCAAATTTCCGAATGAAATTTTGAAAATTTTTTCAAAAAACCAAAACCTTCAATAATGTTACGTAAATAATCTTTTTTTATGTTATTTTCCGTTAGAATATTCCATTGGCATAATTTATGAAAGCTGTTATAAATCGTTTTCGAGATATTGCACATTTTCAAATAAATTTATCAAAATTTATCGAATCACATAAAGTAAAAAGTCATCACATATAGTAAAAATTATTAGCTATTGTGAAATAGGTTCACGTTTCATATGTAATATTATGCGATAAATGTGGAACTTGTTCGTTTCATTCACAAGATAAGATGCGATGTCTAATATTTTTGTATTTTCATGCCTAGCAATTTGCCAACATTCATTTTTATTTAATAAATGTTGTTTACCCAGTTTGTATGTAACGCTGGGAGATAAATTTGGCGAAATTGACCCTTACGTTAGCGATATATCGTCCATTTCGCGATATTTCGTTTCAAAATGACAAAAATATCGTCAAAATAGCAAACATGACATTGAGTTTACAAAGCATACGTCAAATGGTTGAATTAATTATTAACATATTTTATTATAGGGACTATATTGTTTATTGATGGTATTAATATTGATAATTGTCAATTTAGAATTGCGGGAAATACAAGTTAATTAGGTACATAGAAATAGTTTTTCATGTTGCTAGCTAAAAGAGCTATATATACAATTCAACGTTAAAAATCATTTTGTCGAGGCTCTTATACATAATTTTGTCACTGTCAAAGAAGCAAATTCATCGCATTATATAGGGAAAATCATGTGCTGCCCACATCCGATATTTTAAGCAACATATTATAAAGAGAATTTTGCTAAAATCTATATTTGAATGTACCTAACAGCAAATGAATCTTCAGTAATGTAAAACAGTTCCACTTAAAATCTCATAAAAAAAACTCCACTAAGCAGATTAACATTTAATTTATTAAAGAAAATGCTGTTAAGCATTTCTCTGTATCCTAAATATGAAATTCGTCGAAATTTTTAAATTCGAGAAAATGCGGAACACGTAAGGGTAAAATATTTTGTTTATTTTAATATTTAAAAAGATAATTTTGGCACCTGTCTGAGGAAGATATTGAAAATGATGTAGGAGATAAGTGCATTATGTCTCGCTAAGTTAATAATAAGAATGAATTTATTTTAGTCATTAATGCGCTTCATATTTGAAAATGTATTTAACATAATTATTTCTCCTATTGTGTTAATGAAAGAAGTGTTTTGTGTTTTCACGGTGTATAACTATTTAAATTGGGATGTGTTTGTTAATTATAATTTTGTATTTGGATAAATTTATTGTTAATTGTATTATTGTAATGTATAAATATATACTATTAGAGGAGCATGATGCTCGAAAGATATAATACATATAATTATACAAATATTCCAATTTGTATTTTTTGCAATTAAAAATATCATATATTTAAATAAAATAATGAATTCATAACATAAATTCAATCATGTAATGTGCAGCGTTTAATTAAAGTTGCGTTGTAAGACACGCATTTCATTGGGATGAAATATAACAATTAAAAATAAAGAATAATAATGACTTATTACTTTCCTTATATACATAATGTATAAGGAAAGTATTGTGACGGGGTCGAAAATTCGAATTTGAGTTTTCGACGGGAGAGCACGTTTCAAGCATCCCTGATCACGAATCAAACATTTTTGAAGTGATGTCTGTGTGTGTGTGTGTGTGAAAGTATGTGTGTGTGTGTGTGTGAAAAAGTATGTGTGTGTGTGTGTGTGTGTGTGTCAGTGAGTCTGTGGAGACGATAACTGACAAACGAATGGACCGATTCGAATCAAATTTGGTACAAAAATCACAATCCGTAAACACTGGAAGCCTATTGTTTTTATATGCATTCGTATGCTCAGAACCCCCCTAAATTTTCGAATGAAATTTTAAAAAAATCGTCAAAAAATTAAAACCAGTAATAAAGTTACGCAAATAGACATTTCTTATGTAATTTTTCATTAGAAAACGATTGACATACATTTTAGAACGCTAACATGAACCGTTCTCGAGATATTGTACATTTTTCATAAAAAATTATCAAAAAGTCATATAAAATAAAAATAAAAAGTCCTATTGTGAAACATGTTCACTTTCCATATGTAATACCATGCGATAAATTGGGTGACATCATTCTCGTGGATCTAGCTCGTTCCATTCATGAAAAAAGATACTTTGAATAATACTTTTGTATTTGAACGCCAATACTCATTTATCTGCTGTAAGAATAACTTATTTCTTAGTGCATAACGTTTAACGATATTTTGGCGACGAATTTGGCGGAATGTCGCCAACTTGGCGACTTTTCGAAATGTTGCCAAATTAGCGAAAATCTGGCCAAATGGATAAAAATGACGCTAAATCAATGAAAATGACGACTAATTGTCGAAAATTCAATATCTTGGAAAGAATATTAGTATCTACTATAAGAAAAACCTATTTTTTTACTGTAAAAGTAGTAAAACCATTACAGTATATAAGGAAAGTCATTTGTTGCCCACATCAGATTTTTTTTTCTTATTTTTTGATTCATATACGTTACATTATACACAGTTAGTTAGAATAATACCAAAGTGTCGATCATGCGTCCCCTGCATTGAATGATGACACTATACGCTACACTGTGGTCTTTGAATTAGTATTAATGATACATATACATAAAATTCGCCTCTCTCTTCAAGCGTCACACATTTGTTTAATACTATATGTGCCTTGCCAGAAATTGCATAAATAAAACACATAGGGGGTAATCTGCAGATCAAATTCGAGTTTTGCTGTCTGTGAGTGGAACTTGCAGCTTTTCTCGTATATATTACATTATCTCATACTACCTTATCACCATACGCGTTTAATTTGCTGCTTTCTTTCAAAATCATTTTTGCATAAGTGTAGTACAAGTTGTAGGACAGACATCTATTTTTAGTCAATAGTAACTTTCAGTTGGCCGCGTCATGTTATTAGGGCTTGATTAAACTATAGAAGGGTCCATGAGCTGGTGTTAACTGGGGGCTCATCATACACTCACGCCATGCAACAATCATGCAAAACATTATCATATAGCAAATTTGGATGTTTAGAACCATTGTCCTGAAAGTTTTTTTGTACATGTAGAAAACTTCCAAACTTTTTATTTCAAATTCAAGTCCTACATGTTATGATATAATTGTCTTGGGGCTTAGGTACGGTGTGAGTATAATTGCATTTTTCGGTGCATTATACGGTGTGAGTATAATAGCATAAATCCAATTACACTATTACATTAAAGATGGATGAAATACACAAAGTTTCTCTTTCAGGCATACCTCCGGGGGGCGATGCCCTCCCCCCGGAGACGAGGATTCGCCGTCCCGGAGACATTTTATGTTAACCTAGTGTCTATTTATGCCATAAATTTATATAGGGGAAATAGAAAACTCGCCCCCCTTAAAATTTCATTATCCCCCTCCGACCAAAAAGTCCTGAAAGACACAGTGCGCGTGAATGGAACTAACTAGATCCACGCGAATGATGGTAACATAGTTTTTGCATAATACTGCACATGGTAAGTAAACATTTTGGGCGATACCAACTACTTTAATTTTATGATTTTGTTTTAAAAACGTGCAATATCTCGAGAGCCATTCATCTTGGTCTTCTAAATTTTGTATTAGTCGTGTTTTGATGTTAAAATTACATCTAAAATGATTATTTATTTATCATTAATGAATATCCTGATATTTTTAAAAAATCGTTCGAAAATTACGGGGGGGCCTTTCGAACAGTGTTTCTTTCAGGTATTTTTGGCCGGGGAGGGGGGGGGGGCGAATGAAGTTTTTAAGGAGACAAGCTTTCTATTTTTCTCATATAAATATATCTAAATGATGTGCTTCCCCCCCCCCGCCCTAAAATTTCATTCGTCCCCGCCCCTGCCAAAAAGTCCTGAAAGAAACTCTGAATACACACGTACAATACGAGACGCACTACTAATGCAACCTTGCAATGGTGCATGCAATATAAAGCAGATAAGATGCCTCATATTTTAGAATAGTATTATTTTCCTTTTAAAATATATTTAAATCTGAATCAGAAGAAACAAACTGTTCAGCAAATCAGCAGTTGCAATCATAAATCAATTGGACAATTAATTTATGTCGCGCACATCTGGTGTAACAAAGAATATCTCATTAAATACTCTCGAATAACGACGGGAAAATTTCTATTTCGTTTTAAAGTAATGCGATTCACTTTCATACTTGAAATCTCATCAACATTTCAGTACACACAATAACAGCATTTCAGTTAAATAATGATGTATTTTACTTTTCTAAAGTTCCCGTATTTTGTTGATTTTTGCTTATTTTCACATGAATAAAACAGTATAAATGCAAATATTTTTTGTTGGAGATTATGGAAACAAATTATTTTAGAGAGTTGCATATAGAGATGTAATAAGATTATGTATTCATTTTTAATATGCATTCTTATTATTCTGTTGTGTAAAAGGTATATCATATTACTTATTATTTATGTTATTCTTTTTCCATATTGAATGGCAAAAACTTCGTTTTTAATTTATATTTTTAAATAATAAAATAAGGTACAGTAATAGCGATAAATTTTTGATGGTTGGAATAATAAAACTGGCAAACTGCCCTGATACATATTCGAATTTACAGAATGTAAGGTGACGTATAAATTTTTCTTTATAGGACAAGTTGTGACTGATACCACAACTGGCTAATACCATAACCTACAAAATAATGTTAAAATTAGAAACTACGTAATTTTAAAATTTTCATTGCGCAATGTCCCCTTAAATCAAAAGCATGAATATAAATCATGAAAGTACCATACTTTAGAAGTTCTAATTTAGAAATTTTGGTATTAAATGTTTGCCCATCACTGCGGAATATCCACTCATTCACTACACCTACAGTGACTGAAACAATGCTTTAAAAGGATATATTTAATTTTATTATATTTTCTTTTTAAATTATTTATCTAAATTAACCAATATATATTGCCATATATTGAAATCAATTACGATCTTCTGGTATTAAAGATCACGGGAATTATTGATATTTTCAATTTACTACGTCATCTGTTTTATGTTGGTAAAGATTTTTGAGACTCATGTTGTAATACGGATAATCTTCTACTAACACACTGGCATATTTTCTAATCTGCGACAATATAAGTAGTACGGGGATATATATATATATATATATATTCCCATATAATTTTAGTGCTTTCATTCTGGCATATATTGGAATCAATTACCGATTTATTGATAATTTCAATTTATACATGTAATCTAATAATACGGGTTATATTTTCTAATTTTCGCGTATATAAGTAGTACGTGTTCCATACAATTTAAATGCTTTCATTTGGCATATATTGACTCAATTCCTTTTTTTTTCAAATTGATTACAAAATGGGCCAGGATTATTTATTCTTTAGATCTGCTCGTGAAGAAAATTTTGTATAGCGAGAACAGATATTCTTAAACTTCTTTTTAGGGGCATTGTATTAAATATTTTAACAGAATATTTTGATTGAAAATGTCATTTAGTATACTATGAGAATTTGCACATGATTGCGAATTAAGTTTCTTTATGTATACTCCGTACGAGGCACGGGTATGCTGCTGGTCTATATAAATAAAACTGAAAATCTATCTGTCTGTAAGCCATAGCATTATGCAGACGATATTTTTTCAGTAAATTCATTTGAAGAAAATGATATGTCGCTTAGCAACGGATTTAAATCTAATGTGTTATGCAGCAGATGATGTTTATTAAATATTTTCTGATTTAAATAAAAAGAAATCTATATGAAATAAATTTGCAGTTTTAACTGGATTATATGAATTACCGTATTCATACCGCAATTCTTTACCTGTTGAAGATAAGTGGTCAATGTAAATTGCAAAAATGTTGTAAGTAAGGTAGGAAATAAGACTACGTTGATGAAATAGTCCTTCCATTAATTTTCAAACAGTTACACTTTTTAAATTTTTATACGATCCCCTTAGACAAATTTGTTCAATCAGAAAATTTTTATTTTTAATGCAACAAGATCATTAAAAATCCCCGCATATCTGAATTTTTAAAATTGAGCGAGTTATATTTAATTGAAAATTGAACATTTTGAATAGGGACTGATTAGAAATGTAAATTTGTTACATATCACAAAAAATATTGAACTGGATGGTAATTTTAATTATGTGCCCCAACCGCGTAGTGAGTACCACTGCTTTATATGATTTCTGTCTGTGTAATGCTTTATTTAGAAGCATTTATGATAAAAAGTTTTGACACATATTAACGTATTTTTTTCTAAACAATTTCTATCGTCAATTTGTTTATGATCCATATTTTCACTGATGAAACAACCTTTCACATGGTACGGACAACTGGCATAAGTCAGATTTTTTCCTTTATCATAATTCAGTTGATTTTAAAGATACAGATATGCATTTTTTAATGATCTTGTTGCATTAAAAATAAAAATGTTTTTATTTTTTTTCATGCAACCTGTTGCGAAGGGTTTGGGTGCATGCAACTGCAACCGCTGATGGTGGCAGGATATTTCGGATGGCACTTGCAGTTGCAAACCGGTCTCGACGAGCCGTAGGGCGACTCTACCGGTCTGTGCGCTCTGGCGTGCATCTGTTTGATCCACTCCCTTTACAGTGTATTCTCTGATGTCCCTGCGTACATCATGTCACACATCGCTGGATGGCACTCACGTGGTGCCGAACACGCTTGGCAATTGCACGCATCGACAAATCCATGTCACGTAGCTCCAGGATAGACTAATTTCCCAGCCGTTAACTGATGGTATACAGCTCGCTGTTGTCTTCGAGGCATCGCTTCTTCACTTTTATCAAAAGTGGGGCTGCTGCAAATCGTCGCTGATAGCATTTACCGGACGAGCCGTCTGCTGGTCTTTATAACTCGAAACTAGGTGTCAAATAACTCGATACGTACGAAAAATCATTTACATATGATTCTCTCTTCAACGGGTGCTGTGATTTGCATATGGCTACGTTCAATCCTCCATGATCTTGCAATTTCACTTTTGACAAGTGAATATAGGTATTAGCGCTTTTCAAAGAATGTTTCAGTTACATGGCAGCTAATAAATCAAAACAGTCAATTATGCTACTTGAACTTCAGAATTTAATTATACTATTTGAACTAATTGAATACAAAGTGAAGGTAACTAATTGAAAGTTAACTTGGAAATTATGAGCCCTGTCGACATTTAAGTATGCACAGCCAATAGAAAGGATTATCTACCAATGATGCTCGGTACTCTACGCGACATCTAACACTACACTAAAGGCTCCTAAAAATACAGGTTGGCGCAAAAGCGTCCATCTTGACTCTCAGTTGAAGGGTTGTACATGGCAGAAGGAGGGTACTTTCTATTCCTTTTTTTCGGGATCTAGAGAAAATTAAAATATTATATTCTACATTCTTGAAGGATTGGTAAAGATTTTTGAAAACAGAAGCACCTATTTTATAGATAAGTTGTGTATCAAATATCAGCCATGAAGTATGTGAGCGTGATGGATACAGGCAGATTATAACCGATTGAACTGATTGAAACGGTCAAAATGGCTGTTGCATCAGCCTTCATATTTAGAAGCCTTTCTCTACTTGCAGTCCAAATAATGCTATTTTAGCATGTGATGTATTTTCTTATTTATGATGTGCCATTTATTTATTATTCTAATTTTATCTTTATATATGTACTTTCTACATATGTAAAACTATTAAGTACAAATTACATATGTAAACTCTACAAACTTACTACTATGTTTAAAGAAAAGAAACACAAGTTGAAATGAGGAAACCAAAATCTCCATAATTTTATAGCAGCAATTATTCCGATAACAACATTTACGCTAAAGGCCATGTATATATCACTAATTCGATTAAGTTATATCGTTCATAAAATTATCTCGTTTGGTAGAGTAATGCAGCAAATAAACCTAACACTAATTATCCTCAGGCAAAATTGTCAGTTTGCTTCTTTCTTATCTGAAGGGTCTTAGGTACTAAATGTTTATTACGCAATACGCTAAGGCCAAAATTACTCATAATAAAATCCTAATCAATACATTTAAGAGATCTAGGGTTGTAAGGGTTATGTATACAGCTGGAATAGTGTAATCTTATGATAACATAAAAAATGCGATAACAAATAGCTGAACAGATATTAATTGATATTAGAAATAAGCTAAATGAGATTAATCTAAGGCATTTCGCAAAGCAAGTAGTATAAATTCAATTGACAATGATCTGATTATTATTCATAATATAACACTTATATAATTCATATTTTCTAAATAATGTGCAATACAATTACATAAAATTTATGATATTTATATATTACAATAATTATAAATACCAGAAATATTTTTATAAAAATTATAATAAAAATTTGGATGCAACTCTAATAATGTCAAAATATATGAAGATTTTGACCAGTCAATAAAACATGTAAAGTCCTCTTAGTCCTCGGTAGAAAATCCCACGTTTCCCTTTATAATAAATTAATTATTTATAAACAGATGATGATATTGCCCAGTAATCGGAGGGGAGGCCGCAAAAATCCATTCTGAGAGATTGCAAGTTTTCCAAAATAAAGTCTTGCGTTGCATAGTTAATGCTCCTAGATATGTATGTCCAGGATGAAGTAATTCATCACGATTTAAAAGCCTCTGGCATCACAGAGCAGATTTGGCAATGTACACGAAATTTTTACAAAAAAAAAACTCCAGTAGACCCTGTATGAGAGACATAGACCAGATCTACAATCTGATCACGCTTTCCTATCTCAGGAAACGACGTATTTTATTTGGCTCCCACGGAACTAAGAGGGGAAAATGTCGCTATCTCGTTCCTCAAAGTCGAAAATATGTCGCTATCTCGCTCCTCCTAGTTTTTGCACTTATTTTGCCTTTCCCTTTATCAATCGAAGACTCCACTCCAATTAATAGACTTGACATTTTTCTCTCCTCTTTCTCGGCCCAGCCACAGGTCGATAGGATCGCTAGTTTTTGCCCGCGTTACTTGTGTATGATTCTTATCCACGTTCTTTATCATCTCTTTTATTAGTTCACTTAACTTTTTACTTATTTTTATTAAAGCAAACTTAATTTCTTTTAAAACATAAACTTAAATACTGTTTATCTTGCAAATTCTTATTTTCTCAACTTACAAGTAAACTTTTATTTATTTTTCAATTCCTTCCTCAATCCAATCACTCTGATTGGCTTACTGTTTTTACGGTTCATACCCTTCCCTTCTCTTTCTGACCTACTCGTCATATCAGCCATCCAATTCCATAGAATTTCCATCTTCTATAAAAGAAAGGCGACCTACACTCAGCACTCTTCAAGAGCGAAGTGCATTACTTTATCTCATCTCTCGCAACAACTAAAGGACTTTCTAATACATTAGATGGGGATGCAAGTGTCTTCAGAAGGAGGCACTCAGTAACGAAGCGTCTTGACTTGGCAAGTATAGATAAATGCCAGAAACTGAGATTGGATAAAGGCATTTCTCGTCTGGTGCTCCGACCTGAACGACAAATCAAATCTCTATTAGTCACAAAGACTACACGCTAAAAAAAATTAATTAATAAACGTTCATCAACGGACTAAAATAGGAATTTTTATATCAGCATCTTAATTATAATCTTGCATTTAGGAATTCTTAAGCAGGTGGATCTTGAATATCTAACATTTGAGGTTTATCTGAGATCGAATGATTGACAATCTGGCTATGAATCTATAGCGATGAAAGCAAAATTACTAAGTTGGTAGTGCCAACATTTGACCCCGGTGGCAAAGCGTAAGTCAGAAGCGTAATGTTGAGCTAGAAACGTTTCCAGCAGTTCAAGACATTTAATGCTGCTTTATGAGAGTTAGGTACTGTACTCGCCCTACTAAAGAGTTTCGTCGAAATTGATCGAAATTGTTACTGGGTTATGGATGAGAAGTGAGAATTGTAAGTTGAACGAAAGCAACAGTAACAATGCGATATCGTAATAAGTCACAAGGCCCTGTGACGTACGGTTAATCTACATCAGATAATCTTTTAAGATCAAGTAACTAGTTTGTAATGGCGCCATTCCGGGGTCAGCATCAGTGGTAGCAAGAGTGGTGGTGAGCAAAAATATTTGGCCAGCATCATAGCCTCTAAAGACTTCTCCAACTCAATGGATTAAATACTGTTTTATCAGGCATTAGCTACAAATCCAATAACAAGTTGACATTCTATATTCGACTTAAAAGCCCTAAGTTTTGATTTCCATGGGAATCCATTTTATATTGTACATCCAGGTTAAGTTAACCTCTTTCTGTACAAAAATGATTGCATATTGACAAATGAATAAAAATTAATATTTAGTAATATGGTGAAGACTTAAACGTAATTATTTCTACTCTGAACGATTGAAGTCTGTACTAAAAGAGTCAAGCAAAAGTATTTTATAAACAAGGTGTAATGGTAAATTTTAAAGTAAAATATTTAAAATCGGAGTGGGCAGTATATATATATCATACAGTATATATACATATCATACAGTATCATATTTTGCATATATATAAACTAAAATCTCAATCCTTCTAATTAGTTACAAAGTATTTCAAAAATTTTAAAAATATCTTAAAATCATTAAATAATTCTATAGAAAAGCTATTTTCGTACATAAAATGACTGCAAATAAATTAAACAGAATAAAAGTTATTTTTTGCGTAAAATATGTCTACACTTTATTTCATTATTTTCCGGTAGAGTTTTGAATAACTACCAATTCATTCCCGATGCTTACGGGAGCGTGTGTTATCGTTGGAAGCAAAATTCCTTCAGATGATTTATCGCTCTCTACCAATTTGCTCCTTGCTTTTAGAAACTTTTTTTAGTACAAGTCATTTCCTTATACAGAAACAATTATGCGAGAAATATTAATAGGCTTGTTTCGAATATTTTTCCTGTATTCGGAATACAAATTATTGATTTTCAGGAAATATTTATGGTTATTGTGTTTACTACCTTAATATTCACAGACGGGTGAATTATTGCCTTGATTGTATTTTTTATAACCCATGCACTCATAAAAATACATGTTTTAATAAAACTGAAAATAAAGTAAAAAATAACTAGGCCGCACATTTTACGATTGTGGACTTACTTATATTCAGTATGAATAACACACTTATATTTATCAGTAGAAATATGTAAGAGAAATGGATAAATTACTCCTATTCATTCCAGTTTAAATATATTCTATTCTGAGAATAAATTTTTGTAAATGCGACTTATTAAACTATTGTACAAAGTCGCAAAGCAAGTACATATACTAAAATTAAAAAAGCAAAAAATTTGAAAAATCTATACAGACACTACACCAATACAGAATCAACAAAATTTGCTACATCCAAACAGAAACACAAAAAACATTTTAAATATCAAATATCTAACACCAATAAACAAGATAAACAAACCTCGCATACACTTTACCATTCAATCCTTCAAAAAGTAAAAGACCCTTACTGTGTATAAAATGAACACCATCAAACAGATAAATATAGACCTCCGTAATGCTTCGCAACTGCAGTTCAGACAGAAAGTGTACCCCTATTTAAATATAAGTTGTAACATTCCGTTACGGTTATGCTGAAAAATTTACATATACTGTCACTAAGAAAACGCAAAGGGTAACCCTTTGCAATTGCTTCATTCAGATAGCCCAGATCACTTCCATATCGATTTACTGCACAGCTATTTAATCGTTTACTTCTTGTTAAAAAATTTAAAATAATGTTCCTGAAAACATTACGATGTAGACAAGAATTCCAATTAATTATGTAATTTATTTTAAAATTAAAGTATTTTCTTTTATCATATAATTTAAATCCCACTTTACCATTAGATTGTTTATATATAGTTAAATCCAAGAAATTAATACTATTATCAATGTTACGTGTAGTTTCTGTTAATGTTAAGTTTGATGGATAAAAAGTAAAATTTAAGTGATCCCGGCCATCGTGGCATGCATATAAAATGTCATCCACATAACGAATGTATACAATCTCATTTAATACATTCCCTCTTCGTATTTGTTCAAGTATATATCTGCAAGAATAGAGGAGCAAGCCCCTCCCATTGGTATGCCATTCCGCAGTTTATAAAACTCTGTTCCATCATAAAGTACAGTTTCAAACAATACCATTTCGATTAGACACTTGTAAATATGTTTTTAATAAGGTTTTGCATCTCATGCTTTTCATACATTTCCATTAATATGCAAAACAAATCATTTATATCAATATTGCAAAAAAGATCATTAAAATCACAACTTCTATACTGCAAATCGTCAGAAATACTTTTAAATTTCTCAATAACTTCACATCTATTATTTATGAAATATACACCAGAATTTTTTATTTCTTTTAATATGTTCTTCAGAAGTTTTAAAAGTCTTACATTGGCATAAGTTAAATATGTTTTATAACCATTAGTGACAGGTCTAAATTTTATGGGGGTTTTATGAAGTTTAGGTATAAGAGTTATATATGGGAATTTGATTGAACTTATGTTGTAACTCAAAATTTTATATTTAGCCTTGATACGATTTTCAATTTCCGTCTTAAACGGATTAAGCTGTAAATATGCATTTTAATCAAGGTAACTAGCAATAAGCTTTTTATTGTAAAAATGTTGGCAAGTGAAAGCATAATTAGAAGTAACTTTATCTACGTATGTTATTACAAAATCACGTTGTAATTTTTCCAAATTTTTAATATTGTATTTCCCATATTTAACATGTTTTTCCAAAACTCCATATTCTACCCTTACCCTGTACATTACAGAAGATTTCCATTCATCAAATACTTGAGTCGGTAGGCTGTATTTTACTGCACATTTATATAAAAATATCTCAATATCATTCACCATACCATCCACAACATCACGATAATCTTCGCTTCTGTATTTAGTTCCCAATTCAAAAGTATGTTTTTAATTATAATCATCGAACAAATTTAGATCACCGGTTACTATATGGCCCAAATTTATGTTTATAAAAGCTGGATATTTTTGACACGGGCAAGTTTGATCAGACTTTATAACATTTTTGCATACACTATTGTAATTGTATAACCTTCTTCCTAAAGGTAATGCATATTTATATGCAACTTTTACTTTCACTTCATTAATTGGAAATTTTATATCATGTTCACGTAAAACACTTGATAAACCTATTTTATCAAAATTCTTGTTTTTGTATATCACAACCATAAATTCATTACTAATCTTTTTCGATCTATTATCATCCAGATTGATATTTAAAATTTTAGCTCTTAATTTTATGTAATCCAAAAAAACATCCAACTTTTCCTCTGCCAGTCCACATGTACTATAGAACACCTCGCCGTTACAGTGCTTCCAAATCCTTTTAATAAAATGACATCTAATACCAAAAACCAAGTTTTTTATCGAGGTATTCGATAAATCGTGATTTTTATTGTGTATCCTAGTAAAATTCATTATATTGTCTACGGTTTTATCAAAATTGATTTTATGCCTTCTACCACCTCTAAATTTACGTGAGGGTCCATGTGAATAATTCTTTTGCTTTAAATATCCATTATCAATGACAATATCAGAATTGTATTTTTTTATTTGATCCCTATTATAATTAATGTTATATCTTGCGGAATTTAATCCATAAGGATGAAGAGAATTATGTTGAGTTATATAATAATTTTCCCCCCACAATCTTTCTTTTATATTAACAACAATATCCAACAAGGTGATCTGCATTGCTTCAGTTCCATGGTTAAAAAAATGTTTTATCTCCATAGTTGCTTCCGTTGATGGGTTTTTCTGTAACTTATAAATTTGACTACGATGTAAATAAATACGAATGTTTATACTGTTTTGTGTCTGACCAATGTATTTTAAATTGCATTTCATACAAGTAATACAATAAATGCTATTGAAAACTTTACAGAAAGTATATTTAAAATCATATATCCCAATTTGAAAAAGGGTTTGCTAATGGACAAAGTTTACATCTTTTAGATGTGCATTTCTTAAACTTTAAAGACTTAAAATTCTTAAAATAACACAGATCTTCATGGCTATCATCCCTACGAGGTCCGTCTCTCCTTATTTCATGCTCATTAAAATTTTGTTTTTTGTTCTTCCCACTGTCAGTAATGGTAGGCTTCAAATATTTGTCTATTTTATTCTGCCCAGGAAAACTGTTTGACGATTGACCAGCAGCCCTACTACTAGCCAACCGAGCATTCGTGGTCGTAACCCCGAAATTGCCAGTCGCTAATTTATTTACTTTTTTCATACCATGATTTAAAGTTGAGGGTTTTTACAGTACAAAAACACCCAAAAATACATGTAATTTAACACATTTGCAATGAATATTTCATATGTAAACCTGAAATAAGATCACCTATCCCTACATTCCAAAATCACAGAAAACTCTCAAAAAAGTACCTATATAATTCGTCATTTCCCTTATTCATATAACCAACAGTGAAGAAAAGATTACACAATTATTTAATTTTTATTTTTAAATTTTAATTTAAGACATTTTTATTATTTGTTATTGGTTTTATTTTTATTTTTAATTATTATTTTTAAATGAGAAATGTAAAATCCACTACAAAAACAAAATACACTACACCAGACCAACAATTATATTACGTGTACCTCTTCACGACTGTGTAACCACCTAATCCTAAAGCATGTCACACCAACCCACAAGCCAACCGTTACATAAGAGAACACAATCCCCTTGAAAAATTATTGTTAAAGAACTTTCATTTTATGTTATTTTATTGAAGATCAGAAGCGCAATGCTGCTTTTCAAGATGCTTAAAAGAATATACATATAAATATAACTATTAACCTCATCAAAATCACACTACTGAAAATATACCTAAAGGCGCTTAGCTGCTAAAACAAGTACATTTATATAATACAAAAGATAAAGAAAAAAAAGAACGACAATGTATCAAAAGTACGCCGGGAGTGATTGTGACCCCCACTTCCCGGTTAAGCCAGCTAATTGTCATGACGACACTCCCGGAAGCGGATACAAAGTCGCAAACCAAGTACATATACTAAAACTAAAAAAGCAAAAAATTTGAAAAACCTATACAGACACTACACCAATACAGTATCAACAAAATTTACTACAATCAAACAGAAACACAAAAAACATTTTAAATATCAAATATCGAACACCAATAAACAAGATAAACAAACCTCGCATACACTTCACCATTCAATCCTTCAAAAAGTAAAAGACCCTCACTCTGTATAAAATGAACACCATCAAACAGATAAACATAGACTTCCGTAATGCTTCGCAACTGCAGTTCAGACAGAAAGTGTACCCCTATTTAAATATAAGTTGTAACATTCCGTTACGGTTATGCTGAAAAATTTACATATAATGTCACTAAGATAACGCAAAGTGTAACCCTTTGCAATTGCTTCATTCAGATAGTCCAGATCACTTCTATATCGATTTACTGCACAGCTATTTAATGCAAAACCTTATTAAAAAACATATTTACGATGGTAGTCAAAATATTCCATTTTACGTTCTTCGTTAAACACAAACACTGAATGGCTACCTGTAGCTACAGGTGGACACCGAATGTCCACCTGTAGCTATAATGAGGGAAAACGATTATGACGGCTGTTTTCGGAGGATAAAGAAAAATAAACATATGTGGAAGGAACTACTACACATGAAACTGCAATGCAGTGTGTCCAGAAATAAGAACTGCATGCTTTTGTGCAAAATACCCCAGAACTGTGGAGCCACAGTGAATATCCGGAATCACGAAAGGGGAGACTCTTCTGGCCAAGTTATTTTCAAACAGAAGACATGATTACTGTATCAACTTCATTGTATCAATTAATCTTAAAATTGTTCTGGAAGTAAGCGTATATATATGTAGTTCCGGTTTTAGTATATGTATATATATTTTCGACCAGGAATTTCACTGTACGCGAAGTGCTTATACATTGTACATTGCGCAGTGAGTTTTGAAAAGTAGTAACCTCAGTATTTAATTAAAACTATCTGCATATTAATACTTACCACATGTTACAAAGAGTCTTTTGATATGCTTTACATTAGGACAAAAACGAAACTTGCTTTACATTAGGACAAAATTCCATCATACTGTCAACGTTGAACACCTCCCTAAGTTGGGAACGTTTGCAGGGACCGCACGTATCTAACCTGCACAGGACTACAGACACACATTATATATATATATATGATAGTATTTCAAGCTTACTTGAATTAATTATTTTTATTATTACTTCTTTCTAATATATATATATATATATAAGCCATAAAAAGAAAACAAACTTTGATAAATTGTTTGGTCTTAATAGGTATCATTGTTCCTTTCGAGGAGTAAACAACACACATAAAGTCTCAAACGAATCTGATTATATTTAAAACTGTGTCATAAGAGTTCAAATTTCGTTCACTTTTTTTTAACATTACATTTATTGAACATGGAATATTACTTTTAGCCATCAGTTTTTCCTTGAAAATTTTATTAACTTGATAAATATAATGAATAAGGTGATAAATACATCTGAAGTATTGGCATGTTATATTAATGTTCAATAGATGGCCTTGGTGGCAAAGTATTACCAACGAGTCTTGAAGATTTGAGAAGCGAAGTTAAGCACGAATATAAAAAATTGTGAGATCCTATTATTTATGAGACCATATACCGTTAATTTTAATTAAGAACATTATAAGAATATACGAAATCGATTCGCCAAACAAGACAAATTTTATAAAAAAGTACAGTTACTAGAAGCTAAAAAGACTACAGACCACGTCTTTACCAGTAATCGATTCCAGTTAGACGAAGAAAATTCTGGAAAAGCTGCAATTACCTTCACTGATTTCGCTTTGTGTCTTTCTGCTAGTAATCGATACATGAATATTCTATCAGTATAAATTTTGGTTTTGCTTTGTTGACTCTTTCTGATAGCCCTGACTTACGTTTTCGTCTTAGGTGAATCGGTGTTTAATTGTCTTGGAGGTATATGCAAATTCGTTGAAGAATCAATAAATTGAGCTGCAGAACTTGGAAAAGCTGCGCTTTAATTTATTAGAAGAGCTGCTAAAGTCATTTTGTTACATTTTAGAATCGACATAGGTTGTTTACATGTAATAAACGTAAGTAATTTTTAAATTTTTAACATATCATGTTATAAATGTATTGGAATTTATAATAAATATTGTTATTTAAAACTATTCAGTTGAAAAAAAACATATATAACAAATCTTATAAATAATTTAAAATTTTCAAAATTATTTAAAAAGTTTGTACAGAGATTTAAAATTGAAAAATGGCCATCCTTTGAAATCGTAAACAACTAAACACATTGTCAATATTTCAGTGCATTAGAAAAAGTACTTCCATTTTTAAGATGAAATAACATGCAAAGGTCGCGTCAAATTGAAATATGACAGTATTACGTCAATAGTGAAGGGCAAAAAATTTTATTGAAATTATATATATCGCTCTAATTATTCATATCGTAATTAAATATTGAATATTTATAAGTATATTGTTAATACGCTTGATATCAGTGCAATTTGATCTGGTTTCAATAGGACTGATAAAAATAACTTGATTAGGTTTCAAATCTAAATAGAAATACATTCTTATACGTAGGGCTCTATTCTTTTGTTAATTCACACATGTTCTACGTATATTGTTCCATCGCCTGCTGCGTGTTCATTACACAGGCTTTATTGACTCTTGTTAATAAGAGAAATAGGCATCCACGTAGTGGACGCATATCATCTGCATGTGCTACCCGTGTACTCCAACTATGCACTCACACATGCGGCTGGCACAATTCCGCTGCACGAACGTATTGATACCTAAAGAATTGCCTAGACAAGCTTCCTCCCAAGACAAGGACGTGGCCTTCGTTAGCTCAAACTAATAAATGCAATCTTTAAAACTAGGCTCTCCCCTAATATGCTGGTATATAATCAAATTTGTGAAATGATTAAAATTTGGGAAAGATGGGGGTAGGCAATTAATAAAATATAGGTTTAGTTGGTCTGTGACCTATTAATTTTTATTGTTTTAGGGAATGGGGTATTATTCTAAATTTGCTTAAAATAAACACTTTATAATCAATATTAAAAGAAAAACTGTCGGACATTGCTCGCTAGCGGTCACTAAATATAGCAACCAATATTTATAGTAATAAGTTTTTAGAGAATTCTGCATCCGCTGCCTGAACCCAAATGTTGTAAAGCAACAAAATTGACCGCGAACAGGTCTAGTGGATCTATTGTAGAGTAGAAAACATGTGAAAATTGCATCCAAATCGGAGCAAGAATCGCTATGGTAGATGAAACGAAGATTTATAAAGGAGCCGCTCTGGAAATTGATATAAATTATTTGGAGCAACACGGCAAGGCCACTTTCAGTAATGCCATGTTTAGCTTTCTTAACACTGACCGGAATCGGAGTGTGTGGACACACACATTCAGTATCGTTGGCTTAATAAACCTTAAACGATTCGAATAAAATTTTGTACATATATTGAACTAATCATGTGTTACGCCATGACGTCCAACATTTTAATTTTAATGTAATGCGTTATCGTTAAAGTACGAAATCCTTAATTTCATAGAATACCTAGCTATTTCATGAAATAACTGAATAAGTCAGTTAAAGTTGTAAAACTCACTTGTATTCTATGGTTTAACTAGTTATTTAATAGAATAACGATCTACACGCCGTTAAAGTATAAAATAATCATCGAGTAAATAAAGTTCTGAATTCAAAAGGCTGTAAAGTGAGAACCACTGGTCTTATCTCAGTACCTGATGTAGACAGAGGAAAGGGTGATGCCAGATCAATTTTAGCTCTTATTATAAAAAAAAAACAGAAGAAGGATGTTTTCAATTAGGAACAAGAAACAGCTGCATAAAACAGCTATATTCCAGATCCCAGTTCAGCGTCTGTGAACAAAAACTAATAAAGATCGAAGAAGTGCCGGACATAGAGAAGTCGCCCCGTTCGGTTGCTACAGCTTAAAGTTTAGGCATCGGTCAGGGATTTAAAAAATGTTCACATAAAACGCAGTGTGTCAATAAAAAATGCATTTGTTTTAGAAATAATCTTGTATGCAATTCCATATGACATTTTAGAAATCCCTGTTGTAACGAATGGTTTTATTGTGTCTTTGTACAAATAACATTTTGTATGCTGAGTTCAGTCAAATTGTTTATTTTAAACTTTAACTGTCTATCATTAGTTAATTTATAGAATAACTAGTTAAAGTGTGGAATTATAAATTTATAACACACTTTAACTAACTTGATCAGTTAATCGTGAAATTACTAGGTATTCTATGAAATAATTGAATTATACACTTTAACATATGTACTGATATAGTCGAAGTCAAAAATTATATAATATAAAGTCTACAGAGAAAAATTAATTTCCTGAAATTCGTGCGTCAAACAATATTTTCTATATGTTTTGTTTAACTTGAGTAATTGCACAAGTTACTAAGATGAATTGTACATTAATTACCTAATATTTTGAATTTAATTTTGAGTATTTACTATAATAAATAAACGGCTCAGTTATTAAACTTGTAGCTAGATACTCAGGGCTTCACTTCAGTTTCAAGTCGTGAAGAGCAGCCTAATTATATGATCTTGGAGTTTTAATCTTTGATTTTTGTTAATCTTGTTTAATCTTGGTTTTGCTTGATCTTTTTGTTTAATCTTGATTTTGCAATTTTGCCATTGTGAGCGGGGGTTTTAAATGAGTGACAAATTAGAAATACATAAAAGATGCGAGATCAAATTATTTATAAGCCAATTTACCCCTAATCTTAATTGAGAACATTATAAGAATAAACAACATCTATTCACCAAACAAGACAATTTTTATAAAGAATGTTCAGTTGCTAAAAGTCGAAAAGAGTACAAACCAAGTCTTTATCAGTAATCGATTCCCGTTAGACGAAGAAAATCCTGCAAAATCTGCAATTACCTTCACTGATTTCGTTTACAATGTTTGTTTCTTCCGGCTAGTAATCGATACATGAATATTCTATCAATAGAAATTTTAGTTTTGCTTTGTTAACTCTTCCTGTTAGCTCTCGTTTGCGTTTCAGTCTTGGTTGAATGGATGTTTAAGTACCCTAGAGAAATATGCAAATTCGATAAAGAATCTGTGAACTGTGTTGTAGAAAGTGGAAAATCTCCGTAATAATTTATTAGAAAAGCTGTTAAAAAGGATTCTGTTACATTTTAGAATCGACAAAGGATATTTACATCTAACATACGTAAATCATTTTAGAAATATAAACGGATGATGTTATAAATGTAATGACGTTTTAAAGAAATATTGTTATTCAAATTGATTCAGTTGAAAAAAAAACTTATAAATAACAAATTTTATAAATAATTTAAGATATTTCAAGAGTTTTTAAAGAGATAATATTGATATTCATAATTTAAAAAATATTCATCATTTAAAATTCTGAGCAAATACTTTGAAAGATTAGAAAAATGGCAATGTATTAAATAAATTATTTTTTCAAGTCCTACTATGAAATGATATTCAAATGTAGTCTTAAATTTGTATATAGACATCTAGCAGAATTAGGTCAACAGTGAAGGATGAAAATTCTATTGATATTAAATATATAATTCTAATTATTCGTATGTTTAATAAATATTGAATATTTATAAGTAAACTAGCAGTATACCCGTTCTTTGTAAAGTAAATAATATAAAGAAACTTCAAATTCACGATCATGTGCAAATTCCTATAATATACTAAATGGCATTGCTAATCAAAATATCCTGTTAAAATATTTAATTTAATGCTCCTAAAAAGAAGTTTAAGAATCTCTGTTCACACTATACGAAATTATCTTCACCGGCAGATTTGAAAAATAAAACATCATGGCCCCTTTTGTAAGCAAATTTACAAAAAATATGAAATTGAATCAATATATGGAAAATAAAAGCGTTAAAATTGTATGGGACCCGTACTAGTTATATACGCGAATATTAGAAGTTATAACCTGTATTAGTAGATTATATGTATAAATTGAAAATATCAATAAACCCGTAATCTTTAAACCTGAAGGCAGTAATTGATTCTAATATATGCAAAACTGAAAGTACTAAAATTATATGGGAAGTACTAATTATAATGTCGTAGATTAACAGATATGGCCGTGTGTTAATAGAAGATTGCCCGACTTACAATGGGTCTCAAAAATATTTCCCAAAATAAAACAAATCGCTTAATAAATTGAATATATCATTAATCCCAAACGGGACTGCAGCGGATTATCATCATCGCGTGGAGTTCCCCCGCTGGTTCCTGGGACACAGTGCTACGCAGCCAGATGTTCCAGAGACTGTGACTTTCACGGATGAAGCTTCCTTTGTACGCGATAGCACATTTAACATAACATCCACAACGGGCATATGTGGACGAGTGTAAACCTACATGCAACATATCCACATGACATCATGAGTGACGATTTTCCGTCAATGAACCATCAATGTGGACAGGAATCATTGGCAATCCCCTAACAGGGCCGTATCTTATATTGGCGCGAATTAGTGGGATAATATAGGGGAAAGTGGCCAAAAACGGGATACTTAGGAAAAACAGGATACCGTGTATTTTTTCAACAAGAACTACTGCCATCTCTTGGCGTGAGAGGTAACTACTTCATTTTTCATTTAAAACCATTCGTGTATTTAGAATTGGAGCTGGGCTTATTAGTTTTCGATTAACGTAAGTTTTTCGCATTTTTATACCCCCTGATGTAATTTTAGCTGTATATAAAAGCAGTGTTTATTGATGTATATGTAAAGTATTCGGGTTCCGCAATTTTTTTACTGAAAAATTGTTGTTTACGCCATTCTCGTTTTAAGACTTAGGCCTAACATCCCGGGTTGTTGTAGATTTCTGTTCGCAAATGAATACACATGGGTAAAATAGGATAGGAGTGCCCCGTTTTATCCCATTTTACCTATACTTAAGAAGACGTGTAGGTGAATTTTTTAACCGTCAAATTTTTATCAATTAAGCTGAAATTCTTATGCAAAATATATTTCTACGTAGTAAGTTATTCCACCAAATATCATAGCCAGGCTACGGTTTCGGGGAGCGGGATCAGGTAGGTTTGCTCATGAGACTTAGATATTCCTCATTATTAGAGAGAGATAAGATATTCCTCATAAGAGATTAGATATTCCTCATTAAAGCACCTTCGTATCATTAATGCATCTTTCGGGCGAGGGGACACAGTTCACCACCCCCTGGCAACACCAGTGATCAAACGAAATTTTAGTTTGATAAATTAAGTACTTTTTTAACAATTTGTTAATTACTTTTTAAGTCCTGAAACTGCTATTCCGGGAAATTGAACCTTGCAATGCAATTTTTCATAAGTCTTTTTTTTAGACGGCGAGATTTTTATTCGAGTAATTTTGAATTATTAATGATGTCATTGAATAACTCACTGTTCTTGCAATGATGAGATTTTTATACGAGTAATAAATTCTTGCATGGAATAGTAAGTATATGTAGCATTATTAGAACTTTCCTTAAAAAAAGAATAAAACGAACACGGAGGAAAGCGCGTAAGCAACATTTAACTATCATTGAAAGGGTCATATGATGCTTTAAACTTTTTGATCTAGGAGCTTCAGAAATGCACGGAATCTTAGCTTTTTTCACTCTTATTCTCGGCAAAGTTGGTATAGGCCTATAATTTTTAAGATAATAAAAAAAATGAGGGAGAGAGAGGAGGATTTTGAGAAACTCACTTGCAAATCTCCTTAACAAGTTTCACAATTTTAGACTACTAATATATACAAATTTGTTTCAATGCCATTTCTTACATTTATTAACACAAAAAGCATTCCTTAATAATAATTATAACTAAAAAAATCAATAAAGTGATCCATTGTTATTTATTTACTTTTAGACAATTTTAACGTGATGACGTCAAATTACGTGAGGAAAACAACCCGGCAAGGTATCTATGGCAAAAGCCATTGAAGCAGTCACCGAAAAGTATTTTGGTTACCTAAAAGGTGCTAAAACTTATGGAGTGCCGAAACCAACGTTAGAACGTCGGTAAAAAGGACAAAATAAATATGCAGTAGGAAATAAGAAAGTTCTAGGCAGCAAAATTTTAACATTAACTCCTGAGCTTGAGAAGGAATTAGCAAAGTATATCCTTAATATGGAGACAATGTTTTTTGGATTAACTAGCACAAGTATTCTTAGTCTAGCCTACCAGCTGGCTATGAAGAATAACATACCAAGTCCATTCAACCAAGTAAAAATTAAGGCGGGGTGACATTGGCTGAATTCGTTTTAAAAACGGCATAAGCTCTCTGTGCGGACGCCCGAGCTCACGTCTAGCACGTGCAAGGGTTTAATAAAACGAATGTTTATTCATTTTTTGATCTACTCGAGGGAATTCAAAACGAATAACAAATTACACCAGAAAGGATATTTAATGTCGACGAGACTGAAATTACCACCCTTCAGGGGCGACCTTCAAAAGCGAATGCACTGAGGGGCCAAAATCAAGTTGGCACTCTTACATCTACCAAACGTTGGAACTCTTACCACTCTCAAGTAGTTGAAGTGTGGTTACGAAATAATCCTGGAAATGTGGTGACATATCAGATTTCAAGGTTGTTTGGATTAGCTTATCTCAGAGCAGCAGCACTAAATAATTCGATTCAAGGATTTGGTAAATCTGGAATTTATCCAGTGAATCGTTATGTGTTCACTGATGATATGTTTGCAGCTTCTTTGCCCACTAATATCTCTGAGCAACAACAGGATGAAAATAGTGAAGAGGTCAGTCCTAACACTACTGTCATTATCAACTTAAGCAATGTGTATCCTACAGGAATTCGTTTCTCATGTGACGTTCCTACTTGCTCAATAACTATTGTCAATGACCAACCTGCATCTAATAATACAGGCATAAATATTCCAGATATCAATGTCCCAACCCCAAGAAGTGTTAATCCTATTGGGATTTCTTCTGCAAGTGACACTCTTACTTGCTCAACAGTAACGGAAGTCGATATTCCGTCAATATCCAGTTACTGCCTATCACAGGAAATGATTAGACCGTATCCTAAAACTTCATGTCAAATTAGAAGGTGTAAAAATTCAGAAAAAGGTAAAACTGCAGTCTTAACAAGTAGCCCGTACAAAAATAATTAGAAATCAGAAATCAAAGAGAAGGAAGAAAAAATAAAAAAAAGGTTATTGCTATTCAGAAGAAGATGGAAAATCGGAAGAAAAAAGAGGCTACCTACAAAAAGAAAGTGGTAATATCCAAAAATCGAAAATTTATCAATACAACATCTGATGTCAGTAACGAAGCAATGGATGAACAGGAAGGTGAAGAGAAGGACAGTTGCATGTACTGTAATACTTTGTTTGCGCAAGATAAAAATGGTGAAGGATGGTGTATGTGTATGTCCTGTCATAGATGGACACATGACGAATGCGTTAGAATTGACAGTGATGATGATGATTCACGATCGCCCGATCGCTTGGTATTCACGATCGCCCGATGTGTCGTGTCTTGACTTCTCTTATGGGGATATCTCAAGTCTCGTCTATGACTCTCACCTTGAATCTGAAGACGAACTTTTCGCCAGAATTCCCGCCGCTGCTACCGAAGTACGCGACATGCCTGGTCTGTTAGAGAGAGTTCGCCAATCCCTCCATCGCCGCTGTGAGACGTGTATTAAAGTTCGCGGCTGCTTTTGAGCCGTTACTGTAATTATTGTTTATTAAATGTCATTTTACAACTTCTAAGTCATTCTTGTGTTTTCCGCTCACCTCGTTGGTTTCAGCATTAATTCGTGCTAAACTTTACGTTTCATTTCCGACTCGGTAACCAATGACGAAAAATGTTTGGTTTGGTGTGTACAACCACCTCATAAAGTTTGGCACATCTTCTTTTAATCACCCTGTATTGTTTTCTCGCCCGCTGTGCCGTCTTGCAGCGTTCGCATGCCATTGTCATAGTGCTTTATGACATTATGAGTGCGAAACACGACATTTTTCATTTCGTTCCGAAAACATGCTCTTTCGGAAGCCATTTTTATTCCGAACTTTTAATTCTATATGAGTTTGCACTTTTCATACTGAAAGCGTGGGATCTCGCTCCTGCAGATGTTCCGAAGTAATTTCTTATTTCTTTAATTATTGTGCAGGGCATTGGTTTCGATTCTGCAGACAGTGACGCGACAATGCCGCGCGAAGCCGTTAGATGCTTCTGTTTATTTCGTGCATGAAGTTGAAGGTCGAAGTGGCCTGGATTTCACTTTTAACAGTATCGGGGCTCTCTTGGCCCTGAGTTTTCGTTGGAGAAGGAGCTTTCATTTCTCGCTCCTGGAAAATTCGGACACAAAGGAATTTACGACCCAACGGTCAATTTTGTGTTTTCGGATTATAACTTCGATTCGGAAGGAATCTTATAATCCGAGTGGGCCAAGACAATTATTTTAATTCAAAATTATTAATTTCGTCATTTATTTATTTCAGATCTGGATTTCGGAAAGTCCTGGAAATTGAGAAAAAGATTAGAACGCGATGACGTCCGGTAGGACAGGATTGTGGAACCATGCTAAGGAGTCGTTTGGTGACTCCATTTGAGTTTCGGCATTGTTTTGGACGTTCTACGGTCGAGATGTGCGTACAGCTAAAGTATTTGGATCATTGGATCATTTCCATAAATCCCAGAGTGAATTTACTCTGCAAGAATTCAACCAGTGCGTGTATGTGATAGACCCTTACGGTGGTGCTGAATTCAGATCTTCAGTGTTAGTCGTGCCGCTCTAAATGAGAGCATTTTTGGTCTTGAAAGGAATGAACCGATATCTGGTTCTGGTAACGTGAATTATTACTAAAAGTGAAATCTTCTTTAATATTCAAAATCCTCAAAATGAATATGGTTTTCAAATTCCTTTGAGAAATGTCGTGTGTCAATTTGTGTGTGAAAAAAAATATATTATTACATCCTTGAGATCGTATCTATACATTTTCCAAAAAGGCCAAATGTTATATTTCAATATTTAGTTCAAAAGAATGGCCTGAAGGCTTAATGTTGAATGATGAATGACTTAATGTTTCTATATTATCATAATATATATATTTAGATATTTAAATAAAAAAGGTTAATATTGATATTATTTTTGACTCATGTTTTCCCAACTTGATGATGTTTCCTTCTTGTGTGCCTGTGCGTCCAGTTTACATTTTGTAGGCCTGGGCAGCCGGACCTGGAGTTATTGCATAAATCACAACGCAAAGCTAATCTGTAGTACTTAATATCCAATTTACTTCATTTGTGTGATCCTTTATTTCTCTGTCACACATTTACTTCCGTCACACATATTAATATTTGTGTATTGTGTGCGCCCCTTCCACCGTGACATGTGATGCCATGTCTGGTCCTTTTTCACTGTGACAAGTGGTGTCGTGTTGCTGCCTTGAGTGACCGCAGGCACATATAAAGTGTTAAGTATTCTCAGATACATAAAACATAATAAATAATTCATTTTTTCCTTCATGTTGGGAAACATGAATATGAGTGTGCATATATATTTGCAGTGTTATATATGATATAAAAAAAAATCGAAGTAAGTAAATTATTTTATTGAAAATATTGGAATTAATAATGTGATATCAATTTTTATCAAAAATACTTTGACCAAAAATTTGCATATATATATGATTTTGATTCTGATTTGATATTATATAGTAATATAAAATTATATTTTTCTTAAAAAAAAAAAACACACATGCATTATATTTAAACTTGAAAAGTGTTGTTGTTTTATATGTGCTGACCCACTTATAAATATCTTGCATTTTATCCTTAAATGTGGGACTATATAAAAATAATACAGTAGTAAAAAAAAGTATCTCAATACTAAATGCTCAAATTCTTAGCAAATTTTGGTAAATAAATATTATATTTGCATCATAAAAACAATGTAAACTCAATACATTATCAGGGCACTTTTCCTATATCAATTTCCTTCTTCAAACTGACTCTTGTTAAAAAAATATATATATTCGAAAAAAGTGAAAATGCCTAGAATTTCAAAATCAAATCGTGTGGGCAGGAGTACAGACTCTGCTCAAACCTCTGCTGGTGCTAGAGTGGCTTCACCGTCGCCTACCCGAACTGCAGATCAAAATGCCGGATCCAGTTCAGTAATGACTAGCAACAAGAAAAATAGTAATGACTAGCAACAAGAAAAATAGTAATGACTAGCAACAAGAAAAATAGTAATGACTAGCAACAAGAAAAATAGCGTCTTATCAACTCAGTTCATAGCCAATATTCAGGACTATTCCGGAGCACAAAATGAGTGCTTACAAACATTTCTGGACAAATTTCTGCTGATTGCAGAGCATGCTGCTTGGTCCGAAGCTGACAAAATTTTCATAATCAAACTCAAATTGAAAGGCCAGGCAGAAAAACTAATCAAAGGACTCCCGAGGTTAAACAATACTAACAATTTCAGTGAAATTGTTAACGCTCTTAAAGAAAATTTTCAAAGAAAAGAGGATGTTGCAAGCAAAGTTGCAAATCTGGTAAACATTAAGCAGAATGTAGGAGAGAGTGTTAGACAATTCGGTGTTCGTATTGAAGCTGCCTCCTTTGATGCTTTTCCCGTACAATGTGAGAGTGGGGAAGATTCTTTACGTGCTGCTATTCTTAAAAATGCATTTATTCGCGGATTAAAATTAGATATTAGAAGATCAGTGATAAGGGGGAATCCTTTGACTTTCTCAGCTGCCAGAGAACTTGCAATCCTTGAAGAGGATTTTCAAACCGACAATGCAGAATTTCTAGAGGAAAACGTCGCAATGGTTGTGAACAGGAAGAGTCAGGAGGACGAATTGAAAATAATGAAAGAGGAACTGAATAAAAAGAAAGAAGAGTTCGAGCAGTTAAAAAGAAGATTAGGTGAAGATAGCGAGAGGAGAAGAAAGAAAATCAAGGATGTCAGAGAACAATTGGCAGATAACTCAAGAAGACTTGAAGAAAGTTTCAATTCTCCCTCAAGCAGTCAATATGAAAATTTGGATGAGTATGAAGAGGAAGTTCAGATGGAAACTCCAAGAAAGTTCTTAAGATATACTACACCCTACCAAAATAGAGGAAATAGAACTAAATTCCAAAAGTATGGAAGAAATCAGGCTGCTCCAGTAAGAGAAAAATGGACGAACAATTTCAGAGGCAGAGATCATTACAACTACAGAACAAGAGGTTCCCAAGCTTATAGAAGGCCGTACAGAAATTATAATGGAAATTATGGTCAAAATTTCAATCCAAGAAAAAGTTTTGCAAACTACAGACATCCTTGTGATTCATACAAAAGCAATTACCAATTCAATAATCAAAGACGAGAGTTCAGAAACAAAAACTTTTATAGTAATAAACCAACATATGCATTTAACTCAATGTTAGAGGATGGATTTGATGGCTCAGCCCTGTTTCCAATTCTTAAAGCATATATAGGAAATGTTTATTTGTCTGCTCTTATGGATACCGGAAGCTCTGTTAATATAATCTATGAGAAAAGTTTGAGAAATATAGATCCAAAATTTTACAAAAGGCGTCGTATGAACACAATACTCAATGGAGTAAATGGTCAAGCTATAATGGTTAACTCAAAAATAGAAGTAGAATTTACCATAGGAAATGATATCAGTACAGCTGAATTCTGGGTACTGGATTCTGATAATCCGAGGAATTATGAAATAATACTGGGTAATTCATTTATGAAAAACAGAAACGTTATCATTAATTATGCATTAAGCAGGATAAATTTCAAATACTGCAGTATTCCATTCTTGAATCGAGAACCTTCACATTCTGTTGCTACACTTACGGAGAAAAGATATGTTCCTAATAATAGAGAAAATAATGCCAGAAACCAATCTCCAGAGTCAGATGATCTTGGTGGACAATATTTCAAAGATGTAGATTTCAGATTCGTATCTGATGATTTTTACTTGAAGCTCAACAATTGCAAACAGATTTTATATTCGGGTCCAGGAAGCTTTGCAAATTATGCAAATGAAGATCATGATTACAGAGACACGATATCACATGATCAAGAAAATGAAAATATATATTTTGAAAATCCTAGAGTTCAAGTAGATGAAATGCAAAGTGTAAACGGCTGTGCACAGAATAATGAAAATATTTTAGAATTTAATGAGAATGGCACTGATCAAGAGAACTTTACACAAAAAAATAATAATTTTGGTAAACAAAGAGAAACTCAAAAATGCTGTTATGCACGAACTGCTCAAAAGTATACAATTAAGCCATTACAAGAAAGTTTCATTAAATTAAAATTAGATGGTACATTCCAAACTGGAGAAACTATTTTGTTGGAACAAAAAGAACCCATAATGTTAGCTGAAAACCAATTGTTCTTGGCTAGGGCAGTGTATAAATCTCCAAGAAAAAACTTTATTTTTGCTAAAATTGCAAACCCATCAGATACATCTATAAACATTAACAAAGGTACAAAAATGGGTACTGTCCAGCTCATTCATGAATCAAATTTGGAGCAAGTAAACAATGTTCAAGAAGTACCAATCGAAGAAAATGATGTGTTTGAATCTTGGGGCGGTGAATTCGATTTGAATCACATGGGTGGAAAACAAAAGAAAATGCTGACTGATCTTTTAATGAAGCACAGAAATGTTTTTGCGAAGTCAGTAAAGGAAATAACCGGATGTGAAACAATTTTGCACCGAATAAACCTGGAGACAAATATCCCAGTCACTCAGAAATCATATAGAGTTCCGCATCATCTCAAGGGAGAACTCTCAAGACAAGTGAATGAGTTGTTACAAGCTAATATTATACAAACAAGTACATCACCTTATAATGCTCCCATTTTGTTTGTAAGAAAATCAGATGGTTCGCATAGATTAGTAGTAGATTTTCGGAAGCTCAACTCTCAGACTGTTACCGAAGTTTTTCCTTTGCCAAATATAAATGAGCTCATAGATCAATTATCTGGAGCAATTTACTTCTCAACTTTGGATTTAACATCTGGATTTTACCAGGTTGCTCTGCATCCTGATGATTATTTTAAAACATCTTTCTCAACACCTGAGGGACACTTTGAATGGACTAGAACCCCATTCGGTCTTAAAAATGCTCCAGCTTCTTTTCAGAGACTCATGACACTGGTTTTGTCGGGCTTGTCTGGAGTATACATTGATGATATAATAGTGTCATCATGTTCTTTTGAAGAGCACTTGAGAAAACTTGAGGATATATTTATCCGTCTCAGTAACCATGGCTTGAAGCTAAAACCTTCAAAGTGTAGATTTTTTAGAAAAAGTATTAAATACCTTGGTTTTCTTGTGTCGAATGGAATTGTACAACCTGATCCCCACAATATTGATTTGGTGAAGAAATTTGATACTCCTAACTCAATTAAGAAAATCAGACAATTTTTGGGCTTAACTGGTTTCTATAGACGTTTCATACCTGAGTATGCAAAAGTGACTTTGCCTTTGACGGATTTGCTAAAAGGTAAACAAGGTGACAAAAAGAAAAAGTTCTTATGGAATGATGCTGCTCAGAGGTCGTTCGACACACTCAAAGAAAAACTTGTTACAAACCCCATTTTGACACTTCCAGATTTCAAGAAAGAATTCATACTTCACACAGATGCTTCTAATAGATCTTTAGGTGCTTACTTGTCTCAAAAGGATGAGAAAGGTCATTTGCATCCAATATCGTATGCCAGCAGAAAACTTAATGATGCAGAATCAAAATATAGTGTAGTCGAGAGAGAAGCACTTGCAGTGGTCTGGGCCACTAACTATTTCAAAACATATCTCATTGGAAAGCACTTTACTGTTTACTGTGACCAGAATTCTCTGGCATTTATTCTAAAACTCAGAGATCCTACCTCGAGACTTGCAAGATGGATCGCATCGCTTTTCCAATTCGATTATACTATTATACACAAACCTGGAAAAGCAAACGTAGTGGCAGATTATTTATCACGAAATGTTTCAAATGCAGTTGATTGTGTACAAGAAAGATTTGTTTCTCAATACAAAGTTGTGAATTTTAGAAACAATAATAATTCAAATCATGTAAACATAAATACTCCTGTCATCAGTAACTCTACAGTCAATAAGAGAAAAATATGTCATAATGCTGGTAATCAAATTAATACTGTAGAGGTTAATCAAGATAATACAAATGAAAATAATATTGATACTATGGAAAATGACAACTCTGTTCAAAACAATGAATCACAACAAACCTCAGCTATGCCTACTTTACTAATCAGAATTAAGAATGCACAAACAACAGATGCAAGGTGCAACAAAATTAAAGATTTGCTCGAAAAGCAAATTAAACCTTATCCACAAAGGTTGTCATTTTTTATGAAGGATCAGATATTATGGTGTACCCACAGAGAACCAAAGCGGAGACATGAATATCAAGAAAGAGTTGTAGTACCACAGGAGCTTGTTTCGGAAGTACTGTGGCTGCATCACGATTGTCCCACCTTTGCACACTGTGGCATGGGCAGAACCTTAGCTTCAATAAGTAGGAAATATTACTGGAACGGCATGTACGCTCAAACTAAAAACTATGTTTCTTCTTGTGAAACATGTGTGATGAATAGAGGATTCAAAAATTTAAAAGCTCCTATTCAAAGGTTTTCTAAATCGACTTATCCATTTGAAAGAATTGCAATGGATTGTGTAGGACCTTTGCCAGTTTCTAATTCTGGGAAAAAGTATATACTGGTAGTTACAGATTATTTTACCCGCTGGGCGGAAGCGTATCCTCTTGTATCCATCAAAACAGATGATATTTTGGAGTGTTTGGAACAATTTATATCTCGCCACGGGATTCCGAATCACATTATCACAGATAAAGCTACTAATTTTTTATCAAAGACTGCACAAAGTTTCTATAAAACACTGGGCATTACTAAGAGTTCAACAAGTGCATACCACCCACAAAGCGATGGTTGCACAGAAAAGTTAAATGGGAATTTGCTTAATTCTCTCAAGAATATCGTTCAAAATAATCAAGGAAATTGGGACAGACTTCTGCATTTCGCATTACTTGCACATAGGAATGCTGTTCACGCTTCTACAGGTGAATCTCCTGCTTACCTAATGCACGGAAGAGATCTTTCTGTACCAAATACATTAATAACAGGATTCAAAATACCAACTTATCACTCAACTCATGATTATGGAGAAGATTTAAAATATCGCCTAGGAAAAATGTATGAAACAGTGAAAATTAATCTTCAAAAGGCTGAGGACTCTCAAATTAAGTATCAGCATAAGAAAGCGAAACAACCTCATATCAAAGTTGGAGATCTTGTTTACTTATATACTCCATATTTACCACAAGGACAATCAAAAAAATTGAATTCCTTTAACAGAGGACCATTTAAAGTTGTGAAACAAACTTCTCCAGTAAACTTTTGCATTCAACATACAATGAATCCATTGAATGAACAATTAGTTCATGTCAATCGTCTCACGTTGCTACCTCCTAGAGACCCTAAGTTGAATGTTTTCGCTCCACAAAGATTTACAAAGAGTAAATCTCCTCCAAGCAATATTGCAAATCGTAGAACTAATGCTCCTAATCCAAATCTGAGATCTAATGCACCTGGTGCAAATAACTCCAATGGTACTTCCCGTGTTACAAAGGTTGCAAATAGAGACAATTCCAAAGCAAAGACTATCAGAAATGTAAGATTTACTGCACCTGCACAAAATAACTCACCTGTGCCTAGAAACTCTTATGAAGTCCCATTTGCTCATTCTCATGGATACCATGAGGTTAAACAAACTTCTTTGCGTAGAAATCAAGTGAAATATACTAATAATAATCAATTATCTACTCAAAGAGATAATTATGCAAATTCTGGTGGTGATAGATATAAAATTTTTTATAACAGGAACTACTCACCACAACATAATCAAAGTTACTATGCTAACAGAACCACACGCACACCTTATTACTTGAGATCATACTAAAATTGCATTTGTTACTGATACTTCAATTTCTTATAACACAAAAGTAAACAAAGAGTGTTTCTTGAATCACAATTTCATACAAATTTTAATTTATGGTAAAAATCAATTCTTTCATCACATTTATTCATTTACTTATTATATATTCATTGTTTATGTTATTTCACAATTATATTTTACAAATTAAAATTGTGATGATGAAAAAAAATTCTGTGATTCTATCGAGAGATTTCATAGATAATGAAAATTAAATTACTCTTTAAATTAATGTGATATATTGAAGGTTATATTGAAAGTTCACAAATTATAAACAAATATGGTGTTATTTACAAATATATAATTTATTTCATGAAAATCCTCTCATACAATATTTGAATCTAACTTGAAAAAGGAGAGAAATTTTATTGTGATAACACATATTGTTTTTATAAGTATATATAAAAGATGATCTTACTGTAATAGAAAAGAATAATGTTTCTTTGAAATAAGTACTTATGCAAATCATGTTGGTTCTTATACAAAAAAAAAAGAGGTTAAACGTAAAAGTCAGTATTACTTAGGATGAAATTTTGTTACAATGCAGATTTACATTTGAATTAAAGTTACCATATGATCATATGACTTCACAATTATATGAAATGTTGTGAAAATATTAAATGAATCTTGATTTGAATTAAATGAAAATATTGTTCACTAATAACAGTGATTATAACTACATGAAAAATTTCATTTAATAATTGAAATTTAATAATTATTATTACAAATAAGGAATTTTCTTCTGAGAAATTCAGAAATTTCAGTTTTGAAGTTCAAATAAATATTACTTATTTTATTATATAGAAGTAATGTGATATCCTATGTTGATATCTTAACAAGAACTTTATTATTTAACTACGAGAATTTAAAATCTTATATGAACTTAAGAATTCATATTTTGATTCATGTGTTGATAATTTTCTTGGTTCTTGAATATTCAATATAAAGTTAAAATTGAACCTAAATAATGTGAAATAAATAGATTCTAAAATTGAATTTATTTGACAAACTGATTATGACTTCACTTTATGTGATAAAAACATACCGATTATGACTTCGAGTCTGAGAGAGATGATTTTGACTTGAAATTTGTTTTACAATATTTTTATTTTCGCGAGTTCCTGCATACACTTATTTTATTTTGCAAATTGAATTCCTATTTACACAAATGTAGTTAGTCATCGTTAGGATTTCAAGCCTAATGCTGCAAATTTTTCAACTTTTTGGAATTCTTTTTGGTTACGCAAACATATCTTCAAGTTACACGTAATTGGAAGAAGTAAACGTGGTGACAATTTTAAAATCCCGGTCTGCATTTGCTGCAATTATGTATCGTTACTGCCTGCTGTTTCCGCTTCTCGCAAGAAATAGTTAGGAAGCCTGCCCGCGAGAAAAGTCAGAAGTTAGGTGAAGATGTGGAAGATATTTGTTGACAGTTCACTATGTGATTCTGTTAAAAAAATTACATGACTAAGAGTTACCTGGAAGGCGTGAGTCGCGGACTGATTGTAGCGGTGTGGATCCTGCACACGGGAATTTTTTTTATTATTTTTACACTCCTATTTTTATTTGTGGCATCCCGTATAGTTCCCCGTCATCATTGTTGCTTTGGATAAGTCATTTAGATTTTCACTTAATAATTTACACAACTGACTCAGGAACTTCTCTCTCAGTACTCATATTATGTAAATAAACTTAGAGAATATAAAGTAATTATATTTAAAATGCTATTGAAGAAAGAAAAGCAAAAGTTTTCTAATTTAAATATATATCAAATATTGGAAACTTATGATTAATGCTGGAGTCTAATGGGACTCAAATGTTTGTTTACAGTTTAAATTTCATAATAATATCATAGTTTAAACTCATTTCATATACTAATATTTACAATGCAATATAGTTGCATTATGCATATTTTGTTTCTTCATATGCAATTCATTTCTTTACAATATGCATATACTATTTCATATTCATATCAGTTATTTACATGCATGCCATTTAATTTTTTTTCACTCAGGATAGTGAAAGTGAAGTAAACATTCATAAGAGTTTAATTTCGGTGACATAGAAAAAAATTCTATGTATAAGCATATGTCATTGCAAACATTTACTATCTACAATTATTTTTACATACATTTTTTCAATGTTGCAATGAACACATTCGAAGTTTGTCAAGAAAAAAATGACTTGATAAGTGGTGGTTTCGTTTTCGTAAAGATTTAGTATACCATAGATGTATACACACACACACACATATCCATTTTCTCAAAATTTAATGGCTGCTACTCAATGTTTTTACTCAACTATTTACAATATATTATTCATGTGTGCTCAAAGTTGAGTACTTATTGTGTAAATGTATAAGTGCACTTTTGTAATTGTATATCACCAATGTTTTTTATATCTTTGTAAAGGTTCTTTTTCGAAGCTTGGACATATTTGTCATACACTTTTCGGACTTCCTTTTGGACTTTTTATCCTGTAAGTGATGATGTATAAGCGCTTGCATTGGATCTTTCAGGATGTCGTGAGGGGTGGTGTGGTTGCAAACACACTACCGCTTTCGTCTAAATTATATTCTAAATTACAAATACTTTGTATTTGTGTATTCGTAAAAGTTCCTATCCATACTATGTTATTGTATGTCCTTGTTTTTTTTGTTTATAGTGGAGAAAAATGTCTCAAATTTATGTCACTGTTAGAGAAGAATTTCTCAAATAATATTTTGTGTCTTCTGTGAAAAAAATCTTTCATTACATTCAAGATTTTTGGCCCCAAGGAGAGGGGGATGTCATAGTGCTTTATGACATTATGAGTGCGAAACACGACATTTTTCATTTCGTTCCGAAAACATGCTCTTTCGGAAGCCATTTTTATTCCGAACTTTTAATTCTATATGAGTTTGCACTTTTCATACTGAAAGCGTGGGATCTCGCTCCTGCAGATGTTCCGAAGTAATTTCTTATTTCTTTAATTATTGTGCAGGGCATTGGTTTCGATTCTGCAGACAGTGACGCGACAATGCCGCGCGAAGCCGTTAGATGCTTCTGTTTATTTCGTGCATGAAGTTGAAGGTCGAAGTGGCCTGGATTTCACTTTTAACAGTATCGGGGCTCTCTTGGCCCTGAGTTTTCGTTGGAGAAGGAGCTTTCATTTCTCGCTCCTGGAAAATTCGGACACAAAGGAATTTACGACCCAACGGTCAATTTTGTGTTTTCGGATTATAACTTCGATTCGGAAGGAATCTTATAATCCGAGTGGGCCAAGACAATTATTTTAATTCAAAATTATTAATTTCGTCATTTATTTATTTCAGATCTGGATTTCGGAAAGTCCTGGAAATTGAGAAAAGGATTAGAACGCGATGACGTCCGGTAGGACAGGATTGTGGAACCATGCTAAGGAGTCGTTTGGTGACTCCATTTGAGTTTCGGCATTGTTTTGGACGTTCTACGGTCGAGATGTGCGTACAGCTAAAGTATTTGGATCATTGGATCATTTCCATAAATCCCAGAGTGAATTTACTCTGCAAGAATTCAACCAGTGCGTGTATGTGATAGACCCTTACGGTGGTGCTGAATTCAGATCTTCAGTGTTAGTCGTGCCGCTCTAAATGAGAGCATTTTTGGTCTTGAAAGGAATGAACCGATATCTGGTTCTGGTAACGTGAATTATTACTAAAAGTGAAATCTTCTTTAATATTCAAAATCCTCAAAATGAATATGGTTTTCAAATTCCTTTGAGAAATGTCGTGTGTCAATTTGTGTGTGAAAAAAAATATATTATTACATCCTTGAGATCGTATCTATACATTTTCCAAAAAGGCCAAATGTTATATTTCAATATTTAGTTCAAAAGAATGGCCTGAAGGCTTAATGTTGAATGATGAATGACTTAATGTTTCTATATTATCATAATATATATATTTAGATATTTAAATAAAAAAGGTTAATATTGATATTATTTTTGACTCATGTTTTCCCAACTTGATGATGTTTCCTTCTTGTGTGCCTGTGCGTCCAGTTTACATTTTGTAGGCCTGGGCAGCCGGACCTGGAGTTATTGCATAAATCACAACGCAAAGCTAATCTGTAGTACTTAATATCCAATTTACTTAATTTGTGTGATCCTTTATTTCTCTGTCACACATTTACTTCCGTCACACATATTAATATTTGTGTATTGTGTGCGCCCCTTCCACCGTGACATGTGATGCCATGTCATGTCCCCTTTTCACTGTGACACCATCCAAGAATGCAACGACTGTACTCCCAATACGTACTCATACACGGGGCTGAACCACTTCCGCTGCATCAGCGTAATAATCCCTAAATGAATTCCTAAACAACCTTCGCCCAAGGCACGAGCGCAAATGTAACCTCCGTAGGTCAAGCTAAGATGTGTAGTATTTAAAATTCAGCTCTAGTACAAGACATATCTGACATATGATCAAATTAATGAAATGCCTAAAATTTGGGGAAAGGTGGGATCGATAGTTAAT
The DNA here is from genome assembly GCA_951213105.1 of Amaurobius ferox. Lineage (NCBI taxonomy): Eukaryota > Metazoa > Arthropoda > Arachnida > Araneae > Amaurobiidae > Amaurobius > Amaurobius ferox. Next base: position 146,496,605 of record OX578134.1, on the reverse strand, counting down.
AAAACATAAGCCCAGAAGGTCCATGACATATCAATTTTATTGGTTAGGATAATATGGATGCTAAACGTGCTTAAAATCAATACTTAGTTCTAAATAATAACAGAGAGCTATAAGGAATTATCCGCTTGCAGTCAGCAACCAGTCCTTATAGCAATAAATGTTTACTAATTTCTGCACCCCCTGCACGGTAGCTAAACACGCAAAAAAACAAACTGTGTCGAAGTGTGGCTTGAGCAGGTCGAGTGGTTCCATTGCAGAGCAAGAAAAACAATTTGAAATTTGCATCAAAATCGGAGCACGACTTACTAATATTGATAAAAATGAAGATTTTGGAAATGGCCTTCCACCCCCTTTTACCACGGTTCTATGATAGATAAAAACGAATATTTTAAGAAGGTCACCTCGTTCCCTGTCACAGGGCCACATCTACCCCTCTCACCTACCTCTCTTCTTGCGCTAGCGCAAAAGTAGTAAAACAACAAAATTATGTTTAGCATGAGTGGATCGAGTGGATCCATTTCAAAGTAGAGCATAGTAAATTAAAAATTTCTTTTTCTTTTGGGGCGACTTTATATTTTTGTATCATAATAGATCTGTTACTTACTCTGAAGATATCTTCACTCATTCTTAATGTATTTCCAAAGGTTCTTTGAAAGGTTCTGTCATTGCCACAATTCTTTGGAATTTCTACATTTACGAAATTTTGTTATTAAAAAATGATATTTCCCATCTTCTGATTTTTACCGATAACCTTGTTGTAATTGCTGGTGGTAACAATCGTAATTTTTTTGAAAATAATACAAATGCCTTTCTAAATTTATTTTTGACTCTTTGACTTCACTACAACTTCACATTTTTTCAGATAAAAGTAGCTCCATTGTTTTTGGCAAAAAAAAAATCAAATTAAAAAGTATCCCAATTTTTAAATGACAAGAAAAACATTAGAAATTTCAACCCATTAAAAAGTTTAGGATTAATTATTGATAATTACTCTCGTGGAACCCACATAATTACCACTTAAAATAAAAATGTTATAAATGGTTATTGTAATTTTGGGAAGATTGCAGAGAATAATTGGGTGTGAAATATATTTTTTGAAACTTTGGTATCAGGTTGTTATCGAAAAATCATTACATATGGTTCAGGTGTTTGGGGGAAAATCTAAATCCTGGTGCAGTTAAAAAACTGATTTCTCTTCAGAGAACATTTGTAATAAAAGTTTTTCGGGCTACCCTATTTCCTCTGGGATTTCGCTTTTCTCTATTCTTGGTATTCCACCTTTGTTATTAAAATTTTATATAAAAAATATATTTTCTGGAAGCGAAGAATAAACTCTCTTTTCAAGTTCAAATTCTCCTTCCCTGTCTCAGGAAGTAGTTTCCTGTTACGGACTTGATGAAAAGAATTCAGTTTTTCAGGCTAAAATTGCTGTTATTGCATATGCTGTTTGGGCTGCCGACAATAACCTAGAAACTTTATTTATACTGACAGACACTCTTCTATTTCTGTTATTCCATCTATCTCAAATAAATAAAATTGTATTAAAATATTAATAGTAAAATTATTAATTCAAAAAAATTATAACATAGTCCTTGGGTTCAAGCTCATGGGAGTAATTTGGGAAGTGAAATTGCTGACCATTACGCCACAATTGTTGCATTGTATTTATTAAAATCATTTTCCTGTACTCATGTCTAAAAATTATTTGTAAAAATTCCTTAATTGATTTCTTGCAAAATTATCTACATGGATACATACCTCCTCCCGTACTCATGGTCCGTCTAGAGTTAAATGTTTTCTTACAATCGTTGATCTCAAACATAATTTTTTTAATAAATTCTTAATATACTTTTTAATTGGTACCTCTTTTGGATTACTTATGTTACCGCCATATTACATTAACTTTTTAATTGCACTTGCAACCACTTTGGAAATTTTTACCATTATATATTTTCTTGTCCCCATACTAAAAATATGCATTTATCTAAAAAGTATCGATTTTCGTGATCGCCTGTTTTGTCTCAATGAAATAAATGTTTATATCACACTGTAAAAATATGAACGTTTAAACTATTTTGAATTAAAAAAAATCTCTCCGAGGTTCAATGTTAGAGGATCTGCAGCACCGGTGTCGATATCTATGACTTTCCGTAGCTTGGATATTTTGCGACACCACCAATAGATGAACACACATTATTTTTATTCTTTTATATTAGCAATGGGTAATTCAAGTAATGACTTTTATACATGTAGCTGATTTTAGGCAATACGTACTATTTTATTACCTTTTACTAAAATTTATAGTACAAAATATCCTTTTCTTTTTTAAACTTTATTACAATCATTGATATGATAGTTATTTTCGTACCTTTCAGAATATAATCTTATAACTACCTTAAATTCGAAATGAAGATTTTTTATAATTATAAAACATATTGTCTTTAGCTTCAGTTTGTTTTAACAAATTATGTCTGCACATAAAAATTCCCGACGATACGTTTGTCAGTGTTGTTGAGTTTAGCGGATATATATTATTTTCAAAGCGATTTAGTTTGTTTATTCTAATAGTCATAAATGTTTTATTAAAATTGGAGAGTACGAGTTGGAAGACTTTGCGCAACACGTTTTGTGTATCTGAATTAATTATTCATCTCCTGAATGAAAAATATTGCAACGATATGAACACATATTTAACATTTTTCTCATTCTAATGTTTTACGTTTTGCACAATGCTTCTCAAATTTGAGAAACAGAGTCATAATGTAGATCAAATTATTTTTGCTTTTGTTGAAAATTGTTTTTATTATGTATTCATCACATTTTATAACAGTTACACGCATTTCATTAAGTATATATACATAAGTAAGTAATAAATGCTCGCAATTAATTCATTTTAAATATGTTATCAAATGTGTTTTGATGTTTGCATCTTATGGATAGTTACATAACTGAAACTTGTATCTGAAAAGCAGTTTTTCATCTTATTAAATTCGTTTTGTAGTTTGCATTACATGGAGAGTTAAATAACCTAAACTTGAAACACATTTTCTCATAGACTAAACCAAGTGATATAGATTCGAAATACGTGACTTCATTCCATTCTGCTAAAATCACGTGAAAATAAATGGCTGTTCAGGGTAATCACTTATTTATAGGGTAACGTTGAAAGTAAAAAGTGATTTGCGCTAAACCGTATAGAGAATTCCTGTAATTAAAGATATAGAATTTGTTAGAGATGTTATAAAACAGACCGAAGTACAGTATATATGAAAGTAACATATTTTTATATAGGTAAAAAATATTAGTAACTAATATTTTTGATCGAGCTACGATCACGACAAACATTTCTATCCGTTGTCCTAGTGTTAAAATTTAGGATGCAGGTCAGAAACACCAGCAATCATGTGCAGATTAGTAAATACACTTTGTCGTAAAATGATGCCTAAACTGTAATATTCAAGAAATAAACAAAACACATGCATGCCTCCTGATTGTGCATATTATTCATAGATAAAATATTATAAAACATCTTTATACATTACAATTTATACATAAACTGAAAATTCAAAAATATATTTCAACTTTCACAGCATTTTTGGTCATTTGCGACTAAAAATAAAGCCTTGCTTCGTTCATAAAATAATTGTATTTTGACTCTCTTTAGATATACTATTTATGCCTGTCAAAATCCTGCCCAATTTTTGAAGAAAATTCATAATTTAAACTTTCATGGTTTGAATATGCTCTGTGTATCATTTGATGTCAAGCCATTGTTTACCAATGACTCTGTTAAGGCTGCATTGTCTTGTCTCAGGAAAAGAGTATATTATTTCCATTTTCTTGAATTTGAAATTTATGAGTTTGTCTTACTTATTTATCGCAAAATTCTTCTGTCTTTTATAATAAATTCTGCAATTTGTCTGAGGGCTTACTATGGGTAGTCAACTCAGTCGTTTTCTCAGTGATATCTATATTCACTATTTTGAAGTTCAGGTTTTTGAAATTGTCGAGTTTAATTTTATGCTATTTATGTTGACACTTTTGAATCTAAAAATTTTAAACCTAGAATGTCCTCATGAATATCAATGAAATATTAATGAGTGCCATAATCGGTTGGTCTTTCTCTATCTCCTTGACCAAAGTACTACCTTATGTGAGTATCTATAGTTATATACATGAAAACATACTTGTCGTTACAATATTTTTTTTATAGTTACTACTTTGTATTAACGATCTTATACTTTTCCTTACAAAAACCAATTATCTACATCATCCATACATATCTATACTTATCAAATTATCTCTATTCATCAAATTTACATACACTCATACATCTATATATATATATATATTCATGCACGTATTTTTCTTAATTCCTAATTTCATATTTTTATATTTCGTTATTACCAGTATCTAATTGTATCAATACTTTATATATATATATATATATATATATATATATATATATATATATATATATATATATATATATATATATATATATATATGTTTGTATAATTACATATAAACGTATATAATTCACTCTCCTCTTTTCGTAAACTTAAATTAAATTCATATACATTAAGTTATCAATTTCAATAATCATTATTCTCATGTTACATAAGTCACACATTTATTATTAATTCCAAGCTCATGATAATTTTCAGATACATAACCTTAACTGCAATTAGTATTTAAACATTACAATATAATCATTTATTTACACTCCTCTCAATGCTTAAGGCCACCATCCATTACTAATATCTCAATTCTAAAGAAAAGTTCCTCGTTAATTAACGTTTATACAGCTCAGTATTCCTAAACGTTTTCATTAATGCAACTCAGTCACCTATAGTCGCGACCCAGCAACCATTTTAATGTTAACATTTTGACGAGTTTTAGTCATTTTAAATTAAATGTACACTCAGATATTCTTAGTACTCATAATGGATTATATTTATAACTTCCTTATCATTTATCTCTTCCATATCTTTAACAAAGTGTATCTCCTTTATCATGACCCCACATTTTCTCAGGGTCAATACTCATATATCTCTTAGTGAATAATTTTGGTAGATTCATATTAACCACTATTAAGATGTCAATTAGCTACGATATTCTCCCGTTACTGTTTCCTTTACTCGCTAGTTCATCTCTGCACATCGTGTTGTGTTAAAAGTAAATAAATGAAACATTTCAGTATTCATCGGAATACAATTTGTAAATAGCTTAATCAATTGTTTTCCCATTCCCATTTTGTTTATTTAACCATTCATTACAACAATCATTCATATTTGGTCTAGTGATCTATTAATTCCTCTTTTTACTCACCATTCACGTACTTTGCAATACTGTAACAATCTTGTAACAATCCTATCACTACTACTCATAATGAAAATACCTTCTAAACTTAATAACTTCCAATTTTGCATTACTATAACAAACTTATCTTCCTCTCGCTTAATACTTATAAGCTAAATGCCTTCTAAGCTCAATACCAGCTAAGCCCAATACCATCTATTCTGGTTCTCATTAACCTTCATTCGTGCCCATTCACTCTTTGACCCCAAAATATCCCATTTACTTATTACCTTAACCCTCTCAGATTAAAGCCCCTAATCGTTCGATAACAACACAAATAGCTCAAATCCCACATACGGCCCTTTTACGTCTGTTCATATAACACTTCATTTAAATATATCTCTTCCTATGTCGCCGATAACCAAACCTTATGCTTCGCTCTTCATGTCATAATCCCCCCCCTTCCTTCGTTTCTATGTTAAACGACAATTTTCCAAATTTCCCATTCATTCCTTTACTTCACAAATTTCTCCCTTCCCCCTTACTATACTCGTACGACTATACTACGGCTAACCCTTCGGCTTTCTAAACATACGCTTCCCTCCTACCCTGAGGTTGATATAAGTGTGTGAGTTCGCAACCCCTGCCGTTATAACTCAGCGCGTTAACGAACGATTACGCCAATTTATCCGCCAGTTTATCTAAAAACCTTTTCTCTGAGTCGCCATTCAAGTCCGGTTTGCCAAATCCATCATCTACCCATGTGTCATTTCATCTTTCCTCTATTTCAGTTACTTTCGGAACCGGGAGTGCTTCCACTGAAAGCCCTAAAACTCTCCGTGGGAGAACGGGGCGTAAATTGGAAGCTGGTCCCTTACTCGTCACTGCATCCCCCGTCCACCCGTAGGTCGGTGCGTTCTGGACGCCCCAGTTGAAGCACTGGGCATATTTCTTGACGTGACAGGAGGCGTGACTTGGTCCTCACTTGGTTCGAATCTTGTGTCAGATAAGTATATCGGAAACTCATTAAATATCGTTTTTTCATCGGACTCGGCAGAGTCTGGGGGGAAGGGGTATGATTTTGGGGGTTCATTGTCCCAGCTTTCTTCCACGTTGGGCGCAATCACTTTCTCTTCAATGGGTCTATATTCTAGGTATGGTTTCCTCTCCAAAGCAAGCGTTAGATGATCGGCATGCATTGTTTGTGTGTCTCGCGGCCTTGCTATACTTTGAATTTTGAAATTAACCTGGGAAATTGTCTAATCTTTCTATAGAGTTCCACAGAATATTTCGCTAATTTCCGCGACCGCCCTTTCCTAACAGTGGGTGTGTACAAATATACTTTCGACCCTAGTTATATATTTTTGTTCACTGCTCGATCAGCCCGATATTCTCTTGCAATTCACATGCCTTTAAATTATTATCGCTCAATACCCGATATGCGTGGTGTTGTCTGTTACATAAAATTTTAACATTGTCATCATATGAGTAATATGAGTATTTTGGTTCGGTTTGGATTATGTCATTCGATAACTGCGGATCTCGTCCGTAAATCAGAAAATAAGGCGTATCTCCCGTGGCTGTGTGGGTGGCACTTCGGTAAGCTATCAAAACGTGTGGTAGAAAAACTTCCCAACTCTTTTGACTATCGTCTACTAATTTTGTTAGTGCATCTCCAAGGGTTCTGTGGAAGCGCTCTACCCTTCTATTTCCAGCTGGATGAAAAGCTGTAGTTTTCATATGTTTAATCCCAAATTTAGTTGGCATTCCCTCAAAATCGTGAGATAACAGATTCATGCCACGGTCACTCAACACCTTATCTGGGAATCCGTGGACTGGACATACGTGTGCCATTAACATATTTATATGGGTTTCTGATTTTGTGTCGACAAGAGGTATTGTTTCTGCATATCTAGAGAAATGGTCAACTACTGTCAAAATATATTTATTTCCCCTTTCCGTCCTTCTTAATGGACCCACACTGTCAATGGAAATTGTTTCAAATGGTGCTTCGTATAGTGGTACACGTCCCAATTTTGCCTTGGCTCGAGGTTTAAAACCGTTTCGTCGTAAACATTTGTGACGCGTCTGGACAACATTCTTACAGTCTGCATAGATATCATAAGTTTTCTCAAATCTTAGGTGTCTCCCCTGATATCCCTGCATGGAATTCCTCTAATACTTCGGCTCTCCTATTCTTTGGGACTACCACTTATTCCAAATATTCCCCGCTAGTGCCACCCTTATTAGGTCTTGAGTAATGTTTGGGAATATATATATTATATATATATATATATATATATATATATATATATATATATCAAGCTCATCCACATAATAAGAGACGTCTGACATTCGCAATTGAGAAATTCCGTTTATTAGCTCTTCCAGTATCGGTTTTAGTCTAGGGTCATTCTCCTGATCGGTCTTTAAATCGGCCACCACTTTGTCAGTCACTTTCAGTGAATTAACATCTCGAGAAAGAAAATCTGGAGCAAAATTCAAACTCCCCTTTACATATTGTATTTCAAAATCAAATTCCGCTAAGCTACATGACTACCTTGTTAATCGTGAATTAGGATTTTGATATTAAAAATGTAGGTAAGGGGTCTGTAGTCGCTGGTAATCACAAATTTCTTCTCATAGAGATTTACCCGGAAGTAATTAACTTCCTCTACAATGGCTAATAATTATTTCTCTATGGTAAAGTATCCCAACTCATTACTTTTCACTTTACGGGATATGAACATTATAGGCAGTATGGTCCCGTCTGCTCTCTCCTGATGGATCGCTGCTGAGATACACGTGTTACTCGCATCGCAGAATAAGAAAAAGGTATTTTACGGGTCCAAGAAATTTAGTCTGGTCATTTCTAACAACGCTATCTTTAGGGTGTCAAAATCCCGCTGTTATGCAGTCCTCCATTTAAATCTTATTCCTGTCTTGGTCAAATCGGTCAGAAGTTTTGTCAGCACGGCATAGCCCTTAATATGTCTTCTCTAAAATCCACACATCCCAAGATATCGTCTAACTGCCTTTACATTTTTAGGAATCACAAAATCCTGAACTGCGTACACATTTTTTTGGTCAGGTCAAGTGAAACGCCGTCCACGCCAATCGGGTGTCCTAAATAGGATAATGCATTGCTCATAAATACACATTTTCCGGCGCAAACTTTAAATTATGACTCCTAAATCCTTCTAGTACAATTTTTATCGGTTCGAGATGTTTGTCTGCGTCATTTGAAGCAATTAGGACATCGCCAATGAAACAGAAGATCTTTTGCTCCCTCAACCCACATAAAATAGCATATGCGATTCGTTGAAAACATTCCGGAGCTGCCTTGATACCAAATGCGATGATGTTATATTCAAATAGTCCGTCCTCGCAAATGAACGATGTCCTTTCTCAGTGATCTTCTCTGACCTTTATTTGATGATAACTTGCCCTGAGGTGAAGCGTACTGAAAATTTTGCAACTCGCTAATTCACTAAATATATCCTCGACCCGTGGGGTCTGATAATTGTCCATAATACAGCGTTCGTTTAGCTCTCGGTAATCCACTACTAAACGAATATCGTCGGATTTCTTTTTCACGAAATGGCATGAGCTACTAAATGCAGACTTTGTCAGACTGATAACACCCGCCTTCACCATGTCTTGAATTAATTTGGATAATTATTTTCTTAAAGCTAAGGGGTTTCGACATGCCCTGCTTTTAATCGGGGTGGTATCTGCCATATTAATTTCGAATGGAATCGGTTCATAATAACCAATATCTGATAAATTTTGCGTAAACGTAGTTTTAAATTCCTTAAGGACCTTCCACAATTTTAGTCTCTATTCTTGTTCAACTCCGACCAAGTTAAAGTCGGTTTCCTTTAAAGGACCCTGATCTGACTGGTCGCCTTTCTTATAATTCTCGGGAACCAAATCTTACGGCAAGATGTTTGCCAACGCCATCCCTTTATTCAGCGTTATTGGTTCATTCGTCCGGTTTTGAGTCTCTACATGTAATGATCATGTTTTATCTACAATGGCAGACTTTGATGGAATCTCAATTTTCTCTCATTTGTGCGCCTTCTTCGGTGGGAGGGAGTTAACCATTACTTTTCCTTTTGCACCGGTTTTCGGTGACGAGCTATGAACTTCAACTCTACCTCGATATAAAAAGTCGTGCCATCTGCCTAATCAGGAAATTACTGATTTCAATAGTTTGTCCATCGTGTGTTGAATGTTTTTTCTACTATGGATTCGATCAATGCTGAAATCAATTATTTAAAAACTGCTGCTATCGATCATGGTTTCTCTCCCAGCATTGTTGATCGTGCAATTCAAAAATTTTCTAAACCGTCCTCCGATCTTATTTCTGAATAAGATTCCAATATCACTATCATTTTACCATTTTTTTTCAAAAATCAGTCATCAGATTGGTAAAGCCCATATAAAAATTCAAATACAATGTTGCGTTTAAACTCGCTAAGAAAACTCAGATTTTCTATTCATAAAAATCCGTTAGAAATTTCTGGGGCATTTACAGTAATTTTAAACAGCGTGGTATTTCTTATATTGGTCAAACTCAACGTCCTTTAAAATTTCGCATTAAAAAAATGAGAACTATGCCAGAAATAGAAATTTATGAATTTAATAATTAATTGCTCAACATTACTATCTATCAATTTGACCACTCTTTTGAGTTTTCTGCAGCAAGAATGATACATAAATGCACTTAGAACCATGATCTGGAGTTTTTCGAAGCTTCCCATATCCAGAAAAATTCTAGTAATTTAAGTAATGACTTGTTATTAATGATTTCGTTTTTGTCCGTGGTCTTGTGGAGTGCCCTGTAAATTTTTCTACTTTCTTCGTTCTATTTCTTAACCTTTGAGATACTTACATATCGTTTTAGCCTATATTTCACCTTGTTGGGGCTCATATATTCGATTTCGGACTCGCCTTGCCTTGTCGGGATATTCCTGTTGTGTTTTGGCGCACGCCAATATTATGTGCTACTTCAAGTTTCGAATTAGCTGGACTGCTTCATGATTTATGTTGCTTTTTGATTGGTTCTCTCTTTATTCATGTCTTGGATATATAACCCTCCATCCCCCTTCTGTGTTTTCTTTTTGCACACATTCGTCTTTTGGATATCAGGTTTGTTGGTGCTTTTGCACTGATGAATGGGATCCAGTGTATTCTCAAAACTTCTGTGTGCTGCATTATTGTGCTATTTCTGCTTATATATATTGTTCAAATTTTCCTTATCCTTTGCACAAAGAGTATTTCACTTTTTATGCAATTATTTTTTTCTATCACATTATTTGTCTATTCTTCAGAGTATCCGTTAAGAAAAAAATCATTAAAACAGAGGCATGTGCAGCAGCATTTTTATTGAATTTTGTTTCATTCCCTGGAGAAAAATATTTATCTTGGTCTAAAAATATTAGAAAACCCATTTCCCTCAGTTAGTAAGAAACTGCAGATTTTCTAGCATTTTCAGAGTTCAGAAACATTCGAGAATATAAAAGTTATTTAAATGTACAGAATGTAGTTTTACAGTATCAAATATTTTAATCAATTTCAGATTTAAAGTGAAAATGTTTCATACTTTTAGTATTTTACGTTACAAATGAATTTAGAAATTTTCAGAAGAACACTAATTTTATTTAAGAAATCAATTCTTCTTACTTAACATTTCAACACTACATGTAGCACTATCTGTCAATATCGTGCAGTTTAATTTAAATGTAACACCTTCTTATTTCGTCCCTAAGAAATAATAACAATCACAGAATATAAAACCCTAAACACACATAAAAGTTTAGATCTAAGGACCTAACCTAAGGACTGGCTACATTATAATCTGTAGAAGAAAAGTTTTTTATGAATGCAATCAAATGTGCTCATAAATTTATTGTTAGCATAATGTTACATTATATTACCCAACAATGTTATAAAGTCAAGTGCATATCCCTGATAAAGTAAACAACAACAACAAAGAAATATATTATTATTCTCGTACAATTTAAATTAAATTGCATATTTTGCAAAAGTTAGAGATTTTCTAATGGCCAAGTTGGAAATACGCGTAGTTCTTATAGAAAATTAGGCAGAGAATCATGTCAGTGTAAAATATATCTACCTAGAAGTAATATGTAGCTCTCACAATGCCATGTCATGTTTAGCCTCAAGTGAACCAGTAGTTTTCGTCGCAAACACACACTGTCCTCCTTCAGAGCAAAAATACGGCCTATTTTGTTTTATAAGGGGGTTTTCAAGCAGCAATAATGTTATATAATGTGTCTCAGTCGTGCTCTATAGCGTTAAAATCTAGCGAGCATACTGCCCATCCACCCGAATTAATTACTATTTTTCCCCATATGTATTTCACTGTATTTTCCATCAATAATTTTAAAGTATTCGTTTATAGAACTACTTACCAATTACATATGGCGATGATATCGTATCAATATCATTTTTCACCAGTCTTATTTCCAGTTTTCAGCTCTTGTGTCTTAGTGCGTCTATTAAGCATAATGCCTCCCCACACCATGATTCCAGCACGGCCGTACTCCAGGATGGGTCCTTTACAAGGGCATTTTCGTGATGATAAGTAATACCCCGTTCTGTACAGACTCAAACGAATCTCATCTGCAAAAAGTACAATAGTCCATATAGAGCTTGTCCAATTTTTATGAATCTGACACAACTAGAAACACGTGCTTAACTCCAAGATTTGGAGAAAGGTACTTAGATTACAAGAACTTCGTGACGTGTAGCGTTATTAGTTTGACATGCATTGATAAATATTGTCGATATCTATGAGTGCATGTGCTTGCTTGAAATTGATACACTCACAAGCTGATATGTGGTCATGTGTCAAATACGTTTTACCGTTATAACCAAAATCCTGTATTCGTGCTCGAGGAAAGCGCAAGGGTGACCTCCTTGAGAGATATGAAGATTTTGGTATGATTGATTTAAAACACAATTCGAAGAAGGGATATTACAATGTGTGATAGCCAAACTCTTTAACACTAGCAGTGAATTTGCGGACATTTTCAATCTTTACAATAAATCATTTACATCATTTCGATGCTGTATTCGTGGCATTACTAGACACCCAAGTTTGAGACTTTATACTTTTACGAAAAGAGCTGCATTTAACCCCAATTTGCTTAGAGTTTGCTTCTTCTTTTGCTTCCAATTTGCTTCTTCTTTACCCCAATTTGCTTCTTTACCCCAATTTGCTTCTTCATTAATTTTTTTAATTCTACCAAGTAACTACCAGAAAATGCTTTAGAACTGCTGATAGACAGTCAGGTTTAGGAACGGGGAACAACCTTGTGTGTCTGGAAAGTGGCAAACAGAAGGCGCCTGTCTGCTTTGCGAACGGGTCGAACAAGCTCGCGAAGCGATCTCCTGGTGATGGTCAGTGTCAGCGATGATAAGTGTCAGAAAAGAGAGGAGGCCCATCTGATGTTTTACGATTTCAAAACATGTAGATCGAAAGGGATTGCAAAGCGAGCGTCGGTAGCTGATGAGCTTCACCGAATAGGGTATGGAGTCTCCTATTTAAAATAATAAAACTTCACAATATTTAAATGGAATGGATAGAAATATTATCTAATTTACAATTATGGATTTTTCGTAGGAAAAGCAAATTATAACCCTTAACTAAATTTGGTTTTGCTGCCAAAAAATAAATTGTGAAGCAATAACATATAATCATTTAATTTTGCCCTACCTTCATGCTAAATCTGAAATCGCATGACTCCAGCAATCTGAAATCGCAACCGCATTAAAAATTTTAAAATTATAAAATGCTACACAGTAATGTTTTAGAACAATTCATAATATTTTAATTTATGAGAATACTGTGAAATATTTATAGTGAAGCCCATGAAAAAAGACACATAACATTACTCTTGGAACACATTATTCTGTCTTGACATTTGTGCAGGATATTTCTGTTTCTTTATACGCAATTTACCAACTTTCCGGATAGCCTTCTTTAAACTGTAAATCTTTTCAGATTCATGCGATCATCCATCTCATGTTTTAGTATTTATGAATCGAGAAATTCGGTTCCTTATATAGAAGTTCCTCCATTTGTATTAATAAAACTAAACAAAGGATGAATGGAATTATAGTATGTTACTTTGAATTTGTTTTAAAATATCCCTGAATTAAATTATTTTCAAATGTGTATACAAAATATAAACAGTTATTTTGAAGTTAGGAAAATACGTAAAAATTAATTTTTAAAACTGTCAAAGACACGGAATCTGACACACTTAAAAATATGCTCTGAACTTTGGTTTTGTTTAACATTTTTTTATTTGTTTGACAATGTCTGATGCTTTGATTCTAAAGTTAGGTTTTTCTCGTGGTAGATACTATAAGCGGGCTAATTTGCAGCCTTCTATGTTATCGTGAGGACTTCAGGAGGTCAGAACGATTTTTCAAAAAAACTCATTTTCTCCCCTATCGTGAATGGGATATGGAAACTCCTGTACCATTATATCCTGTTCCGTGAGCTCCACTATAACTGTGAAAAAATTCACCATTCTAGATCACCAGGTGGGCTTTTGGAGGGTATGAAAGTCTTATAAACTACCTTCTCATTATCAAGGCTCCTTGGGGAGATAATAGAAAATCTGGCACAATTATGCTTTGTTCTGTAGCCCATACTGTAAACTATTTCTAACTCACTTGGAGGCGTACGTACACTTGGAGGTGTACGTCACTTGGAAGTGTACTTGCTGTCTTCTAGCTCACTTGGAGGCGTATGACGAATCTCGTAAGACACAAACACGTTAAATAATTATAAAATATGTTCTCAAACAAGGTACTTAATGTCCTTGCAGATTGTAAATGAAGATTAATCTTAATAAAATAGAATAATTTCGCTTTTTTCTTGACACTCAGGTGAATCTATTCAAGCTTCCCACAGCTGCAAAATTTGGTACAGAAAATATGATTAGATAATGCAGGTGAACTTTAGATTAAAGTTTTAAAATCTTAGTCATTATTTTATTTATGTAATGAAGTGAGATGTTGATAATTTTCTTAAATAGTCGGTTAAAAAATGCCTTCTTGAATAATTTACAGTTTTAAATTGTCATAAATTTATTGTATTTCGCAATACAGTGCGTGGACTGCCAAGCTTTCATTCATGTCTCAACGTATAACTGATGTTTGCCATGGCTGTTGCTCTATACTGGGGTAGTCTTTAATTTCCAGTACAAATTTTGAAACAATCACTATTTTTGACATAATCCAGTGACCAGAGTTCCTGGATATTATTTAACATTTTTATTTAGCTTAAGCTTATAATGTGGCTTATCGATACAAATTCGGGTTTGGCAATTTTAGGGGATTGGCAGGGATCTTAAATTTGAATGTTAGCATAAACAACGATTTGGAGGGGGTTGCAGAATATTGAAAATTATTCCAAATCAGGATTAAACAGATGGATTTATAGATTAGGTGAAAAGGGCCCTTCCGTGGTTTTCAGTTATACAAGATTGAGAACAGCAGGAGCTACATGACGAGATTTAGCCTTATGGTGATCATACTCATGCGGGTTAAAAATTAGTTTATTGAGTACGAATGGTAGTTTACCAAAAAAGTTCAAGGCGTCTTTTTTTAAAATTCAAGACCTCATGAGTTTAATTTTAAAGTATTTTCTTATAACTGAATTTTCTGTAAGGCTTTCTTAATCGTCCTAGGAATCCTATACATAACTGGTGGCATGTGACTGGGGTTCAGTGACCTACAAGTCTACTACGCGGGTGTATCGTTTCGATATTCTGTACTCCGGTATAGTCACATGTATCCTACCATAAATCTCTCGGAAAAATTACATATCCACATATTTAACGTGCCCGTACTCTGCTAGAACATTGCGAGAGTTTGGGCAGAGCTGAGAATCAAACTCGGGTCCTCCGAGAGCAGTCCTCGTACCTTAACTACCGAGATATCAGAATCTACAAAGCTATTTTTAGAGGGACGGCAAGTATGATATATTTTTGTGTTTCAAGGTACGATATCTTTGAAAAGGGGGACAATTTCGTCGGCACTTTATACGCTTGCATAAATCTAAAAGAAAAAAAAAACTGCAGAAGTATGCAAGAATTTGAGATGTAAGGATTTTTACGTATATTTTTCTTGTAAAAAAAAAGAAATGAGAAAATATTTTAATTTGGTTTGTCGGAAACAGTTGGTAACAACTTTGTATTATCACCTAGTTTTAGATCCTTAAAATTTTGTGTATCAAACAAATGACTTTATCGATAGCATTACACTTGTTTATTTATGAAAGTTAAATAGTGTATATATTTCAGAATTTCAGTATTTATTACTTTATTTAAGTTATATGATACGCTACTACAATATTAAGAAAATAAAATTTAAAGTCCATTCTTCGTGTTTCAGCATAAACTGATGATAAAATATAAAAACTATTCTACATATACATTTGGGATTGATATGTACAAAATATGTGTATTTAATCTACGAAACTATCGAGTGTACAAAATAATGCAGAAAATATGTACTCAATCTGTACATACATTTTAATCACATCATAATTCACATCTTAATATATCATAATTCACATCTTAACACATCATAATTCACATCTTAACACATCATAATTCTACATAAAGCGGACAATTCTCGTAATTTTTCAGAAAAATTGTGACATTGTTACGTAAAAATAAACAATATTCTGCTCGTAAACAAAGTATTGTAAGGTCATAATAGCATCGATAATGGTTAGTACTCGGGATAGTGACTATTTGGTATCTGCAGATTTACTGCGTGATATGTACGTTAATTTGTACAATATTCTTATTGTCACAGCAGAAAATAACTTCAATTTATTTGTAAATTAAGTGCCTTCTGAAAATTTTAAAGCAAATGTCTGTAAGTATTTTCTAAATTTGCAATGTAAGTGTCTGTATATGTCTTAAAAATGTTTCAGAAATTCAGTAATATATCTGTAACTTAATTGTAAATTTCAAATGTCTTTGGAAATGTTTAATAAAACTCCTTAAATTATACAGTTGTATTTATTTAAGTCTTAGTGTCTGCAAAATGCTACGGAAATATGTCCATTTTACAATTTTTTTCTATAAAAAGTGTAGAAGTAGTGAGTATTAGTACTAACCCTTTTTGTTCAGTTGCACCTCTCGCCTCCATGTTTATGTAACTTAAAGAACTAGAATTTGACTAGAATTATTCGCAATAATATGAAAGCATGATTATTAAAGAACATTTTTTATCCTGCCAATGTACGTTGTAATAGTGCAGTGTCTCCTTCAAGTCTACGAAGACAATTTGATGCAGCAAAATAGAGAGACATTTTCCCTTATTATAATCGCAACATACTCTATATATCAAGTGTTATAAATAAATTATGAAGGAAAATTTGTTATCTATGAAAAGTTTAACCATTTGAAAATATTTACTGTTTTTTCAGTTCTTCGGCGCTGTTTCTCGGGGGAGAAGTTATTGAATATTTATCATCTTTAAACCATTCTTGTAACCCAATGAGTTTATAAATATGCAAAGCGCGTTTGAAAACGAACCAGAGTTTACCTTCGAAGAAGAAACATGAACCCCAAACTTTAATAAAATATCAACTAGTTCCATGCATAGGTTCATATATGGGATTATTTATACTGGATTGAAAAAAAAATGGAAGCATAGTTTAAGTGAAAGAACGATCTTGTACAAGATAAAATGTGCAACAAAAGTTGTAAAGTGTGATTTATTGGCATTCGTGTCACTTGAGATACACTTTAGACGTGGATACACAAATATCTGTCCTTGAAAGAAAATTATTAATATATTTTTTTAAAATACATCGTATGTTATCAATATTCATGACTGAAATATACTGAAAGTATATATATTTATATGCAGATGAAACTGAATTCAAATTTTTAACTGCACAGCTTTTCCTCACTAAATGAGAAAAAAATGTAGTCTTAAAAACTTCGTCACTTTGGGTATTAGAATATTGTAACCCACAAATGACTTATCAACGAAATTTTGCAAAACTTGATTTCCTAGTTTCTCTGATAAAGTGGATAGAGTTAAATTTTGCAGGCCATTTCGCAAAAGAAGGCGGATTATTTTATCCCGAAGAGTACCAAAAATTATTCAGCACTAAGGTCACTCACGAGTGACTTGCACACCAAATTTTACGAAATTCGGTCTATTAGTTTTTAAGCTATAGTGGACACATACATTGCACAGATACACAGATAGACTTACACACGCATTCTATATATCACAAAATGCGTAGATCTTTCGAAAATGGGAGTTGTAATTTTCGGTATGATTTCAGTACTTTCTCTATACCTTACCATGTACTGCAGGGAAAGTAAAATTGAGTTCTAACATCAACGGTAATAAATATTTTAGTATTAAATAAGATATCATCAATATCTGTATCTACTTTTTTATTTAAAACAATTTGAAAATGAAACATGTAATAAATTTACCTTGATGTATATTTTAAAACTGATTATTAAAAAAAATATTCTAAGAATGCAGAAATGCAACTACACATACAGCAATAATAATAATGTGTAATAAATAAATGGGTAAAAGTTCCGTAAAATAATATGTATTATTATATTATGTACATTGTTTCTAAAACTCGGAGACCTTTTCCTCTGAAACGAAATAAGTATTTCATTAGTCCACGGTTTCATTAGTTTCGATAGGAAACAGCAGAAAAATATCTTCATTATTTTCCAAAATACATACACTTTCTCTAAAATGACTGCATCTTCACATACAGACTTACTAGTTATTAAGCAGTATAACATAATTTTTGGCTCTTGAAAAGTTTTGAGTTTCTTGGTAATACGTCTTGTTATAGTTAAGACACGTTTGCTTTAAATCTAGAGTATGCAGTGCAGTAATAGGCCCAATTTTTAACTTCGACTTCATAATAAATTATTTCGTTGGGTCTTCAAATTAAATAATTTGTCATTAATTAAACAAAGCTTCAGGAAATAGAGAAAACAACGTATAAATATTATATACTAGCAGTATACCCGTTCTTTGTACGGAGTATATAATATAAAGAAACTTATAATTAAAATTCGCAATCATGCGCAAGTTCTGTTAAAATATTAAATTTATTGCTCCTAAAGAGAAGTTTAAGAATATCTGTTCTCACTATGAAACATTATCTTCACGGGGAGATCTGAAGAATAAAACATCCTGGCCCCTTTTGTAAGCAAATTTACAAAAAAGAAGGAATGGACTCAATATATGCAAAATGAAAGCATTAAAATTGTATAGGACCCGTACTACTTATATATGCGAATATGAGAACATATAACCTGTATTAGTACATTAGAAGATTACCCGTATTACAATATTAGTCTCAAAAATCTTTGCCTAAATAAAAGAGATGACGTAATAAATTGAAAATATCAATAATCCCCGTACTCTTTATACCCGAAGATCGTAATTGATTCCAATATATGCCAATATATATCAAAACATATGCCGATATACCTGTACTACTTATATTATCGTAGATTAGAAGATATACCCGTGTATTTGCAGAAAATTACTCGTATAGCGTACAATATATGAGTTTAAACAATTTTTGTCATAATAACATAATGGCATAATAACTTGAAAATATCAATAATTCCTGAATCAGTAATCCCCGAAAATATCAATAATAATAACATTTAAATCTGAAGATCGCATATGACATTCTCCAGTCAAAAATACTATATATTTTTATATCCATTTATTTATTATTCAAATTGAAAAAATAATAATTAAAATTAACAGACAGATTTAAATTAATTGCGTTTCTGAGCAACATGATATAAGATCTTTCACATACAAATCTTTCTCATAAACTGAAAATTAAATAACCATTTTGATTTCTTTATACTTTTGTTCAGAAAAACTTGTGAAAAATAAACCACGGAGATCGATTTCTCATTTTAATCATGTTTCAAACAATTCATGTTTTCGAAAAGGACTAAATAGCCCAAAAAATCTCCCACCAAACTCAAATATAAAGTTTTAATTCACTTGCAAACGATTTTCAAGCTTTTCGTTTAGATAAACCATGGAGTTGAAGAGTAGAGTACCTAGGAGAAAGTTTCGTTTTTCACTAATATCTCGAGAACCTCTGGTCTTAGATACTCGAAACTTGGGCTAAATTTATGGAGGGCTATATCAAGGCTATCCACAAAATTTTATCAAATTCGGTTTTCCCGTTCTCCCGTGATGATGAGGCAAACGAATTTTTTTACTAATATCTTCAAAAACACTGATCGTAGAAATTCCAAACATGGACAAAATTTTAAGTGGGACTATTTTCAGACTACCCACAAAATTTCATGAAATTCGGTTCAGCAGCTCTCCCGTGATGACGGGACAGGCAGACAGACAGATTTTCAATTTCCTTTATATAAGATTCTTAGATTTCAAACTGTTCCAGTTGAAGTGATCTAACAGTTTTGAGTCTTTACTTTAATGACTTCGGCAGGAATAAAGCTAAGTATCTGTGTGTTTTTAATAATGATATAAAAGAATGCAATACGTAGAGGTACGTGCAATATGTATATGGCGACGTGGAATTTGAAGAAAATAATTTTTAATACATACATATTGCGGAAGCTACCCAATCATCTGGAAATAATTTCCTACCACTCAAACTTGGGGTCGTCAAAACCTATATGAGGCAAAAAAAAATTACATTTAAAGTTTTAGAATCAGAGTTTTGGAGATTTGCGCGGAAATGACGCCTGTGCTTCTGTGACAAAGCAAATAAATGTGTTTCTATGGAAGAGGATATATTTTAATCTGTCACTTCCGCCTATCACATGAGGTTTTATTTTTGCCTATTCATATTCTGTTTGATTGACATATTCAAGGGAGACAAAAGAAAAACACATTCTGGCTCTAGCAAAAGTGCTAGATAATGTGAAAAATTGGTTGTGAGTGTTTCATTTATTCCTTTATTCCTTTGCATCGTCACCAGTAATTATTTTTTTAATCTAAAAATTTTCCCTTTGTCTTGAAACTCAGATGAATTAAATGACACCAAAACCAAGATTCTAGTTATAGTGATATTGTTTAATTTTATATGTCATCTAATTAGTCAGTCGCAAAATCATACGAGTTACAAATATCAAGGACTCCTGATATATCCACTAATCTAATTTCTTATATACTTTGATCGCTCTTTTACACTAACATGTCCTATCCTTCCTGTGAAGACAATATATTTGGAGCTAGTATAAAGCCAGACAAAGAAATCACTTGGGCCTCAGATCACTGATTCAACTTTCTACCAAATAAAAACCTAACTGAATGTAGCTAATTATATATAATGCAGAGCGCTGGCAATCAAATTCCTTAAGTTGCTTAATCCTGCGTTGCTTAATGCAAGTGTCCTATAAATTCCATAATAATTATGTATCGTGTACTTAAAATTTGAAATTTGTACATATTCAGTAATTATTTCTAAATAATTATTTCGAATAATTTATATCTGAATTTGTTTTTTCAATACCAACATGATGTTAGATTTTAACTGACCAACATCGGATACATGAACGAATTTCTTTAAATTTACTTTCAAGTACAGTGGATAAAGCATGTAAACATTACAGAACGAGTTTCGTTGTTGGGCCCCGTAGAAAAGAGATATATTATTCCTTTAGAATAGCTATGTTAGCGTGTGTCTACTTATCTGGCTGTGTGTCTGTTCAATGTATATATCCAATCTCATTCAAAACACATTCGACGAAATTTCATAAAATGCCATATTCAAGACATGTGATATATTGATATTGATTAGATTGTAGTACGATTTGGAAAAAAAAGTTTGGATTATAATTTCAAAATGGCCCTCAAAAATGAATAAAATCTGAAAAGACTAAATGTGTATATATGTAGTGCATGCTTGTTTCATACGTAATTTCTAACGATACATTATAGAAAACTAACCCCATTACTCTTGGGCAAACCATACTTGAGATATCTTTATTTTTGTAACGTTGGCGAGCTAGTGAAATTTTAAAATACGATAAGTCACCAAATGAAAAAGAAAATAATTTAATTAAGGATCATTTTTTAATGTATCATTTTTATATGTTACTTTCTCAGATAAAGATGAGCTGTCCACATCAATTTTTTTATATCTGTGTAAAACCTTAAAATGTTAATTTTTTATGATACATTCAAAATGAAAAATGAAACTTTCGTTATTGCATATTAAAAGTTATCGGTACAAAAACATTTTCTTAGTCTCATTTAAATAAAATTATCTTTCGCTTTAGTATCTTCACAAATCACTTTTAGGTGAAAAGATAATATGTTTAGTTCCAACTAGATGGAAATGGCGATCTTCATTCCTTTAGGGAATAAAAAGTTAATCCTCCTTTCAATAATATTTTGTCATCTCTGCTTCTAAACATAATTGGCAAGTACGAAAATGTATCATGTTTCTACCATTATGACGCAGAACTCACTAGAGACATCATACCACCAAGAGAAATCAGGTCACTATGAACATCATCTGCCAATGACACTTTTATCGATAAAGACCATTTACAATGTATTTGGTCATGGGAACAATTTATTTTTAAGCTTAGTATTACATCGTATTTATTTTTAACGACATGTTTTAGTCTGCTTTTAAACAATAAGCTTTTAGTCACTAAGGATCAAATTTTAAATTATCTAAGAGTGTAGTTTGTGA
Organism: Amaurobius ferox; assembly: GCA_951213105.1. Taxonomy (NCBI): domain Eukaryota; kingdom Metazoa; phylum Arthropoda; class Arachnida; order Araneae; family Amaurobiidae; genus Amaurobius; species Amaurobius ferox. The sequence continues at coordinate 146,474,539 of OX578134.1, read as the reverse complement.
AGAAGGAAGTTGAGTTATTTTTACAAGGTTTATCGAAAAAACATCAGTTTAAGGCGTTCAGAGGAAAAGTGACATCAATATTTTTTTCAAATTCGATGTATTGAACACTAATACACTAGTGATTATATTCATTGCATTGATAAAATCTAACCCATTATTTATTTTGCTTATAATTTAACACTTTAACGTTTCCTCTGTCCCATCTGTGAATGGAACGGCAGGTCACTTGATGATCAAACCATTGATCTGCTGAAACAAGATTAAAATATGCTCTCGTTAAAGTGACCCTAAAATCATTCTGGGTCCAGGTTTGTGAGGGGAACTTGGTATCTTGTTCCAGTAGCTCAATGCTTAGGGCATCTGAAGGCCAGATAACAAATTCGTGGCTCACTCATATGCTGAGACAGTGAACTCTTTGCAATGATGTCCGAAATAAATAATCCTTTTGATTAGAATAAATGATGATGTGGATCAGAAAATTCCAAGGGTTACCAATTTGCAGCGTACACTGTGAATTATGGTGCTAATTTTAGTGTTCGGCCCTTGAAGATACTGATATAGATTAAAAGAAAACACAGATTACGAAGGTGGCTGTTCCGATCGGCAATTGCACGATGATCTGACTTTATAGGGAAGTGATTATAGGGTGACCTTTGACTAGAGGTACTTGAAAATTGCCCTTGTAGATCAACAGTTAGAGCATTGGTTGACTAGTTTTAAGATCCACGGCTCATTCTCTGGTTGGGAGAGTGAGACATTTACAGGCAATCGTACTCAAAGGATAAAAGGCTTAAAAATTTATTTCACCCAAAGTTGCCAATTTGAAATATTGAAATAAAGCTGCATCAGAGAACATTTTAAGTTCCATAATGAAAAAATCTGATATGGGCAGCCCATGACTTTCCAGCAGACTCAAATGCATTTTTTATTTATTTCTTTAAGAACTCATTAAATTGAGTTTACTTGCACAAAATGACACTAAATTTGCAGTTTTAATTCAATTTCTGCTTTTATTTGGTAATTGGACATTTTTCGGCATAAAAAAAATGGAAAAAATATCTCAAATATCTTGAGAACGGTTAGTCCTGGAGTAATAGAGTTGTTCTTATTCTTTTCCGCGTCAAAAATTACGCATGAAACAAGCACTTAATTGATACATTTGAACATACGTAATCGTTTTTTAGAAATTGGCGATTTTTGCGGCCATTTGGTAAAAAAAGGCAGGTTCTTTTCCGAATCGTACCAAAGTCTAATCAGCACCAGAGTATCCCACATGTGATTTATCTACCAAGATTTGTGAAATTTGGTCAATTTGTATATCAGCTAGAGTGAATACATGAGATTTTTGTGGTGCATTCCGCAAAAAAAGGCGGTTTCTTTTTTTTTCGAATCGTACCAAAAACTAATCAGCACCAGGGCCACACCCAATGGTCTTATCTGTCAAATTTTATGAAATTCGACCCATTAGTTTTTAAGTTAGAGTGGATACATACATTGCACAGACACACAGCCAGACACACACACAGACGTCACGCTAAAAATAGTTTTTCGTATTCTAGAGGTCTCGAAACGTGTCGATCTGTCGAAAACTCGAGTTGCAATTTTCGACCTGATTCCAATACTTTCCCTATACATTACCATGCAGGGAAAGTAAATATTGCAGAGAAAGTTAAAAACGTGAACTGAACTACAGAAATATGCTTTGTAAAATAGAGTATATGTTTCAGGGAAAAGGGAAAGTTTAACCAGTATTATGTACTCTTTAATATCACTGGGTTAATCTCCAGTATTTCTAAATGTACCCTTAAATTTCCATTCCCTAACTTTATTATGTCAGAATATGAATTGATGGCCAGAATAAACTATTAAAGGAACCATAATTTTACTTTTAAATTTTATTCGGAGAGATTATTTTGATTTCTTATTTGAAGTTAAATTAAAATTTATTTTTTACTTAGTTTTGCTTAACTTGATTTAACAGGAAGATAATAAAGAAAAAAAATCTTTTTTTAAGAAAACGATTTCCAATTACGAAAAGCGCACTTTTCCCAGAGACTCAGTGGCCGAATGAAAAAATCAGAAGCGGGATTTTATGTAAATTATTGGATAGAAGAGTCACTATAATGTTCCGTGTGCTAACCTACATAAGATATAAATTTGAGATTTAAGTTTTTCAGTTAAAGTATCCCAGTGCACATATTTCTTTATAACAAGCATCCCTCTCATATTAGTACAAGTTCAATCACCTTAAGAATGAGGCACTCATTAAGGTAGTCGTTAATATTATCGGATTTTCTCGGAAATTTTTTGAGACATATTTCATCCCCCCCCCCCTCTTCTAAGAAAAATAAAACAATAGTCCATATACACCAAAACATTTTAAAATTCAAACTTTTTAACCACCTTAATACAAGGGGAGAGTCTAATTTTTATAGATCATGATATAAGGTTAACATATACAAATTTCAAAGCATATAAAAATTTAGGATTAAAAGAATTCCTAAATATCATCATCACTATTGCCTGAAATCGTAATATGACTCGCACACTATTTTATGTTATTTACAATTTAACCCTAGCAACAATTAACAACCTAACAAGGAATTTAATTCTAGATTAACTATGGAGATCATAACTACTATGATATTGATAACATAAATAATATTTTAGGTTTATTTTGTATCCTATGAAAATATTATAACAGCACAATAATAATCAATATTAATCTGGTTGATTTTTACCTTAGAAATTTATTTACGTATGGACATATATCCTTAAAAATACACAAACATTCTGTTTTGGGATGTTAAACATATTATCTTCTCTTTGTGTCTAGTATGTACATTTCTGCACTTCTCTATTCAAAGGTCCTTGAAAACACCCGACGAAAGCACCACATTTAATCTTAAGCACATTTACTCTTAACTGTTAACCACTCGTAACTCTTAACCGTTACTCTTAACTTAACCATATTTACCCTTAACAAAACACAGAAAATGCAGAAAACTACACTTTTATTTTAAAATTGTCTCTAGAATACTTTTATCGACTATTATAAGCTTATAATAATAAAGAACTTCTATCTATACATCTTTAATTAATGCATAATTGAATTTTCGATAGATTATTAAATTTATACAATGCGTTCAAACTATGGTTATATATGTAAAAACTTAAATCACTATTAATCTCTTATCATACGAAAATAGTTTTTCTTCAGAAAACATATTTTGTTCTTTTTAACGGACTTACAATGTGCAAAAGTTAGATAAAACTAATAATGATGTAGTGCTACCAAGGGATTTCGTGTCTTACATATGCTAGAATCTGATGGAGCATGTATGATGGATTTTACACAGATTAAATTACATGGATAAAAGTTAAAGTATATATACATATTAAATCCATTCTACCATTGGATTTATAATTTTAATATATATATATATACTAGCAGCATACCCGTTCTTCGTACGGACTATATAATATAAAGAAACTTGAAATTCATAATCATGCCCAAATTCTTATAGTATACTAAATGACATGTTTAATCAAAATATTCTGTTAAAATATTTAATATAATGCTAATAAAAAGAAGTTTAAGAATCTCTGTTCTCGCTATATAAAATTATCTTCATGGACATATCTGAAGAATAAAACATCTTGGACCTCTTATGTAAGCAAATATAAAAAAAAATATGGAATTGAATCAATATATGCAAAATAAAAGCGTTAAAATTGTATGGGACCCGTAGTAATTATATACGCGAATATTAGAAAATATAACCTGTATTAGTAGATTACATGTATAAATTGAAAATACCAATAAACCCGTAATCTTTAAATCTGAAGACAGTCATTTATTCCAATATATGTCAAAATTAAAGTGCTAAAATTATATGGGAAGATATACACGTACTACTTATAATGTCCGATTATTAGTAGAAGATTAGCCACATATTGCAATATGAGTCACAAATGTTTTTTGGTAAAATACAACAGACGACGTAATAAATTGAATATATAATTAATCCCCTTAAACTTCATACCAGAAGACTGTACTTGATTCCAATATATATGCCAATATATGTCAAAATATATGTCAATATACCTGCACTACTTATATTCTCGTAGGTTAGAAGATATACCCGTGCATTCCTAGAAGATTACTCGTACAACGTACAATATGCGTGTGTCAGCAATTTTTGCCGCAATAAAACAATGGCGTAATAACTTAAAAATATCAATAATCACTGAATCAATAATTCCGGAAAATATCAATAATAATAATGTTTAAACCTGAAGAGTATAATTGATATTATCCAATCCAAAATGAAATGGCAATGAAATTTATTTTATATACATATCTTCATTATTCAAATCGGAAAGGATTTAATAAAAATCGTCTGCCGCATAAACACATTGGATTTAAATCCGTTGCTAAGCGACATGATATCATTTGCTTCAAATAAATTAGTAGAAAAAATATCGTCTAAATAGTTATATTTCTATGGAACATTTGGCGACAGTTTCGTCAAATTAGCGACATTTTAAAAAATCGCCAAATTTATCGCCAAGTGGGACTGTAGAACTGACAGTTCCACTTTGCGACAAATTGACGAAATATCATCACAATACTATCCCCTAACAAAAAACAATTAATATCATTTATGTAGCGCCATTTTATCAATTTCAAGATATTTTTATAGATTTGAAAACATTTTTATCAATTTGGTGACATTTAAAAAATTCGCTAAATGTATTACTAAGTAGGATGGTTGGTCTGACAGATAAATGCTAACCAAACATCTTTTCAGTACTCTCTTCTAACAAAACAAAAAAAATTTCATTGATATGTAGAAGACACAAGCCACACGACCAACCCGAAGATTTATGGCAGCTGTTTGTGTGTCGTTTATATCAATTTGGCGACATTTCCGTCAATTTGGCAAAGTTTAAGAAAAGTTGTCAAATTAGCGATATCCCTCCAAATTCGTAGCTTTGAATTTGCAGATCTGAATGAAACATTCTTATCCCGTTTCAATATACTAAATGAAAACACTACAATTGTATTAGAAGATATACCCGCTCTACTCTTTTTCTGTTTCAACAATCGGCTATATGAATTTATTGGCTAAACACAATATATGAGTTTAGTAGTTAAATACGATATAAGCTTGAAAACTCTTTGCCAAAATAAATGAAATTGATGTACGCAGTCAGCAATTAATATAATTAAAAGAAAAATCAAACCGTCCATTCATAAGATATACTTTTATATCCATTTATCCATTTATTTATTATTTAAATCGAAAAAAAATAATAAAAACATTAACAAACACATTTAATTTAATTGCGATGCCGAGCAACATGATATATCCTCCTAAAATGTTAAAATTTATTAACCACTAACAGCACACCCGTTATTCGTACGGAGTGTATAATTTAAAGTAACTTATAGTTCGCAATCATGTGCAAATTCTGTTAAAATATTAAATTTATTGCTCCTAAAGAGAAGTTTAAGAATATATGTTCTCACTATGCAAAATTATCTTCACGATCAGATCTGAAGAATAAAACATCCTGCCCCCTTTTGTAAGCAAATTTACAGAAGAAAAAATAGGAATTGAATGAATATATGCAACCCCGTACTAATTATATTGTCGCAGATCAGAAAAATATGCCAATGTGTTAGTAGAAGATTACCCGTATTACAATATGCGTCTCAAAAATATTTGCCAAAATAAAAGAGATGACGTAATAAATTGAAAACATCAATAATATCCGTATTCTTTATACCAGAAGGTCGTAATTGATTCCAATATATGCCAATATATATCAAAATATATGTCAGTATACCTGTACTACTTATATTCTCGTAGATTAAAAGATATACACGTGTATTTGTAGAAGATTCGTACAACATACAATATATGAGTTTAAACAATTTTTGTCATAATAAAATAATTGCATAATAACTTGAAAATATCAATAATCCTTGAATCAATAATCCCCGAAAATATAAATAATAATAATTTTTAAACCTGAAGGCCGTAATTGATATTATCCAGTCAAAAATGCTATAAGAAAAATCAAATCGTTCTTCTCTAAAATATATTTTTATATCCATTTATTTATTATTCAAATCGAAAAAATAATTATTAAAATTAACAGACAGATTTAATTTAATTACGTTTCTGAGTAACATGATATAAGATAGAATCTTATAACATGTTAAATATGTCATGTCTTATAACATAAACTGCGAAATTAAATAACGATTTTGATTTCTCTATACTTCTCATTGTTCCGTAAAAGCTTGTTTTAAATAAACCATGAACCATGGAGATAGATTTCCCCTTTAAATCATGTTTCAAACAATTCATTTTTTCAGAAAGTGACTAATTAACGCAAAAAATCTCCCATCAAACTCAGAGATTAAATTTTAATTCACTTTCAAACGATTTTCAAGCTTTTCGTTTGGATAAACCACGGAGTTAGGGAGTAGAACTCCTAGGAAAAAGTTCCGTTTTTCATTAATATCTCGACAACCCCAGGTCTTAGAAACTCGAAACTTGGACAAAATTTATGGGGGGATATTTCAAGGCTATTCACCAAATTTCATGAAATTCGGTTCAGCCGTTTTTCCGTGATGATGAGACAAACGAAAATTTCGTTTTTTACTAATATCTCGAGAACCACTGGTCGTAGAAACTCAAAACACGGATATAATTTTAAGTGGGGCTATTTCTGGGCTACCCACAAAATTTCATCAAATTCGGTTCAGCCGTTCTCCCGTGATGGTGTGACAAACAGACAGACAGACAGACAGACAGACAGACAGACAGACAGATTTTCATTTTTATTTATATAGATATATACTACGTGACAGTGAAAATGAGACATCAAGAAAGAGTGGGCAGAAAAAATATGCAAAATACAGGGTAGACACAGCTCACCGAGTTACGTAAATGATGTGAAATGCGCAGCTGTCCCCCTCGCACGTTGAGTGAGATATAAGGGATGGAACCTGCAGAATCTCCAATAATCGCGCCGCTCTGCCAGGGAAAATTTTTTGCATTTTTTTGTTTCAGACGAAACGTGTAGTAGCAGAGAATATCTGGCTGCCGCCAAACGAGGCAGTTTCAGCAGACAGACGATTTCAGGAGGGGTATGGTGATCGGACTCAGAAGGGGAGGTTGGTATATACGTCAAATCTCACCGGACAGCCACCTACAAGCATCCACTACGGCCAGAGCGACGTCAGCACGCGTGGACCGACACTTCCGCCGGCAAGCGTTGGCAGACCCGCAGGCCACTTCGGTCACCCTTTAGCAGCATGTGCAGGATACTCTTGATGCTCCCATATCGACCAGGACCATTATACGTCGATTGGCCGCTGGCGATCTGCACTCGTGGCGCTCGTTAAGATAACTGCCATTGACCCAACAGCACAGACGCCTCCGTTTGCAATTGTGTCGGGATAGAGTCACGTGGACTGCGGAATGGCACAGGGCCGTGTTTTCAGGCGAGTCAAGCTTCTGTTCTAGCGATGACAGCCGATGTGTACGAGTCTGGCGCCGAAATGGTGACAGGTCCAATCCGGTTGCATCCGCGGAATGTCACACCGCGCGAGAACGTGGCAGCATGGTTTGAGATGCCATCGCTTACGAAAGCAGGTCATATCTGGTCCATATTGAAGACGATATGTCGGCCCAATGATACGTAAATACCGCACTGCGGCCGGTGACACTATCCTTCCTTCATGGGTTGTCTAATACCATTTATCAGCAGGATAAATCCCGACCACATACGGCGCACATCAGCCAACAAGCCCTGCAAGGTTTCCAGCTACCTTCCTGGCCACCGGTCTACTCTGATATCTCACTTATCGAACACGTCTGGAACGTAATTGGACGTCTCTTGCGTGATCTGCCACCATCCCGTTTAAAAGACGAACTCTGGCAAATGGTTGACAAGGAATGGGCAGCCATTCCTCAGGAAACCTCCGCAAGCTCATTGACTCTGTACCTAGACGTGTTGTTGCCTATATCGCGCCCGCTGTGTCCCTACAGCCTACTGATCAGACTGTGTTATCACTCTGTGTATAGGTGTCTCATGTTGCAATAAACATCACTTATTATTCGTTGCTGACTTTTTCTGTTTGCCGATTTTCATCACTTTCTGCTCACTCCTTCTTGTTGTCTCATTTTCACAGTCTTGTAGTGTATTTTAGTATATAGTAAGAAATTTAATTTCTTGTATGTTTTTTTATTACCTGTCACTTATCCTTTATTGAAAGTTGTATAAAGAGCACATGTAAGAATAAAAATAAATAAAATTGACCCAAAGTTTAGCTCAAGAATAAATCCTTTATAAATAAAATAGGTATTAAACATATTAAATACCCTTCTTTCCCTGTTCCATATGTAAGGTACACACACACACACACACACATATATATATATATATATATATATATATACATATATACACACACACATATATATATATATATATATATATATATATATATATATATATATATATATATATATATATATATATATATATATATATATATATATATATATATATATATATATATATATATATATATATATATATATATCAATGTCTAAATGACAGAAACCAGTGCAGTAGACCCATCTAGTGTGACACATTGCAAGTATATTCAACTTGATAAGCAAACAAATATAAATGAACAAAATGCAGAATATACGGACTAAATTTATTGTGCAGAAAAATTTGGAAGCAGTGAAAGGCATAATTTGACATGGTCCTGCCATATTTCGGAGAACCATGGTGTCACTGTCAAATTATTAACTTAACTACTGGGAATATTATTGATATGAAAACCTTAAAAGAAATACAAATCGAAAACGGAACAGCCGATGATTAACATTGGGGGCAGAAAAAAAAGCAAACCGGTTACTTATCATCCAGCAGTTATTAGCAATTTAATGTAATTTGATAATTTCGCAGTTTTTGACAGAATTGTGATGTTCGTTAAAGCTATATTTTAAGGTACATTTAGTTTGAATATTTTGTGAGATATCTGATCCGCACTGACAATGAATTCCATAAATGGCTCAATTACTAAACCTTTCAATATGGTCCTTATAAGGAAGAAACAATTATTTTATTGATAAGGAACAGTATAGATTTGAAGTCAAACTTATAGAGAATTCGAGAAATTTTATGACTACTTTTAGGATAGAAATTAATGTAAACTATATTGCTAAATGCTTTAACTGGATCTTCTTTGCTCATAGATGACTTGGAAAATTTAAAAAACATCCAATCAACGATTTTCCATGAAGATCCATGATCTAAATTGATAGCTTTCAAAATGAGTCTGGTCAGACATTAATGAGTCAAAAGTAGAGTATAATTAAATTGCAAGGAATATAATACCTATGTCTAGAGATTAGAATTCAAACATTCCAAGATACGAACTGTCAAAAGATAATAAATAAATAACTCATGTGCAGCTCAAACTGTTGTAAATAGCTGAAATTAAAATAATTTTGTTAAAAGCGGTATATTAATATCAAATTTAGTAGTATCGGACACTTTTGAAGGAAAAACTTGCCTTTTTCATCAGAACACACAAAACTCGCAACTTTCATTTATCAGAGAAATACCGGCGACTTCAGTCGATACAATTAAATTTGGTATTATATGCTGCTTTTAATTAAGTCATTTTAACTTTTTTCTGTAAAACGTCTTAAATTTTGTGGGTTCTAGTAAAATAACCAATGCCATTCAACCTGGTTTCATTTTTAGCTGACTGTCACCTCTTGGGTAAAATTAATAGACACTTTTTATCATATTATAGCATTACTCAACCGGTTTTAAAGGAAAAATATATCATTTTTAATCAGGGTAAATGATACAGATCATTAGTACAAAGGCAACCTGGGTTTGGTAATGATTCCCCATCTCAATTATCGTCAAGGATCTACCTTTGAAAAACCTGTTGATTACTACTTTACATGCGAAACCGGTTGATTACTTTATTTGTCTCTGTATGTTGTGTTTAGCGAAAATTTTATGTTGTACATTTATTCCGAGAGAAGTTTTTGTAAACATTTCTATTATTACTATGACTGCTTTCTTTGTCAGTGATTTATTCTTTTCACGTTTTCATACTGGTCATCACTATAATGAAAACATATGAGAAATTCTACTATGAATTAGGTGTCTCTATTTCAATAAATTAGTCGCATAGAAAACCAACTGGATACAAAAATTGGTGTTTTAGAAATAAAAGGTTATTCCCAAATGACAAAGAAATTTCGGATTTTCTAATATTACCGTATTTCAAGAAACTGCTATTTAAACATATTTTAAACCTAAGCTTCTTTGACTTAATTTTTAAAGTAATCATTATATCTATTTAATTTTTTAAATAATCAGTTTAAAGTAAAAAAAAAAAAATTTAAACATTTTTTTCCTATCTGGAGTGTTGTGATTTGATATATAATATCAAAATACGTTACCAATTAAATATTAGCATCACACCACAATATTAATAGAATATTCTTCGCCCTGTTTTAAACGATTAAATCTAAAGCTTAGTTTCATTTAGCTAATCGCATTTAGATATTAATATAAAAATGTTAAACTTAATTTTACAATAGTGTCTGCTTTATCATTAAATGACAAGCGTTATATTAAAACATCGTTGTACATATATTAACTTTAAATGACTTTCCCCAAAAATTTTACAGAAAAATTGGTAGTTTTAAAAATAAGTGAAAATTACCGCACGTTAGAAGCATTTGCATTCTTGAATAAATGACTAATCCTCTCCCAATAGGCAAGTTGCTAGTCGTTTCAACATGTCATTTTCCACCTCCATTACAGGACAAATTTGCTTGTCAGAAAAATCTGTCATGAACGCATCATCGGAATCGAAAATCTTTTATGTATATTGATGATGTTTCTTGGCAAATTACTTGAATCTCCTTAGACAATTTTAGTAATTGTTGAACCAAAAATATGTATCTAATTGTTGTCTGAAATCAAGAACACAGTAAAATTTGCAATACAGCAGCATATAAAATCGAACTGTTGGTAGAAAGGACTCGTACTCTACTTATTTAATACTTATAATTTATTTAAAGATACTTGATTACGAATATCAGGGGTGACTAATGAAGATACCAAATCAAGCTTTAAATTTCGGGAAAATTGGATTCAGACTGTTTGAGATTTGAACTAAAAATGTGGATGTAAAACACCCCATATCCCCCCCCCCCCTAAATGCCACTTCTGGAGTACAGACGGTTTTTACTATGCAAGTCGAAGTTGCATCCTAGTTTGTACAAAATGCGTCCTAGTTTATACAAAATACAATTTTGCTGATACCGTTAATTGCAATAGAAGGTCTCAAATTGCACTGCACGGTCATTTTATTTTGTAACCAGTAAAGTTATCGGCTATACCTAGCTGAGGAGGACTAAAATACATAATACAGATCCATGAATGATGGTATCTGAAAATGAGCTGCTTTGCAAAAGAAAACGAACATGTAGAGAAACTCAATCTTCTTTGTAAACGTCGTTAAAAGGAATACGCGATTTCTAACTCATAAATGAAAAAATATTCACATCATTAATAACATTTCGATCATCAATTTCAGCGAAAACCTTTTGGATCTACGTGAAGAGTTTCCATTAACGTTTTCATTATCGACTAAAACTGCTGGTCGTTTGCATAATAAATGACAAAGTTCCAAGATGCAAAATATATATATATATATATATATATATTACTCAGTAAAAATAATTAATGTGGTTCTTGAAAGGAGTGTTTTGACTGTTACTTTTTAATCTGGCGTAAAAAACATCAATATGCATTTTGTTGTTCTTGTGCCGAGATGGTCAGTCATTGGCACAAGGAAAATTTCTTGTGTGCTTTATAAAAAACTTTTAACTTCTAAGATGTTTAGTATAGAATTTATATTGAATTGGAAATTTATTTTCTGAAACGGAAGTCTGCTTTATAATAACATAACACCAATTACAGTAAATTAATACATATATACAGTAAATTAATAAATATATACAGTAAATTAACATATATGCAGTAAATTAATACATATATATAGTAAATTAATACATATATATATATATATATATATATATATATATATATATATATATATATAAATCGGGTGATGGACAGACAAAACTACTGGGTGATTCACAACCAAATTTAGTCCGCATACCTACCTGAGTATGTGGTTGGTATTGATTTCTGAAAAAAAAACCAATAGTTCACATTTCGCACGCCAACTTGCATATTGCTTTAATTATCTAACCTATATCGGCAAAAAAAAAAAAAAAGAGTTCGGAAGATTACAAATCGTGAGTGAACATCTACGTGAACCTGTTAACTGTCGAAATGCCTTAAATGGCGCAGACGTATTGCGATTTCCTTGATAGAAGAGTTTAATAATGAATCACGATCCAATGACACTTCCCCAGTCGTCGATATGTTATTGATGTTGTTGAAACCCAGACCGTCCGACCTACCAGAAAGGTGTAAGATAACTGTTTGGACGGTCGGGAAGTGCCACCCAATTTAGACCGGAACCCAGTGGGGGAGGCATCCACAGGGACCGTACCGTCCTTCCCCTACCACCAACCTCTCGGAAGGACTTTCGGACCCACATGTTTAACGTGATCGTACTCCGCATGAACACGGCGGCAGTTTTGGTAGTGGCTGGAATCGAACCCGGGCCTACCGAGTGCAACTCCAGCGCGCTAACCAATGGGCTACCGCGCCCCCCAGTCGTCGATATGTGAAGAAAGGCTTTATAACACCTTTTATAGGTGGGTTGTAAGGTATACTTTGCAATATAAAAATTATAGGAGCAATAACGCCAGATTTTACGCCTAGCAGCTAAAATTGGAACCATTTACTCTTCAGAAATTTAACCCGTATACTCAGGAAAGTATGTGTACGAAATTTGATTGCGATTCACCCAGGTTTAAACACATCGTCTTAACTTGAATAGCTCTACGCGTGCACACACACACACACACACACACACACACGCATATCTTCTATATAATAAAAGGCAATGTCTGTGTGTCTGTGTGTCTGTCTTATACACTATACGTTTCGCGACCGCGCGTCGGAGAGCTACGAAATTTGGCAATCGGAGACCTGGGGGGGAGGGAAGGGGACACGTGAAAACCGATTTTTAAAATTTTAATTATTTTTTTTGTTATTTAATGTTTTATGCGATTTCGACCGTTTTTTGCTCTTTTTGCCCTTTTTTCTCCATGATCCGGCCATCGTAGAAAAAAACAAATCACACCACCGGAAAGAACAGACAATTGCGAGTAAAAATATATCAATTGTAACTCTCAATTTCGATTTCTAATATTTTTTAAAGATTTTAAAACAAAAGTCACTTTCGGTTCAAAAAAACCAACTTTTGTTTTTAAATCCATCCATCGTAAAAACTACTCATAATTTCGACTAATAATTTACATTTTTAGAAAGGTCAAAGATCTGGCATTCTTACAAGTCCAATCTGGTCAAGAAATAATGAAAATTGCCTGTAAGATCGCAATTTTAAAGACGTCATGATTTTATATTTCTTGCCCAATACTCGGCGAAGAACCGATTATTCCCCGACATTTCCCCCCCGCAGTAGTTTTTCCTCCGCCTCCATGGAGACCACACTTCGGGTTTTAAATGTATTAAGAGCTTAGCATATGTATTGGATACATCGAGTGAGTTTTTTAAATGGATATTTTAATTTATAGTTATTTTAAATGGATATTTTAATTTATGGATATTTTAAATAATTTAAACGATTGTATTATGGTGTATTGAATTCTGGTGATGTATTTGATATTATTATATTTATGGATTGCTGGAACAATATGGATGATTCATAGAATGATATGGATTTTTTAAATGGATATTTTAATTTATGGTTATTTTAAATGGATATTTGAATTTATGAATATTTCAAATGGATATTTCAATTTTATGGATATTTTAAATGATGGAACGATGGATATTTTAATTTTATGGATATTTTAAATAGCATATGGTCATTATAAAATTAAAATTAGCACGCGGGAAGTTAGCGCACGGGAATCGCACTCGGTAGACCCGGGTTCGATTCCCGCCACTGCATAAACTGCCTCCGTGTTTAGGCGGTGTACGATCACATTAAACATGTGGGTCCGTAAGTCCTTCCGAGAGGTTGTTAGTAGGGGAGGGAGGGTACGGTCCCTGTGGATGCCTCCCCCACTGGGTTTCGGTCTAAATTGGGTGAATAAAAAGAAAGTTATGGAGATTGTCGGGGAGGGCGCGGTAGCCCAGTGGTTAGCGCGCGGGAATTGCACTCGGTAGGCTCGGGTTCAATTACCGCCACTGCCAAAACTGCTGCCGTGTTCACGGGGAGTACGATCACGTTAAACATGTGGGTACGTAAGTCCTTCCGGGAGGTTGGTGGTAGAGGAAGGAGGGTACGGTCCCTGTGGATGACTCTCCCACTAGGTTCCGGTCTAAATTGGGTGAATAAAAAGAAGGTTATGGAGATTGTCGTGGAGGGCGCGGTAGTCCAGTGGTTAGCGCGCGGGAATTGCACTCGGTAGGTCCGGGTTCGATTTCCGCCACTACCAAAACTGCCGCTGTGTTCAGGCGGAGTACGATCACGTTAAACATGTGGGACCGTAAGTCTTTCCGAGAGGTTGGTGGTAGGGGAAGGAGGGTACGGTCCCTGTGGATGCCTCTCCCACTGAGTTCAGGTCTAAATTGGGTTGCACTTTCTGGCCGTCCGAACAGTTACCTTACACCTTTCTGGTAGGTCGCGCCAGCGAGTGTGCCACGGTTAGAATTTGCAACGGTCAGAATTTTCAAGGATAGCGAACAGGCTGGTCGCCAAAGGCGGCTAGTATATATATATATTACAATTACTAATAAATTATTATATAGCAGTTAGATAAGCATAGAAGTCAGCAACATCTACTGATCTAACAGATTAAATAAAAGATGGAATGATGGATAAGATAAGCAGACATCTTAAAACTGTATATAATTTGCGAATTTTTAGGTAGTTCAGGGATTTAAATACCAGTTGGGTCATGAGTTCATCATGAGTTGGGACATGGGTGCAATTGAAGCCGATCATGTTTGCTTAGATGAACCTGGTAGATTATATAAGCAAATAAAGAACAACATGTGTAGAGAGCAATCTCTTTAAATAATATTCTTCCAAGTCGATAATAATCAATATAAGTATGTGGTTTTGGGATACGGTAGAATATTTTATGACAATATATGCAAAAACGAGTGTAACTCAGAGTTACATGCACTAAAGTCTACATTCCCTTGAACAATGTGGCCAGACATTGAGACTCCAATTTTAGCAACAAAAATAAGTAATATTTATGTGCCAGATTACGAGACATGTTTATCTGGACTTTGCTGTAAAAACCACCATGAGGGGTTGCTCCTTAGTGTCTTGTCTACCAATAAGGACATATCTGTAGGGGTATGGAGCTCGAAAAAATTTCGAAGGAAGAGTAAAAGAAGACATATATAAGGATTTAATAGTAATAGTGGAAAATAAAAAGTCAGATATACTGGTTGAGTTAAAGAAGTGTTAAATAGATGAGTCTGCTGAAAAAATATCAAAGTGTTGAGAAGCATCTGACAATACGGGCAGACTTGCTGGTATTCGATTTCTCAAAGTTATAGTGCGGTCAATAGTGCTCCCGAGAGACCTACAAATATATGGCAGGTATGGCTTATTTATTTCATAGGAGGAACATTTTTTATAATTTAAGTTAATGACTTCGTCACCAATTCGCGCCTATCATCACATCGTTATGCGTAAGAAATGAGAAGAGAGTATGTTTTGTTCGCAAATTCAAACATAAATTGAAAAGATGACATTGTAATAAATAAAGTAAAATATAATAAGGTTTTGTCATTTAAGTTGCCACTATATTTACTGTTTATATTTCAGGTTGTATAGTTGTTCTGGGTTCATGCCGGACAGCATACACGTAGATTAGAATATTTTTTAGAACACGCTTTCATAAATGCTATGTATATGTCGATCATGAACATTATCAATATGTAATAATTCACCTAGTATATATGACATTAATTATTATATACTCCATAAATATAAATCAAATTATTTTACCAAAGCATGTTATCTATATTATACTTTCCTATGTTAAAACTCCAATAATTTAAATTTTATATTTGCTTCACGAATGATATATAATATGGAAATATCCCCACTCAATGAACTTTAACATGAATAAAGATCTGGTTATGACGCGTTAATATTAGTTAATGTCTTTAGAACAATGCCGCTAATTGCGGTGAATATACACATGTCTAAACACATCTTAAGAGCAGTTTATTTGATGTACCTAGGAAAAGCACAATTACATATATGAAAATTCCCCCCTTGTTCCTTAAATTGATCAAATAAACTCAAGTGATAAATTTTCTTGAAAGCAATTTACACCTCCCCTGGGAAGATGCCCCCAACTGCTTAATAACCAATGAGTTTGAAATTTGTATGGTATCATTCTGCATTTAAAGGCGTCTTGATAAGTATCATTTCGATTTGTAGCCAATTATTGAGACAATCAAAGATTTAGCGTTTATTATTATACAGTATAGAAACTTTGTTAATGAATTTTCTGAAAACAAAGTTTGAAAATTATTTACGTATATTCGAAAAAAGACTGCTGACAAATTTTCGACTAAGGTAAAATAAACATTTTAAATAATTTTGTTTTAATGGGTTCTGTAACAAATATTATTATATTATTTAAAAGTAATTATCGTCATATTTTAAAACTGTTTTGAATAGACCCCAAAAATGATTCACTATACTGTCTATATATATATATATATATATATATCAAGATGGGAAAGTGCCAACAGGAATAATATTAAGTGGCCACGGGGGATTGTGACCCATTGTTCCCAGTTAATACACCTAGGAAACACTCCCTGAGCCAACGGCCGTACCGTGCTGAAAACACCGGTTCTCGTTAGATCACCGAAGTCAAGCAGCATCTGGCGCGGTTAGCACTTGGGTGGGTGACCACCTGGGAACACAGCGTGCCGTTGGCACATTTCGGGCACTAGCCCGGTGGTTTGCGCGCTGGATTTGCACGTTGCCGCAACTGCCGCCGTGTTCAAGCGGAGCACGATCACGTTAAACATGTGGGTCCGTAAGTCCTTCCGAGAGGTTGGTGGTAGGGGAAGGGCGGGTACGGTCCCTGTGGATGCCTCCCTCACTGGGTTCCGGTCTAAATTGGGTGGCATTTCCCGTCCGTCCAAACAGTTACCTTACACCTTTCTGGTAGGTCGGACGGTCTGGGTCTCAACAACAACAACCTAGGAAACACTTCCGGAGCAGATACCTTCCTGTGGTCTAATCTCCATGAAACGGCCAAACAAAAGGCATAAACCTGGAGTGGAAGCATAGACACGAGTATATTCAATGAGAGAAAATGCAGTGAATGGAGTTGAAAAAAGTTGTAAAATGAAATAACATCTCGAAGAAAGTGAAGGTCCCAGTGTCACTTCGTCTTTAATGTTTCCGAATCAAAACACCGGTATATATAGAGATGCTAAAAATACCTTACGAGTATTTATTTTGCTAACAATTTTTATAACCGGAAACAAGGAGTCACAATCCCCCTTGGCCACTTAATATTCACTTTACCTGTTGGCACTTTTCCATCTTGTTCTTTTGACATTCTATTATATACTATACGTTAGTGAGCAGCATTGCGCCTTTTTTGTTTGCTTGGTTACCTGTTTATATTTGGAATGTGATAAGTTTCGTATTTTGGTATATTCACTTTTATATACATATATATATATATATATATATATATATATATATATATATATATATATATATATATATATATATATATATATATATATATATATGTGTGTGTGTGTGTGTGTGTGTATGTATACAATAAGTAACCGTAAGTACATGAATTATCAAGGTAAAATCAGCAATCACACTTAGACGGCGGATAGTAGCACAAGAAAGATGATTAAAATATCATTCTGAAAAGGATAATGAAGATTTGAAAGCAATGTACCAAAAATTGGCTTGGGGGGTTGTGGCCCTCTCACCCCGGGGTTAGGGGCCACAACCCCCCTCCCCCAGCCAATTTTTGGTACGTTGCTTTCAAATCTTCATTATCCTTTTCGAAATTTATATATATATATATATATATATATATATATATATATATATATATATATATATATATATATATATATATATATATATATGTATATATATATATATAATGGCCTATACAATAGTCCAGTGAAGATACTTTACAGGTTATCAAAAAACTACTTTATTATATGACACTAGAAACAGATTTAGTTGCATATTGCCGAGAGCCGGTGATCAGCTCTCAAGAAATTTCAATGCCGCCTGCGTTGGTTTACACAATGTACAGTTACATCAGAGGGGAAGGAATATGATGAAATGGGAAACATGTTCCCCTCGCGTTATTAATGCTTTAAACATGTGATGGGGAAGTAGTTTCATATGAGAAAGTTTACGCAGAGTTTAAGATCAGTTACCATAGATGGTACGGTCGAGGAAAAAAGGAAGTGTTGTCAGAGTTTGTTAATATTAGTGGCATGGGATATAATTTTATATAGTTGCATTACGTGCTTGACGTGAAATAAGAATTTTGAAATATAATTAATGAAGAAATGAGTGCGTTATTGGGGAAGTTTAAATTTTTTATAGTATATATATATATATATATATATATATATATATATATATATATATATATATATATATATATATATATATATATATATATATATATAATTTTTAACTCTTTAAATTATTATTGTAATCCATAGCTTTGAATCTTTTTGATAAAATGCATCAGATCGCAGATTTATGACGACACCGACCAGTTGTTTTGTGTCCTCAAAAGTTGCGGGAGTCACCCGTAAATTAGGGCATATTGACTCCCGATTGAACCTATTCTTCAGGAAAGAACGTGACTGTTAGCATCCATGGATAAACTAGAATAAAGTATCAGAGTACAAGAAGTAGTCTAAAATTTTTTTTTTGATTGAACCATGCGAATATTTTATTCTTAGCAAACGGTTTCCATAAAGCTTCCGTGTCTCTGGGTTGGAGAGGCGTGTGAGACTCAGGTATTGTTACTTAGTGTCATCTACAGGTCTCCTCAGCGTCCTGGCTTAGCGAGCTCCTCACAATGCGACTGCTCTGTTTCTTGCCTCGTTTTCCTCTCCTCGTTGTCTCTCATATTTTTATATATCTCTCTAGACCACCCCGGTAATCAGACTATCCTAACCTATTCTTCAAATTTGGTCTTTTAATCCATGATTCCCAGACCTCCACGGTTATATGCTGTATTCCGTGCGAACTTAATTCTTAAAAATCTTAGTTCCCCGCCATTTGAATCTAATGCCTTTATTTTCTACTCCCAGAGCTTTCTTCTCTTGACGCCAGCATTGTTCTGACCTCTACTAAGAGGTCTACGATTTCTCAAGATCCGAACGGAAATATATTTCTTGGATCTTTCTGAGTTTCTCACATATTTAATTAATAATTTTGCTTTGCTGATTTAAAAATGCGTTGGCAAATATGAGTTTCAAACTGAACAGGCTGAAACATTTGCCTATTAGTTACGAATCTAGCAACTACGATTTTGAAAGTTAGATCATGGGTTTAGGATTTGAACCGTATTTGAAGTATTTTTGACAGGGGATGTTTTGTAATCATGCAACTTAAATACGGTACACTTTTTCTTTTAATGTCCTCTACAAAATATTTTTTTGAAAGACCTTACTTTTGAGATAGGAATCGAACTCCGGATCTTTCGATTCTCTATTTTATAATGTACGGAAATGATTGCATTTCCGACCACATTTCAAATAAACGCTGCAACGTCTCTTTAGTAGTGCAGGACGTTTAAGAGCTACGAGTATTTGTTCTAAATGTTGCAGTTCATGAGAAAAATTTCGAAGTTGCTAATATGTCAAAGCATAAAGTTGTTTGTTCAAACGAAATGTCAAACTGTAGTGAAAATAATGAAAACATTTAAATGAATTGCAACGCATATAATTAACTAATACTAATCTAATTAACGTAAAAATATCATAATTAACGTATAAAATAAAATAAAATTTTGCCTTTTTACAAAAACTAATACAGCTAGTAAACACATCGGTTTATATGCTAGAATGTTTTCCGTGACAAAGTATCTTTGAATTAGCAGTACTGCCAACAAATGTGTGAAACATATGTACGGCATGGAACGTATTTTAACAAAACACATTGCATGATAATGTTATACAACAGATAGTATACGACACTTTGCTTAATAAAAACATGGAATACATAATATGATAACACGTGTATGAAACAAACTACTTGAATTGTATCGTTTAAGATAAACTCTAACGCGTATGGTATAATAAAGCCTATTTTATAGACCATTCACCAGGACTCACCTTCCTCACTGCTCAGCTCTCTCCGCAACATCTGAGTGGGTGTGATTACTGATAAGCAAGATGCTGTATGAGAGGTGTATAGACTTTTTTCTGTGGTTGTAATTTCTTCTTATTTCTGTTCATGTTATATTATTTGTTAGCTCCAGTTGTATTTTGTACCCGCCATTGGAAATAAAAGAAATATATCCATTCATTATGTTGTATAATGCACGTTTTTTTTAATTTAAAATGGTTATTAATATATCGTAGAAGTTCAGAAATGCATAGGTGTTTAACACATAACATACAAAACGCATAGCAAACGAGTACTAGGAGCAGTACGTGTTCTTAAACCGAAAACTGTTTGTATGTCCAAATACCAAATCAGTAATTTAAAATGAAAATCTTCCTTTTTACCAAAAATTATAAAGTACAAAAATTAAAGCATTGCCCAAACTGTTGCTTAAGTTGCAATTTAGGCAAAATAACTAAATTGTTAAATAAACTATATAACAAATTAATGTTAATCTTTTATTTGAAGTATTAAAACCCCTTTATTCTATAGCAGTGCAATATAAATCGAAATTAGTACAATACAAATCAAAATCAGTACAATACAAATCAAATATTGTCATAATTACTTTAAGGTAATATAACCATCGAAATTCAGTTGCCCTATTTAATGATTTACGTAGATGATTATTTAACTTATTTAAACTGGACTGTATATGCTTGTTGGCAATATACGCAAATGCTGAAACAGTACATTTCAAAATAAAATCGTCCTCAATACTTTCAACTTCGACAGTATTAAACATTACTTTTACATACATTACATATAGAAATATCTATACTATAAAGATAAGAATAACAAATTTTACCTTCAAGCCTAATGAATGGAAATTCGATAGCATTAATATTCATCAAATTAACGTAAATTGATTAGCAGGTGCAAAAATACTATTCAAGCTGGCACACTAGCAGTATGTAACATAAATACAGGGCATGCCACTAGTTCTTTTATTATTGTGTGAGAACAATTTTTCCTTTCAAAAGCTAAATTAAAATGTTGTTGGATGCTCCCACTTAATATTGAATGACGTTAAATTGGGAAGTACTCGAGTGAAGAAGAGTTAATAATTGAAAGAAAATTGTGACAGCTTGGGAGCAGGACTTTTAATAAAATTCTTCAGATAAGATAAGGTGATGGAGTAAGGGCGGCATGAATTATTAACTTGGAAATACATTTTTTTTTTCAAATAATCATTACACATTCATTACTGCAGTAACTCTAGGATATATAATATAAAATATAGAGTAGACAATATATTGTTTCCACGAACTTTTTCGATTTCGAGAATTTGATGCCAATATATTTTAGGAACTCGTCAATACGTTTTGACACCTTTTAGGGTGGTGTCGTCTGTCGTCTGTCTGTGGTCGATTTCTATAAGAAATCTATAAGAAATCTTGTATATAATACAATATAGCTTCTACAAATGCTAATGAATTTCTACGAAACTTTTCATCCAGCTCTCTTAATAAAAAAAAACTAGAACTAGATATAATGTTTTGAAACTCGAACGAAAACTTTGAAATTTAATCAAAATTTTATATTAAATTAAAATGGCAGCGTAAAAAAGGTTCACATAATTATGAATAATAGTTATTTATGACTCTATGACCACGATATTCATCAGTTTCAATCAATTTGGTGAAAATAACCTCAATATATCTTTTGTATTTAAGACGCCATAACTCCCTGAACTAATATTTAAAGCATGTATTTTCTTATAGTATGCATATTGTTTGAAATCAGAGATATACCATATAGGTGCATCGCAATTCCAGTCAACGAAGAATTTCCATTCACTTTGTTTAAGTCCTGTTCACTATTAAAATAAAGTATTTTACCTGAAAAACTAAACTAGAAAATATGCACCCAGTTGCCCTTAAAGAAGCATAAATAGAACTCCCTTGTAAGGTGAAAAAATATTTTTGTCACATCTAGAATTTAATTGGCAATAAGCCGGGGTCTGAACAGATTCGTGCATATGAATTCGTGCATAATTAATTTAATAAATAATTATGAATTTAGAAATATAAAAAATGAATTTCAATATTTAAAAATATTAATACAAAAAGCATATACGTTTTCAGAATTTGAATATGTAATTAAAGAAATTAGAATAGAGGAAAACAATGAAATCAAAGTAACATATTTAATTCGTAAAAACGTACTTAACATACATGAGTACGTTTAAAATACGATGCACGCAAGAGTACACTTTGATTAGCTGTTTATAATTTGTTGATTGTTTTTTATGTGTACAGAGTGTAGAGGGCATATGCAGTTTAAAAACTTGTGTTTCACACAGTTATATTTCGTTTTAATTATTCAAATTGTGAATCTGTACATCTGTGTACAATTTCCTTCTTCCTATCTGTAGTAGTGTTTTAGTAAAAGGAATGTCACAATTTCAGGCAAATGTTGATTTCTCTTCGTTGGGAATGGAGAATGTACTTCTCTTATCTTGTCGATAGCAAGAAAATCTTTATAGACGTTGCTTGCAGCATTATGTTGCGTGTTGTTGTTACTTATGAGTTCGGTGGAACCGAAACAGGACCAGTGACGCAGAAAGAACGGCACACAAGACGAGAGATCAAAGTTTATTCCAAGAACGCATTACTGACGAAGTTCGGAGAGGGTGCAGCTCCACTTTGACGAGGACCCAGAAGGCGGAAGTTTGACTTTATCTTCTAGAAACATCCATGCCTTATTCGGGATTCGAACCCGAGCCCCTCATGACAGCAGTCGAAGACGCTATCCACTTTACCACCTTGCAACATTATACTGTATTTAATAAGGATTGCTGCCTTTTTCAGAATATCATGTATTTTTCACTAAAACTTTCATAAATTGAATTTGATCACATGTATTTCTGAATGAAAAAGCATGTATCATTTTTAAGCAATCTATCCAAGTCCCCCCAAAATATTTTCGTCCATTAATAGTGCATGTACATTCTTAAAAAGAGAGCAATGATTTAAATAAAGTACGCGTCACTACAAATATTTTGGTGCGTCTTAGTCTCTCAAAAGATTAATTTAAAAAACTGAATAGTGCATTGTTGAATGACATACAAGCTAAATTGGTAAGTAGATAGATGAACAGGGGCCATTGTTTGCAGAACAATGACAGTGTCAGTTTTGAAGATACACATTTAATATATTCGTGGCACAAACCAGTCAATGTAGAGAGGGACTGTATATATACTTAACAACAATTTAAATTTTGAAAATCATGTTACTATATTTAAAAGGGAAGTATTAATTAGTATTCATTTTAATTAAAATACATATTGCAACAAAGAAATTAAATAAACGTTTATACTGTATCAATGAAGTGTAATATAATCAAACATTGTTGTGAAAAAGTGGAAAATTATTACACTTTATGAATAATTATTAATATTACAATTGAAGTTATTAATATTAATATTAAATGTATTTATATTAAATGGTAATACTAATATTAAAGTTATTAATGCAATTTTAAATAAATTATATAAGGAAATTAAATTGTATTAGGAAGATTCCATTTGTTCCCAATTTAAAAGTGAAATGATTAGTTTATGACAATTGAAACGAGATGCATATTTCATAAAAGTAACTGTTCTAAATGCCAAGGAAATACTGTATCAATTGTAGACTTAGATTCGTGGTTGATACTGCTAAATCATTATTTGCTGAATTCTTGATGAGCATGTTGATTGCCATTGAAAGTGTTGTGTAGTATACTTGTGTCAGTAAAATTGGTCTTAGTACTCGTTTATTCATATTCACTTATCGATAGCTCAGCTGCAATTTCGGTGCCATCGATCGTTGGCAAATGATCAGCTGCTACTGAAGCAAGGACCATAACACCAGATGTCAATGCTGTAATCTGTTTCAGCAGAACAATCTATATAACCATAATTACATTCCATAGAACTTTCCACAAAACTTCTTCCATAAAACTTCTTTAAGGATTATTAGTAACAGGCATGTTAATGGAGTTTTAGAAATTTTAATTGGTATTTAGATTCACCTCTAAAATGAAGTTGTTTGCAGTGGTTATACCTTTCAAACAAAAGATAATCTGACAAACATGATAACGAGGCAAATTTCGTGTCCATTCGCTAATAGTTTCAGGTTTCTTATCCTCAACCCGAGATGGCATAAATGATGAATACAAAGGCGCGTCTCTACGTCTTCCGCAATATCATTGGTCACAAAACCAACCATAAAATATATTTACACGATAAGTTATATAATACAAATGTCCCCATAAGTTGTTATATGCAACAATAAATTGCACACTATGTTAAATTTTACTGCTATTAATTTACTGCAAAATATATCAATAGAGGTGCACTTTTAATACACAACGAATACGTACCAGCTTGTTCCAGAACGGATGAAAGTCTAAGGAAATTAATTCTAAAATTGCGAACACAGTAGCATGGAGGAAACAATGTAAATATTTGACCTTATGTAATTGGATAAGAGTTTGATCCGATGATTAAACAAGTGGATAAGCTTTTGATCGTGAAAGAGGATAACTAATGTTATTTAGCAATTTAAATTTTCAAAACATAATATTAAAATGTGTTTAATAATGGGGTATCCTAAAATTGTTTTAATAAATTTCAATACAAGAAATTTTGCAAGCGTAAAGCAAACATTCCTAAAATTGTTTTAATAAATTTCAATACACTAAATTTTGAAAGCATAAAGCAAACATAAGTTATATGCTGAAAACTAGGACATATCTGTTTTAACCTGCGACAATATCTAATTAAGTTGGTGTTGTTGAGACCCAGACCGTCCGACCTACCAAAAAGGTGTAAGGTTACTGTTTGAATGGCCGGGAAGTGCCACTCAATTTACACCGGAACCCAGTGGGGGAGGCATCCACAGGAACCGTACCCTCCTTCCCCTACCACCATCCTCTCGAAAGGACTTACGGACCCACATGTTTAACGTGATCGTACTCCGCATGAACACGGCGGCAGTTGTGGCAGCGTGCAAATCCAGCGCGCAAACCATCGGGCTACCGCGCCCGAAATGTGCCAACAGCACGCGGTGTTCCCAGGTGGTCACCCACCTAAGTACTAACTGCGCTCGATGCTGCCTGACTTCGATAATCTAACGAGAACCGGTGTTTTCAGCACCGTACGGACGTTGGCACAATATCCAATTAAGTGTAACTATTTTAAGAAGCATGTATTTTTATTCAATGATATTTTGTGCTATTTTCGTTCACAATATAACTATTTCTTTAAACTATTCACTATTATTTGTAAATCTGATAATGTTAACTTAATTAAACCGTTCATTGGAATTCTACTAAATTTGATACTGCTTGGTGATTGATAAAACGGTTAAAATAATAAATAATTTATTAACTTTAAATGTCAGTTTTCATATTTGTTTAATTAGCTTTTCTGCCTTTCTAGACCAACGTACTAAACAGTACAAATCAAATTGGAAGGTATTGATTTGTAATAGACTTTTGTTTAAAAATACATTTTCCATATTCTAAGTTCCTTCACCTGGCAGAATACTGAGTGAGATTTGGCAAAAAATTGCAAAAGTGGAATTACATCAAGATGAAATTGAAAATACGGATTGAAAGTCTTTAGGGTTACTCAGATAAAAAAATGAAGTATAAGACAGAAAAATACGGATGTGTGAAAGCTTGAAAATAAAATGAGAAAAAGTATTTCCGTGACCATAGACGTTCTCAAGGGCCAGCCCTGGTATTTAATACTCATTGGAGTTGTGTTTCTCTGGTTTACTGCAAAAATTATTACAGAGATTGTTCTGATGTTCCGACTCAAAAAAGGAATTATAAATGTTGGATTCAAAAATAATTGAAAATGAATTGAAATACGTAACATGTGTAAGAATAGTTATACGAATTAATGAATAAGATGAAAACAATAATAGAATATAGAAGTATAATATCAATAAAATGATGGATTTTACGGTTTGATGAATTCACATGCTTAGTGCATGCAAACTTCCAACAAACTAGAGATGCTATGAGTTGACAAAAGATATGATGATAGACAAAATTAAGTTATGAATTTTCGTAAGCATCAAATAGAAATAAGGTACAAATATTGTAGAATAGGACTCAAAAATTACGAAAATTGGGTATAAGAAATAGATTCAAAAACGGTTAAAACATGTAAATTTTGTAAAAGTAAAAATATATTATATATATATAATGAATATGAGGTGTGCTCAGAAAAGTGTCAATGGTAGAAGAAGCTAATGACACTGAGTTAGCTGTGAGACTTTTTAAAAATGGTTTTGTTTTAATGTTGGATTTGTTAAAGGAAATAATAGGTGTGGTGGGTATTGATTTCTTAATGTTATTTTGATTAAATTTTGAAAATGTCATTCATAATAACAAGGAGAACTTAAATTTTTAATTCGTATTAATTTATTATTGATAATGTTTTCAGTTACCGATTTAGAAAGGTTTGATGAATGAGTTTTAAGTTTGTGTACATTAAAAGCGTATAAAGCTGTTTTGTCGTACATTTTATAAACTAGATTATCTGCTTCTTGAAGTTGGAAACTAACATCAAGATAGTTTAATCAGGGTGAAAGAATGTATTTCAATAAGATGCATAATATTGGGATAAAAATTAAATGTTATCATTGATACTTTTATAGTAATTATGTCATCAACGAAACAGTACATGAGATGATTATTGAAGGAGTGCCTAATTTCATAAAAATGTAGGTATAAATTGGCTAATACAGTTGAGAAATGCCCTGTTTTAATTCGTATGTAAAAGTACCTTGTTATATATGTATATATATTACCCAAAATTAAATCTGCCCTAAGAGAATAAATTTAGATGAATTTTCTAACACCAATTCTAATATTTTTTACATTATTTTTTACTCTCATTTGTTAATGACTTTTCATCCATTCTTTATTAAATTTTGAAATTTGGTCCGTATGGTAAAAAATACGTAATTTTAAATGCATCAAAATATTTATTACTATAAGCACTGCATAAATAAGAACATTTATATTAGTTTATAACTAAATATATTTCCCGACGAGTTTTTATATTTTGCTCAATGGTATTAATAGTATTAT
The DNA here is from genome assembly GCA_951213105.1 of Amaurobius ferox. Taxonomy (NCBI): domain Eukaryota; kingdom Metazoa; phylum Arthropoda; class Arachnida; order Araneae; family Amaurobiidae; genus Amaurobius; species Amaurobius ferox. Next base: position 146,446,821 of record OX578134.1, on the reverse strand, counting down.
AGTCATAATTTTTTAAGGAATTAAAAAATATATATTTTAACATGTATTTTATATTATGCTATTAGCATCATAAAACTTGTCAATAAACAATTCTTTTATATATTACTACACACTATAAGCATTTTTTTCATTCCTTCTAATTTACTGCGCATAAGTTCCTGTCAGCGTTTTTGTTGATACGTAACACACACACGTCAGTTTATTCTTTAGTGGATACACATCTGAGCGAATTAATGTTGACCCTTTAAGTATATTAGCCTGAATATGACAAGGTAAATATTTGACACTATTTACTCGAACACCATGTCTGGTTCAATGATCGAACTCCTGATTAAGTCTTTGTATGTGACTTAAGATTATGCAAGTTAATTAACTATCGACATTTTGAATATGTGCATAATAATTTATAGTCTGTAATCAAGGGGTGTTATTAAATTAAGAAATTGAATGTATTAACTACTTATGTGTTAAATACATACATTGCGTTTGTATTTTATGGTAAAACAATTGTATCGTGAAATAGTTATAGATTTTTTTTTTACTCAATTACAGAAAATTTGACAAATTGTACTTGCGAAACAACAAATTGTACTTGCAAACAGAATATTTATTACGAGAAACACTGCATAAATACAAAAATGCAGAGTGTAAAAGAGGATAAAAATGTGGTATAACTAAATATTTTTCCAGAATATATTTTGTTTTGGCATCAGTGGTATTATATTTAAAATGTACTTGTTAAGCATTTTAACTATAATATGAACTGATATAATTTCAATTAAAAGAAAACATGTTTAAATATAATTTTATACATAATTTGCCCAGTAACACATATTTGTATAAAGGCTTTATAATATGATGACTAAACTCAAAAACGGATAATGTACCCAGGACATGGTTTTCGGTACGGAATAAAATTGTCCAGCTAGTTATTTAGTTAGCAGATTTCTTTCAGCTAGTTCTTTCCTTTCAAACACTATATAATTATTTCCGAGCATAATAAGTATTAATCATAGTTTTAATAATTTGAGACTTATATATATGTAATATATGAAATGAATAATTAATCAAAAGTTAAACATCTGCTGCATTCGAGGCGTGGTTATCCCTCTTGAATAAATTGCGCGTAATTTCATTCAGCTAGTTTCGCGCATTTACGCAATATTATATTCATTTTATCACGTACAGAGTATTTATCAGAGCTTTTTAATTTGATATTTAAAAATATCAAATATGTGGAACGAAAATTAATAAAAAATTACACCGTATTGATAGTACCGGCCATCCAAATGGTTTCTCTAAGTCCTCGGACGAGACCGATGGTCTGGGCTTTAGACCGTATTGATAGTTTTTAAAATGATTCAATTTTCCCCCTCAAAAATGGGGCTCTCTGTAATTCATGCCAGTTCAACAAAATTACATGCAAAACTACAAGTAATGCCTGGTTTACCCAAGATGTCAAAAACGGGGGCTGTTGATAAATTCGGGATACGGGAGGAAAGATGCAGTGTAGAATTTTGTTTTCCAGTTTGAATATTATGGACAATCGTCAATCAACGTAAATATTCATTGAATGCGTGTATACGGAGGATGTTTGGTTCCTATCGCAAAATGGATCCAATATAACATTGCTTTTTGGCTTATGAACTAATTTCCTGATAGACCTTGCAGGGTCCACTTCGACGATAAGAGCTTGCAATTTCGTCCTAGTAGCTCTACGGTAGAGCGTCGGCCAGACAATTCGGTGATCCAGTGTTCGACCCAGTTGGGACAGCAAGACCTTTCACAATGGCGTCCGAACAAATCAACCTTGTAGGTTAGTGCAAATTTGTCAGAGGTCTGAAAGTGACCCTAAGTACGAATTCAGTGGATTTTGGTAGATGGAAAGCTGATATTTCAAATTGAGAGGATAACGACCACACAGGTTACTAATCTGTAAATATAGTAGTAGCAGGAGGCTAACCTGAGGTAGAAAGCAAGAGGCGGTCAGTCAAATTGTTAGTTGCCAGTCAATCGGACATTAGAGGGTGGATAATGCAAAGTCCACTTCGCCGATAAGACCTTGCAATTTCGTCCAAGTATCTCAACGGTAGAGCGACAGTTGGTCAGTTGGGAGATTTAGGGTTCGATTCCCGGTTGGGGCAGCAAGGCTCTTTACAACATCTATAATGTTGTTAGCTTGTAAGTGAAAAGCACTTCTATTTAAAACATTGATAAATCAAAAGCTGAAACACGTCTGTTTTCGACCATATACATGATTATTGTCAATATGAGCAATTTTCCACCATTGTACTTATTAAAAAATTCACACATAATATATTCAAAAATCAATATTTATTACATTAAGATTATCTTATTAAATAACTTTTCAATATATGCTAAATACGAAATAAAATAAGCTTATTAATATAAGCTAAATTGTATAAGCTATACGAAGCATATAAGCTAAAATAAGAAATTAAATAGGTATTATTAAAAATTGTATCTGTAGTTTTAATATACAATACACAATGTTACACTTTTTATCTTTAAATTTAATTATGTGTACTGTCTAAAAAATAAAATATTTTGCATATGGATAATGCAAATAATTTCGTTAGAAAACTAAGCAGATATTCAAAAACTGCAACAAACTAATATGTTTCATAGCAGAAAGAAACGTTATAATAATCGAAAAAGAATGTAAAATGAATTAATCATCTGCGCAAATATTGGCATTTATATTACATGAGGTACTCCAGATATTTCTTTTACAAATATTATGCTTCCTATTTTATTTACCGACCCTAAACGAACTAATATGCTTCAATAGTCTCTTCTACGCGCCTCCTCATAAAATGACTTTTTTTCTTTATTCATGGAATATGCAATATCGTAGAAAACAATGTTATAACTATGTATGCATAGTGTATACATCATTTTGTGAAGTATTTCACAAATCGGTTGCTCTTGTTGTATTTGTGCTCTTTAGCTAATTTTGTGTCGCCGTTATATAAAATATATAAGTTGGAATGAAACATCTCATTGTTTAGTAGGAAATGTCATTTTATGCATATATTCGGTAAAATTAGTATATTTCAGGACAAATTTGGAAGGAAAATAATATCAGCGAAACAGTAAAGGCATCATCTAATTTATTATGTTGAATAAGAGGTGATCTGAAAATATTTCTTTTTGTATTTGACGTAATATCATTCATAGACGATTCGAAATTGTATAAATCAAACTGATATGAATGATATGATGCCAGTGATGAATTTAAACAATATGCATTCAGACTGAAACCATGCTTTATTTATTATGTTTTGTTTTAGACAAATTCAAAGATTAAAAAAATTAAAACAAAGATTTGAAAAATTTGAAATATAGATTTGGACAAATTCGTCCCAAAAAAGAGCCTTATTTGTCAAGATACATCAGACAGATCACTGCTTACTAGGGCACAACGACAGACGTGTTATTGTCTTGTTACCATTTTTTCTCTATATGAATTATCCCGATGAACAAGCCCTTTTATGACTCTCAAATCGGTTAGTCAACCTTTATATAGTACCGTTGACTGGCAAATAATGTATTTTTCAGATAACCATCATTAATAAAATTTAAACTAAATTATTATCTATTTCATTTGCAATGTCATATAACGTAAAAATGTCACCAGTGTAAATGCATTGAAAAAATCTGATGTGTGCATCACATGACTCTTCTTATGTAATGCAACGAATTTACTTCTTTCACAGTAAAAATTGATGTGTAAGATCTACGGCCCAATGTTAATAATATTCACTTACTATCTTAACAAAAACTCGTCTGCAATCAATTTCCTCCTCGGTGTTAAAGGCGAAATCACTCAATAAGCCCAGATCCACCTTAAAGCTGCCGTTATGGGTTAACTTAACCCTGTATTCACCAACGCCGAAGAGAATCTAATCTTGGTTAAACTGAATCGCCAATTATGTATTGATCGTCGAAATTACCCGCGGTTATTGTGAACCTTGGTTAGTCTTGATATAGGAAACTCAACCACCCAAACACCACGATTTGTATTTGCTAGAAAAACTTACGCGTGAGCTATCCTACTCAAAATGGTCGCCATAATTAAATTTCATGATTTACGCGGGATTGATTCTACTTTATACAAAAAAAAATCTAAGCGTAAACAAAAAACTTAACAAATGCCTAAGAAACGATTTTAGGGGGAAAATACTTCGTATTAAAATATTGAAATTGTAATAATTTTAATTTTATAGTTCAAATTCAATCAATCCTTATGCACTTCTTTACAATTAAGGGAGAAAACCAGTTTCAGAAAAATCCACATTGGGCAAAATATAATTTTTAGAACTATTGGAAAAACCCTCGGTTTTAACAAAACGATGTCATCCTAAAAAGCTTTGAGATTAAATTTATCATAAAAGAAATACATATTTCATATCATAAAAAATACACGATAGCGAGCCGTGTTCTAAGTTAGTTTTGTCGCTGTTTGATTATATTTTAAAACTACTTTCACGTATTTTATTGCAATAGTTAATTTTTAAAATGTAATTTTCTATTCCACTCCTGCTAAAAAAATGACTGGCATAACTAGGGGGTTGAAACATATTTATAAACTAAAGTGGTCGTAAGCTAAGTATATATTCTTGTAGGACTTTTAAAGTGATATTCACTTACTGTTTATAGCTAGAACATTCAATTTTCGAGATACAAATTTCAAAACTGAAAAATGTAATCTTTTCACATTGACAAGATGATAACTCGAGAACTATAACAGTATAGTAAAAACCAAATTATGGATCTTGCAACCATATTTCCTACTGAATATTTTTGTTAGTATGTGTTAATACGTATTTTAACCATTTTGGGTCGCATGTCTTTAAGTTATAAATACATGTCAACTGCAACTACAACAATGAAAATCCCTGTGTGCCATAATTTTAAGCAACGACATTTTCTCTGATAACTAACCAAGGCAGAATTATTAATTAGAGCTGGTATATAATTTTAGAATTATTAAAATGATTTGAACTGTTACACAAAATTGCTAACATAGTAATTTTATTTTACTGTTTTACGTTTATATATTATTGTACGTTCAAAGCAAAACACCTACTTTATTACAAAAATCCAAAACTTCATATATAAGTTCCAGTCGTTAAGAATTGTTTTCTATTATTTGATATACATATATATATATATATATATATATATATATATATATATACACAAAAATGAATGAAAGAAGAGGAAATCGCATGAAAGACAGATTACAAAATGATAGACTTTTCATTAAGTAGGGGAATATCTTCAAAAATATCCATATTTTTGAGTAGAGCGTCACATTACTACTAGCTTCTACTAAAAACAACAAAAATGTCTAAGAAGCTTGATGTTTATAATTAATCAAGAATGGCTTCCCGGAAATGGAAAGTAAAAGAATAAGATGAGTACATCTTGTGTGAATGGTCGAATATACAATCTAATTCAGAAAAGAAGTGGGTAGTGATTGGAAAGCGTGAAGTACTATGGAATACCGTCTACACAGTGGTAGATTAAAAATTAATCACTCATGTTAAGTTGTTTAAGAATGGCAATGAATCAATTTCTCATTTATAAATGTCAATGATTGGATTCAGATTATACGATAATAGGGAAGGAACTGCTTTTTCTAGCTCTTAATACGTCTGAAGCCGCGTGGCAATAGTGAGCATCATGATTTTTGTCTGTTTGTATTTGGTTGGGTGTATATATTTGTATTTTTTAGAAGTCTGATACTTTGAATAGCTTCATGCAGGTCTGAAACCGTATTTTGTGACGACATTTCAGGGTTATTGCCTATACATTTGCTGGCGCCCGGAAGTGTGCCTTGGCTACGCGGCTAGCTGTGACCGGGACGAAGGAGAGTTCACAATCGCTCATTCGCCACTTCTTTTAGCATTATGTGGGCAATTTCCTCTTCTTTCATTCATATTTTGTCTGGTATTAGGTTATTTTTGTATAAGCTGCTACAGCGCTATTCAAATATATACCATTTTTGCTTTTAAATTTTTGCATTTCATTGTAATTATATATATACCGGGTGGTCAGAATTAAAACACCCCTACTCTGAGCTCTCTATACATCGAACTACTCAGTGTGTAGTTTCAAAATTGTTGAACCTACTATTCAAGACACGGGGAAAGGGATTACGTAAATAAAATAGTTCCAGAAACACCGATAGGTGGCGCTGTACAACAGAAAATATGCTGAAAAGACACAAAATACATATTTGTAACATATTTTATTCGAACGTACCAAAAATTCATATCACAAGGACCTTATCGATGCAGGGAATGCTGCGTATAACGTTATCGATTGTTCAACAATATTGGTGGCAACATCGTCAATGACATCTGAGCGAGTCGATTTGCGTCTTCAACCCGCCTGAACTCCAAGATGTCCAGTTTTCTCTTATAGATTGAATCATTCTCCTGAGAGCTTGTGGAAGTAATGGTCCTTTACGCAATTTCTTAAGTCGACGAAACTCTCGAAGTGCAGCTGCAGCATGTCCTTTGTTTTCATAAAACAGCTTCACAAGCAAAGCGCGTTCTGGCAATGTGACAGCCATCGCTAATAAGAATGAAAATTTCCCAGTTTTCCCCCTTTTATGCCCAAAACATTGTAGCTGCAAACCAAGGGTTTATGCAATTTTTTGTGCTTACAGTGCGAAATTGCAGTTACAATGACAGTTTAAGTTTCTTCACTCTTTTATCTTCTTCGTCTTCATATCAGCAAAAGAAATTAAAAAGAAAAAATTCCATATCGCATGTGTTTTTTTTTGGGTTTTTTTGTGATTATTCTGTGTCTTTTCAGCCTATTTTCTGTTATACAGCGCCACCTATCGGTGTTTCTGGAACTATTTTTTTTTCACGTAATCCCTTTCCCTATGTCTTGAATAGTAGGTTGAACTATTTTGGAGCCTTTATACTGAGTAATTTGATGTACACAGAGAGCTCAGAGCAGGGGTGTTTTAATTCTGACCATCCGGTATATATATATATATGTGTCTAACAATCGTAGTTTCGTTTTAGTTTATTTCCATGATTGAAAACGCTTAATTTGGAAAAAATCAAAATAGTCAATGAATGGAACATGCAACTAACTTTGGCTCATGACTTACATCATTACTTAAACTGATCTTCCATTAAGATTCATCTCTAGTAAATTACTTTAGAAAACACTTGCAATAATGGTGCTTTTTATAGATATCTGATATTTTAATAGAAGTAATTTAATAAACGGCCAAAGAAACAGCGATTTTAATGTTGGCAAGGGAGTGCACATTAATTAAATGTAGGAATTACGTTCTAAATTTGCATTCTCGAATTACTGAAATTTATTCCTTATATTGATTTCGCATCATTGGGAAGTATGGTCTTGTTTTGTAATAGTATAAAGCCAGATTTTGCTGATATGCACAATTTAAACTTTTTATGCGTTTGCTTGATAAATTAAGAGAAATAAAACAATGCAGTAATTAAAAAAATTGAAATGCGAATATAAACACACAGCTTTTGCCAAAGAATAGAACAGTGCAAATCTTCCTTTTTTGAATAAGGCAAAATTAGTGTCAGATAACCTAAAAACGGCACATTTCGATGCATTTATAAAAATAAACAAATAGCAAGGATTTGTCCTACAGATTCGGTTCAAAAATTGTTGGAAGAAACATCATGGGATATTTACTATCATTTCATGATGTAAACCCTGTAATAATATTTTCAATCATTGAAGAACCGATTTGTGTAGAAATAGCTCAAAATCAAGTTAAAACTTTAAATAGCTTAAAAACTAATTTAAATCTTACAGTGTCGTATTTTCGTTTCGTTTTGTAGTACCTCTATACTACATTTCGTAGCTGTCGGAAGTTTAGATTTTACACATAGATGATAAACACACACACAGTCAAACATAATATATAATCCATGGTTTACTTTTCTAATCCTTCTCCTGGACAGGAATCAACTCCCTGTCCTTCAATCTCAACTACTCACCTGTTTAACACGTGAATTCAGGAATTCCGCCTCATGGTAATGTTTTATTTTTTAATTTTTCAAAGTTTATCCCCCAGTTATGCTTGTAGTCTGGGTTATGGTATTTATAGTAACGAATTATTGCCATATCCGAAACAAGCATTTGTTTGGGTTTATTTAGGCTGGATAATAAGACCTGAAGAAGAATCTAATCTGACTTAACGTCCAGATTAAGTCTTCACACGAACTGCACATACTTGGACTTTTTATATCTATCAGTACTGGAGGATGATATCAAATTGATTCTAAAAATTCTCACTGAAAATTAATTTAAAGCAAGAATATGCTTACTCATTCCAAAACATTCTTGACAGGTTTACAGACAAATTATTAATTTTTAATTTTGTGCGAGCAAAATTTGAAATTTATTTGTCGATCATCGATATAAATCCTAGTATTATATTCCAGAAAATATTATAATAATAAAAATTTAATATCCGTGTTTCATAATTAATGTCCATGTTCACAGTAAAATCATATTAGATTAAAAATAAATATTCAAAATATTTCCCTTCAAACTATCTTCATTGATATGTTATTTATAACCACATTTAATATCAAAGGGATGCCATTTTGTCACGGTTTAAATCAAACGTATGAAAGATAAATATATTTAAATTCTAGCCAACTTTTTGTCAATATTCTAAACTTTTGCCTTGCAATGTTATTAGCATTAAAGTATGAGTTTCGCTTCCAAAAGTAGAAGAAGAAAAGCTTCTGAAAAAACATATTTTCGCTTTCAAGATTTATCAGCGCTATTTTAAGAACATTACTTTTCTTAGCGCTCCCTATTTTTCAAATGATTTTCACAATTTTTCTGTCACAAAACAAACAAAAAATTTTAAATTAATGTTTAAGTTTCATATACTGAATCAGACGCGTTTATTCGTATAAAAATCTGATTATTTTGGGGTTTAGAGGAAATTGCTGTAATTTGTTTAAAAGAGAGGGTCTTTCTGTTAACAAATATATACTCAACAAACTTAGTTTGTCATAATGTAATAAAATGCATTCGCATAGTATAACAACGCATAATATAATATCTGTGATATAACAACATATAATATAATGGTTGTAGTATAACGCAGTATAGTATAATGTCTGTAATGATAAATTCATAATATAATGTTTGTAATATAACATTGTATGTGGGTAAGTGATTGCGAATTTATTTGGAATAAAAAGAAAGATATGTGACCCTATGTAATTTGTGGAGGACTCGGATTCATAAATGATAACATAATAAAATAGGATTTGGAAATGTAACTAAACAATGTCCACAATTAATACACATCTATTCACATAAATTGTTGAAGCATAATGAAACAATATTGTTTCCAAATAATAATAGTTTATATCACTGACCCACTTTACAAAGTTTCTCATACAATGGTTAGTTGTGGCAAATATTTTTGTTATACGATTAATTTTGGGAAACATTTTTCTTTGAAACGTTCTATTTATTCTCAAGATCAAAAATAGTTAGAGCTCGAATGAACGATTGAGATTCAATATCAAATTTCGGAAAATTTTTACTTCCGGTTTTTTACCCATTTCCTATTCGAACATTTTTACTTTACTTGAAACGTCTATTGTATCTGTAAATAAGGTTTAGAGGATAATTGATATAGATTTAAAATCAAATTTTGGAGGAAGTAGATTGTTACTATAAAATGTGTCACATATCGATTCTTTTCCCCTTTCGTTTCAAATATTTTCCTTGAAACATATTTTTTTCGGATTGGCTATAGATTATAGAGCTCACACAATGACTGATATGGATTCAGCATCAAATGCTGGAAGGTACTGGGATACTCACTAAGGATTTTCATTTTCAGTTTTAAAGATGTCACTTTCGATTCAAATAATTGTATTTTTTTTAAACATATATATCTTTAAATCTGGTGTTACCAGATATAGTTAATCACATATAATTTAAATGACTCGTATGAATTCAGGGACTAGGGATTCACTAAGTCTTTCCATTTCCAGTTTTGGAGATGTCACTTCCGGTTTTTCAGGTTCTAACGGTAAGAAATACGCATGCAAAATATATTTTCAATGTATAATATAACTCCGTCACAAATGTACACACAATTGCGTCCGTACGAAAGTTTCACCTTAAATTTCTTGTTTGTATCATAGTTTAAGGTCTTCAATATCACATAATTTGCTTTAAATATTACCCGACATAATTTACATAAATGCAAGTACGTAATAAGTTGGTTGGTGAGGGATAATTGTTTAAACGGTAATGACAAACATTAATTACATAAATGATCCAAAATGAAAATGGCAAATTTTATTTAATAAAAGTGAGAGTAGTATTGTTTTAGATATATTTTCATGCCTATATGAAAGATATACAAATATGTATCTATAAGGATATTAAGATAAATATTTATCGTTGAGTATATTATTAACATACCATATACCATAACGATTTTCGCTGAAGGAGTAAAATCGACGGCAGTTCGAGACAGGAACAAATATTAGCTCATCGGCAATTTCGTTAAGGCGCCATGCGTCGTATAACTTAAATATTGATATACAGTCTTATCGAAATCATAATGAAACATATTTACAGAGTACATTTTCGAGATAATATATTTATTAATTTTGCTCACATATATAATGGAAGTTTTGTGTTTACATTGAAATAAGCTATTTTTCTTTTTGTATGGGTAGATTAGAGATATTGTTTATCTGATAGAAATTCTTTTAGTTCAAAATATTTTAATCTACAAAAACAACCCTTTTAAACATGCGCCAAGAAAGTGAATGTTGGAAAATACCAAGCGAAATGAAAAGATTTAAAAATTTTCGTTATTGCAATGCATTAAACTGAATATCTTAAACAATGCATTAAATTGAATATATAAACAATTTTCTTCTCATTAGGTTAAATGATCGTATATATTAATTGCATTAGCAATATCGTGACGGAATTCGTCACTCTTTTGTAAATTATATAATTATGATACTTTTTAAACTTTTATATTAATATTTAATTAATCTGTGTCCTGGAACCCTCATGTCATTGTATATATATTACCATATTTAAATGCATCTAAATCTGTATTGAATTGTGGCCATTTTTATTTCATAACTAGCAGCATACCCGTTCTTCGTACGGAGTATATAATATAAAGAAACTTGAAATTCATAATCATGCCCAAATTCTTATAGTATACTAAATGACATGTTTAATCAAAATATTCTGTTAAAATATTTAATATAATGCTCCTAAAAAGAAGTTTAAGAATCTCTGTTCTCGCTATATAAAATTATCTTCATGGACATATCTGAAGAATAAAACATCTTGGACCCCTTATGTAAGCAAATATAAAAAAAATATGGAATTGAATCAATATATGCAAAATAAAAGCGTTAAAATTGTATGGAACCCGTACTAATTATACACGCGAATATTAGAAAATATAACCTGTATTAGTAGATTACATGTATAAATTGAAAATACCAATAAACCCGTAATCTTTAAATCTGAAGACAGTCATTTATTCCAATATATGTCAAAATTAAAGTGCTAAAATTATATGGGAAGATATACTCGTACTACTTATAATGTCCGATTATTAGTAGAAGATTACCCGTTTTGCAATATGAGTCACAAATGTTTTTTGGTAAAATACAACAGACGACGTAATAAATTGAATATATAATTAATCCCCTTAATCTTCATACCAGAAGACTGTACTTGATTCCAATATATATGCCAATATATGTCAAAATATATGCCAATATACCTGTACTACTTATATTCTCGTAGGTTAGAAGATATACCCGTGCATTCCTAGAAGATTACTCGTACAACGTACAATATGCGTGTGTCAGCAATTTTTGCCGCAATAAAACAATGGCGTAATAACTTAAAAATATCAATAATCCCTGAATCAATAATTCCAGAAAAAATCAATAATAATAATGTTTAAACCTGAAGAGTATAATTGATATTATCCAGTCCAAAATGAAATGGTAATGAAATTTATTTTATATACATATCTTCATTATTCAAATCGGAAAGGATTTAATAAAAATCGTCTGCCGCATAAACACATTGGATTTAAATCCGTTGCTAAGCGGCATGATATCATTTGCTTCAAATAAATTGGTAGAAAAAATATCGTCTAAATAGTTATATTTCTATGGAACATTTGGCGACAGTTTCGTCAAATTAGCGACATTTTAAAAAATCGCCAAATTTATCTCCAAGTGGGACTGTAGAACTGACAGTTCCACTTTGCGACAAATTGACGAAATATCATCACAATACTATCCCCTAACAAAAAACAATTAATATCATTTATGTAGCGCAATTTTATCAATTTCAAGATATTTTTATAGATTTGAAAACATTTTTATCAATTTGGTGACATTTTAAAAATTCGCTAAATGTATTACTAAGTAGGATGGTTGGTCTGACAGATAAATGCTAACCAAACATCATTTCAGTACTCTCTTCTAACAAAACAAAAAAAAATTTCATTGATATGTAGAAGACCCAAGCCACACGACCAACCCGAAGGTTTATGGCAGCTGTTTGTGTGTCGTTTATATCAATTTGGCGACATTTCCGTCAATTTAGCAAAGTTTAAGAAAAGTTGTCAAATTAGCGATATCCCTTTAAATTCGTAGCTTTGAATTTGCAGATCTCAATGAAACATTCTTATCCCGTTTCAATATACTAAATGAAAACACTACAATTGTATTAGAAGATATACCCGCTCTACTCTTTTTCCGTTTCAACAATCGGCTATATGAATTTATTGGCTAAACACAATATATGAGTTTAGTAGCTAAATACGATATAAGCTTGAAAACTCTTTGCCAAAATAAATGAAATTGATGTACGCAGTCAGCAATTAATATAATTAAAAGAAAAATCAAACCATCCATTCATAAGATATACTTTTATATCCATTTATCCATTTATTTATTATTTAAATCGAAAAAAATAATAAAAACATTAACAAACACATTTAATTTAATTGCGATGCCGAGCAACATGATATATCCTCCTAAAATGTTAAAATTTATTAACCAATAACAGCACACCCGTTATTCGTACGGAGTGTATAATTTAAAGAAACTTAAATTTCGCAATCATGTGCGAATTCTGTTAAAATATTTAATTTATTGCTCCTAAAGAGAAGTTTAAGAATATATGTTCACACTATGCAAAATTATCTTCACGATCAGATCTGAAGAATAAAACATTCTGCCCCCTTTTGTAAGCAAATTTACAGAAGAAAAAATAGGAATTGAATGAATATATGCAATCCCGTACTAATTATATTGTCGCAGATCAGAAAATATGCCAATGTGTTAGTAGAAGATTACCCGTATTACAATATGCGTCTCAAAAATATTTGCCAAAATAAAAGAGATGACGTAATAAATTGAAAACATCAATAATATCCGTACTCTTTATACCAGAAGGTCGTAATTGATTCCAATATATGCCAATATATATCAAAACATATGTCAATATACCTGTACTACTTATATTCTCGTAGATTAAAAGATATACACGTGTATTTGTAGAAGAATCGTACAACATACAATATATGAGTTTAAACAATTTTTGTCATAATAAAATAATTGCATAATAACTTGAAAATATCAATAATCCTTGAATCAATAATCCCCGAAAATATAAATAATAATAATTTTTAAACCTGAAGACCGTAATTGATATTATCCAGTCAAAAATGCTATAAGAAAAATCAAATCGTTCTTTTCTAAAATATATTTTTATATCCATTTATTTATTATTCAAATCGAAAAAATAATTATTAAAATTAACAGACAGATTTAATTTAATTGCGTTTCTAAGTAACATGATATAAGATAGAATCTTATAACATGTTAAATATGTCATGTCTTATAACATAAACTGCGAAATTAAATAAAGATTTTGATTTCTCTATACTTCTCATTGTTCCGTAAAAGCTTGTTTTAAATAAACCATGAACCATGGAGATAGATTTCCCCTTTAAATCATGTTTCAAACAATTCATGTTTTCAGAAAGTGACTAATTAACGCAAAAAATCTCCCATCAAACTCAGAGATTAAATTTTAATTCACTTTCAAACGATTTTCAAGCTTTCCGTTTGGATAAACCACGGAGTTAGGGAGTAGAACTCCTAGGAAAAAGTTCCGTTTTTCATTAATATCTCGACAACCCCAGGTCTTAGAAACTCGAAACTTGGACAAAATTTATGGGGGTATATTTCAAGGCTATTCACCAAATTTCATTAAATTCGGTTCAGCCGTTTTTCCGTGATGATGAGACAAACGAAAATTTTGTTTTTTACTAATATCTCGAGAACCACTGGTCGTAGAAACTCAAAACACGGATATAATTTTAAGTGGGGCTATTTCTGGGCTACCCACAAAATTTCATCAAATTCGGTTCAGCCGTTCTCCCGTGATGGTGTGACAAACAGACAGACAGACAGACAGACAGACAGACAGACAGACAGACAGATTTTCATTTTTATTTATATAGATAATTCTTTCACACTCGAGGAACAGCGACCGTTATTCTAGGTCGCACTTGTTTGCGGGTGGAGACTGTTGTCTTAGGTCTTCTTGACTTCACGTGGCTGCTACACGTGCCTTAGAATTTGTCGTTTGTAGGGGCGGATCCCTGGATGCATTTGAAATGGAAGCATTTTTGCAGTGGTGGATAAGAAAAGATGTGAGCCCCTTGTGATTTTCGATTGGACGGGTTCTGGATCCACCTGGAATGTTTAAAAGCTGCGTGATTCTTGATTCTGGGCTCTCTCCCTGGAAAAACATCTTCGAACCCTCGTCGGCTCGGGACTTAACCCTCAGGCTGAGTTACCCTGCTGTGGGGGTCGGGAGAGACGACACTGCTGTTACCGTCGCCACTGCTTGACCGGACCTGCTGATGCCTTGCCCTGGCCGACCGTCGACCGCCGAGTGAACGTTGGAGATGATGCCTCATTTTCCTTGATTGAGTACCGGGACCAGAAGAAGCAAATATGATACTGGTCCCTTGTCTGGCCTGATCCGGTACGATACCGAAAACTGCGTTTCTGCCGTTCCTGCTGGAGCGGCGAATTTTTGCCCCGAGGGAAATTACCAGTGGATGCCTGTGCTCCTTCTGCCATGAGTCCTTCCTAGAATATCTTGAGGTAAGCCTTGAATATTTAGACGTGCCGTTGGCAGTCGTCTGGACGTGAGCGTCAACTCCGAAGAACTCTTCGCCCTTGATTTCAGCTGCCATCATTAATTATATATATATATCGTTTAACTTCAGTTTCCTTCTTTCATATTTAAGAATTAATACTTCAAGGAAATATAAATTAAATTAATAATTTTAAATTAGAATTGAAATACAGTTACTATTTAAGCCTTCAGCGTTCCTCGAGTGTGTATTCTCTCTTAGACCATACCATAATTGTAATAATTGAATATGAAACATTAATATGTAATTCTAGTAAATTTGGATTTAAAGATTTGATATTTGAATTCCGGCAAAGAGCCGATCATTTTTGGTAGAAGTGGTCCAGTGGTTTTGATCTGATTATAAATCAGCATATGTATTTGATATGCTAACTCCATTCTTAAGTAATTAATAAATTTGGATTTGAAAATGAAATTGAGTTTTTATTTGTGTAGAAATTGTGTTAATTTATGTATTTCAGCTTTTGGATGAGATCTTAAGGTAAAAGTATTTTTCTGTTTATTTTGGATTTTGTTTGGGTTTCTCCGCAGGTCATCAATTGGAATTCTTCCAATTGACGGGAGGTGTGTTTAGAACCTGGGTATAAGAAATTTCTCTGAGAAAGTTAACTTTCTCGGTCAGCCGTGTCTGGCGGGAATCCGTTGCGACGTTTGATGCCCTCGGAATTCCCGTCTTGACAGCAACAAAAATTGCTAACTGATGGAATTTGTTTTATTCGTCAGTGATAATGAAGAAAATTTGAAATATCAGTCACAGTTAAGTGTTTAATTTTGAAATGATCAAGTTTGAGTTGCACTAAAGATTAACATATACTACTAAAAAGTTATTTTAGATTTCAGATTAATTTATTTATTTTTTCTACTTTTCAGCCACCTACAATTTGAAAGTTTTAAAAATTTGATGCAATTTATAGGTCAATCTGTGGTTGAACTCATTGAAGTCAACATGTTATTTTTACCGAATACTATATTTTAATAAAGCGAATTGTTAAACATTGCACAGCTTTTGTAAGATACATTTCTTCAGCTACAGATATTTGTTTAAATATTCCGGGGAAAAAGTTAATATAGGTACACACATTTCATAAGCATAAATTCGATTCGATTTAAATAAACAGTGTCATTAAGTAATTTATTAAATTATTTATCATATTATGTCTTCTAGTAGCCATCTATATTTCGAGATATTTAAACATTTAGCGTAATTTATAGGTCAAGCTGATGATGATCTAATTGAAGTTCACATGTCCTTTTTATCTAATACTAGATTTTAAAAAGAAAATTGTTAAACATTGTACAGATTTAATAATATACTTTTATTCAGCTATAGTTAATACTTATATTTCAGAGAAAAATTAAATAATATAGGTACATACATTTCATAAGCAACACATTCTATTCGATTCTAAAAACACTGCCATTAAATAATTTATTAAATAATTAATCAGTGTCAATCGTGTATAATCAATCCATTCCATTATTCCTTCTACGGGAAATTGTAGGAGAAATAATTTAAAAATTTATTTAAATTTTTTCTCCTACAACTTCCCTTAGTAGTCACCTATATTTCGAAAGTTTTAAATATTGAGTGCAATATATACGTCAAGCTGATATTGAACTGAATTATGCTCACATGTTATTCTTAACTAATACTAGATTTTATAAAACGAATTGTTAAATATTACACCGCTTTTATAAGGTAAGTTTCTTCAGTTATATTTTTTTATATTCTAGAAACAAATTAAAGTAATGTAGATAAATACATTTCGAAAAATGTGTCAAAACTTCATTGCAAAAAATTTTCATTGGAATGTGATTTATAGCCAAATTCAACAACAAACCTACATAAGTTCCACACACTTTCTAAATCAAATCCTTAGAAGAAAAAACATTTAATTCAAAACAGCTTCTTTCAAAATTCAAACCGTTTGTTACGCATTTTCATTAACATTCTTCGATCCAAGAGGATAATGTAAAAGAGCGACATAAAGGAATATATATTTTTTGAAAATTTATCAATACTACACTAAAAGCACAAGTGATATTTATTCTTTCTATTTTAAAATGCTTAGTTCATGGTATTATCTTTCACGAAATCCCACAAAACATATTAAAATTGTTTATTACTCACCCAACTAGGTACATATGTTTATCTATTTTTAAATCAGACGATTTTTTGATTCTGGAGAATGATTGTATGTTTACATTAAAAGCTGATAGTTCTGTGTACATATGGTAGGTATATATATTATCTTTTAAAATTGAAAATGTATATTATGTATAATATGGCATTTACGTCGCCAATTGAGCCAGATTTATTCTGATCTAGCAGATATAACCGACGTTATTCGTAAGTTAAAATATTTACAAATTTCAGTAGTATTCTTATATAAAGAAACATAACAATTTCTGTTCTAGCTTCACAAAATGATCTGCACAAGCAGATCATTTTGTATTTACAAATCATCTAGCTATTGAATTTGTTTATCTAATGAGTTTGCTAGCTTTACAGCTTAACAAGATGTCTATCTTTAAAGCTAGACATCTTCGTTTGTCAACCAGTTTACAGAAAATATAACGTTTGGTTCAACATACGACAAAATGAAAACGCTAAACAGGTAGAAGATATGCTCTTGCAATTATTATTCTGTTTGAACAACCTATTAAATATAATAGCAATTATATAGGTTCAAAAAATCATTGCCAAAATAAAACACATTTAAAATTGAAAATATCTGCAATATTCTCGTGGTCAATTGCCAAGACACCGCAATAAAGAACTCAATTAAAAATATAATATCGTTTTCATTTATAAAATTTATTTTCATATCAATTTCTTTATTATTTCAAACATATAGGAAATCGTTTGCCGTATGAACACATTCGATTAAATTCCGTTTCTAGGCAATTTGTTATAATATTATTCACATAAATTTTCGGAACAAAAATGTCTGCAGAACGATATTTCTCTGGAAGTTTTAATTTTACGTTTTTAATATTGTTCCGACAACTTATGTTCCTAAAATCACCAAAGATGGCTGGGTCCACATACAGAGAAACAAGGAATAACCATGTCAAATTTGGGAAAAAATCAGTCAAAAACTGTGGATTCGTATGTAGAACATACTAAAAATTATCTTATTATTATAGTTTAATTATATATATATATATATATATATATATATATATATATATATATATATATATATATATATATATATATATATATATATATATATATATATATATATAATAACTGTATTGCAATAACAGACTATCGTTCAAATTAGATCCTAGCGCTTTATATAAGAAATTGCCCATCCACGGGTGTTACGGCAAAAAAACAAACAAAGAATTCGAGGCGTGAAAGAATTTGAATTATATAAAATTGGCGAGGAATGCAGAAGTCTTTCAGATCTGAAGTTCCGTTTTGATAGCAATGTAAGGTTCACTTGTATTATAAAAGGGATATTTTCTTTCATCCTGTTAGCTCAATAGGTAGAGTGAAGATTTTTAAGCAGATATTGAAGCTGGACCACAAATGCGTAAAATAACTTACTTTAACATGCTTAGTAAAAAAGCAATCAATATTTAATGTTACACAACAAATATTAAGAGACGCTCTTGTATCTGGGATAGTATTACTGCTATTCATGTCCATAGACTGCAGTAAAGTTAAGAATGGAATTCCAAGATGAAAGGAAATACAATACCGGTAAACATGGTGGTATTTGGCATACCCTTTCTCGACTAGACTGATTTGAGTTACTAATGCCATATTTTATTGTTAAAAAATGTTGCATATTTTTGATGACGTAGTGTAAACCTAATGTACAATCAAATATTCATCTACAAGAATCCACAGATGCCACATAAAGTTTAAGAAAATTTAAAATAATACAAAAAGTATTAAGTACTAGAAAGCGAATGAAAATTCTAAATATTACATAAATTTGAATGTCACTTGCAAGATTATACTAGTCCGTGACGCTAATCTAAAACAATCGACATTAACAGGATGTGAATTGAAAATATATCTACATAGCCACTGAAAATATCCTTTTCCAATTCTGAAAAATATTTATAACGCCCAGTCATTTAGTTTAAAAGAAAAGACAAGACAAATACTTTAAAATATATTTCACTAAACCAAGCATTATCGCCTCAGTTCGCAAACTCATTATTTTCACCAAATGTCTTTCATCTTTTTTTTCTCTCACGTTCTTATTTTCAGCATCAAATATTGCTCTTAAGGTTGTATCGCTCACGTGGAAGATAAACCAAACACCAGACTTAGTAACAAAATTTCCAATAAACCGGCTGCAAAATTTCCAACCTGATAGAAAACAAAATGATTTTTGAATTTTTGATGTCAGAGGAATAAGTTTTAAATTGAATATTCCCTAAGGGAAATATTAAATAACTATAGAATACTTTAGAAAAGGGCGTCATCGTGTCACGTGACTCGTTTTGTATCATGCCACGAAGCCAGAGAAATACCGATATCGGTTAGAGTGGCCTAAAGATTTCGCAACTAAAGTATTTATAGAAAGGGGCTATCTACATACTGTGTAATTTAGAATGATATTCTTCAGACCTTGTATTAGTACAGGGATCACTACCTATTTAGTTCCAAACCTTCCGCGACATGGGGATTTTTGTCTCATCCTACTTTATGTCCAAACGACCAATTGTTTCTAATACATGCATTCTATTAAATGTTAGTCACTGTTTAATATAATTATGATAAATATCGGAATATTCAGTATTTAATAATAATAATTAAATAATTTAATATAATATTCAATTAACAGTCATTCTAAGTAATTATTTTAAGTAGAGTTTTTGTCTCTACTTAAGTAGAAATTTTAGTAGAAATTTTAAATTGAATATTCCCTAATGGAACTATTAAATAACTATAGAATACTGTAGAAAAGGGCGTCATCGTGTCACGTGACTCGTTTTGTATCATGCCACGATGCCAGAGAAATACCGATATCGGTTAGAGTGGCCTAAACATTTCGCAACTAAAGTATTTATAGAAAGGGGCTATCTACATACTGTGTAATTTAGAATTATATTCTTCAGACCTTGCATTAGTACAGGGATCACTACCTATTTAGTTCCAAACCTTCCGCGACATGGGAATTTTTGTCTCATCCCATTTTATGTCCAAGCGACCAATTGTTTCTAATACATGCATTCTATTAAATGTCAGTCACTGTTTAATATAATTATTATAAATATTGGAATACTCAGTATTTAATAATAATAATAATTAAATAATTTAATATAATATTCAATTAACAGTCATTGTAGCAAGGAAGGTCTCATGACCGACCCCCACCGATTTTAATGATACAATTACTGTGAATAGTATTGGTCTGTCACAACACATTGTGTAAGTACTAGCGGCCCTATAGCAATAGAAACGGCACAATAAATTATTGAAAATTGGTACTGGGTTACCATAATCTATACGTTATCCCTATTTAGAGATTATTCATTATGATTACTGTTTTGACAATCGTGACAGCTGAAAACCTCTGAAGATGTAATACTATGAAAATTTGGTTAATGCCTAGGTCCTGGGCATACGATGCTAGTCATTTCAAATTAATGGAGTTCAAAATTACGAAAAAGAAAATAAACAACAATGCGAAATTGCAAATGTAAAAATATATTCAAATAGTTTAAACACACTGTTCTATCAGCCTTTGATAGTGTAAAAAAACAATCATGCAACAAGCTGGCATTCAAACAAACAGTAAAGAGAAATAAACTATAAAAAATGTCGTTGGAAATACGAAATGTGCAGTACTACCGAACGGTAAGCGAATCAAAGAGCAAAACAAACGAGTCGATGCACTGTTTCCGTACTTATACTCGGGGAATGTGACGTATACTGTACGCCAACGTTGGCGCCGACTACTACAGTAGGGTTACATTTGGCGATGAAAACTATTTTTTTCAATATTTTATTGTATCGTTTCTATTGCTATAGGGCCGCTGGTACTTAACAATGTGTTGTGACAGACTAATACTATTCATAGTAATTTTTTCATTAAAATCGATGGAGGTCGGTCAATAGACCTTCCTTGTAAGTAATTATTTTAAGTAGAGTTTTTGTTAATAATTGTATTTAATCTGTTGCTATTATCTTATTATTATAGTTTATCTTATCGACCTGAATGGATTTACTAGTCTTTAGGCTGCTATGTAACATAATTTTGTTTTCTGTGCTTATGTTGAGTTTTTCTGTCTGTTGCTGTGCTAGCCTGTATTATCTCGATTGTTGTATTAATAAATTTAAATTTTGAATTAAATTTAAATAGTTATAAATGTATAAATCACGTTAGTATGTCCTCCCAGTCATTGCTCCGTCATTGGTCAAAATTGTTTTCATAAGTGTCACATTAGCGGGGCTGAAGCTGAAATAGAACTTCTATTTAAATTCATCATTCACGAGAATTTTTGCACGAGATGCTAGAGAGTTATTTCATTAACTGTTGTTTGTTTATTGTGCGTTTTAAATCACTGTACTTTAATCCCCAGGACCTGTTTTTGATATATTTTATATAAAAGAGGAGGACGACAATATTTTGTACAAAATCATGGAAACATCGTGGCAATTGGCAAAGAGTTTTGAAGTTAAGTGCTAATAATAGTGCTCTTTTCACCAGTACTAAATAAAAATGGTGTCCCCGGGCAAACAATCTTTTTAGACCCATTTTGTTAATTGTATAGAATAACTTAATTCATAGTTGCAGGAAATGTCTCGAAAGAAGTTAAAAAAATGTCTGCAATTCATAATATCGTTGATGAAAAAATGAAATTGATTATTCTTTTAAGATAATTTATTTTACAGATTACAAAATAATAATAAAGTAAAATATTAAAAGGATATTCAATTAAATGAAACGGATGATGTTTTTAATTCATATTTATATTTCCTTGAAAATAATACAAATGCTAAAAAACTGAAATCAGATTAAAGTATATAAAAGGAACCATTTTTTAAATATTTTTTCTTTGTTTCCTTGGAAATAAAAATGAAAAAATCAATAATAGGATTGATGCAAAACTAAAATGATATTCAAAGCACGAGAAGACAATTATTTAAAATATTTAATTTTCTGTGCGTGTTCGTATTATATTTCTATTCCTCTTTGTAACGATATTTCTATGCCTCTTTGTAACGTATTTCTATGCTACTTGTAACATATTTCTATGATTCTTTGTGTTATATTTCCATGTCTCTTTCTAACTTATTTCTATGCTTCTTTGTAATATATTTCTATGCTTCATTGTAGAAATTTTCTTTGTTTAATTTGATAAATTAGTTCATATATTATGGTGGACATATTCAATGGCTGTTCAATACAACACACGTGTTTTCAGCTTATTTTCGAGTTTTGAAAAGACTATTTAACTTATAGGAATTTAAATACAAAAATACAACTCGCATATCAGTGAAAGTAAAGTGACGTTTAATGAGTAACGACGTTTATACTGCCTTTGCGCAAACGGTAATTTGTTTCTGCTTTTTATAATAATCATTCCATATTGTCAAAATAAGTGCTCTACGTATATTAAAGAAAACAGCCACCGTTTATAGAAAATACATTTATAAAATGTAATTATATTGATTATAGTAATTATGATCTTCTTAGGCTTTTGTACCAGTGTTGAATACAACTATTTAACAAATTCATGGTTTCTCATTTGTGCGTGTACCATGGGTTGTTGTTGTGCGTGTAGCATGTCTCATTTGTGCGTGTAGCATGGGTGTAGATTTGCGTGAAAATGCTTCCGTGCGCTTATTCAGCTTTGTGTAAAATATTACTCTTTGTAAATGAATTTTCTACACTTTCATGAGCATTTAATAATGTAATAGTTGATAAGCGGAATATTAAATATCTATTAAATTTAATTCACTCTTTCGAAAGCGGTAAAAGATTTAATCGTAGAAACTAAATGGTCATTTTTTGTAATGGTCTATGTATGTACACAGTTATAAATAGCATATGCAACGTTAAGCAGTTAACTATATTGAAGGTGTGAAAAAAAAGACCGAATTGCTTAAATTAGAATTGCTTAAATTAGAAAAATAGGTATTTTAAATACCTAATTTTAACGCCAGAAAACAATAATAATGCACAGTAATTTAAAATAAAATATATAAAAGGAATACTTTATAATATTTTTCTAAAATACGTATAATTACATCCTTTGACACATGCATTTGCTTTTTTTTCGTGATTGCAGAATTCCTCTAAAGAGGACGTCTCAAGGACAGAAATCGTACTATTATTGCAGATATAAACCATACTCCAGAAAACAATCATAATGCAAAGTAATTTAAAACAAAATATATAAAAGGAATACTTTACAATATTTTTTCTAAAATACGTATAATTACATCCTTCGACACATGCATTTGCTTTTTTTTTCCGTGATTGCAGAATTCCTCTAAAGAGGACGTCTCAAGGATAGAAATTGTACTATTATTGCAGATATAAATTTTGGGAACAGGTTCAAATAGCTTTACAAATATCCAACAATAGTAATGACAGCGACGTATAGTAGAAAACGTCCATTCTGTCATTGCATGTAACGCCCGTTACATGCTGAAGAGTACGAATAAGCGCAAAACCGATCCAAGAATGATGGTATCTGTAATAAAAGCTCGATTGAGGACATATTTCGTTTTTGAATATGTTTTTTTCTAAGCATGTTGCATTTTCTTTCTTACCAAATACTCATGTCTATAGTATACTATTCATATGAAAAGAAAAATATTGGTGAAAGCGGTAAACTCATACCGGCGTATAGCGCAGATAATGATGCACATGTGTAAAAAATATGAAATCAGTTTTCTATCAGCATATGCTGATTGTTCTACAGTTTACTAGGTAAATATAATCAGAAGAGAAAATATACATTGGTTTCTGTATTAGATTCGGCTGATACTTTTACCCATACCATGTCAACAATCCAACTTATACTCCTCCGAGCTTATACTCCACACCTTCTGCGGAAAATTTTGGAAAAAAAACACATAACCACTTAACTCGTGAAGTTCTGAACCAATTTACAAAATCCGAGGTTTCTAAAACTCGCTAAGAGTCACTCAGTTGGAAAAATGTTTTCCCAAATGCATCACCACGATCGCCATAACTACAGTAAGGTCAAGAAACCAAGACCATCAAATCATAATAATAGTTTTCTTTTACATATCCTTTAGCAATATGGTGTACCCTTTGTTACATAGTCCAGTTTCATCTAAGTCACATTTCTTTTAAGATGCGCTCCACCCGACGCTGTTTTACATGCTTCAGGTATTTCACATAAAAAATAAAATAAAAAAGTTTTTTGAAAAAAAAAAGCCTCCTAAAACCCAGTCACAAAATATGATGTTCGATGCACATCAAAATAATTTAAAATTTTGTAGGGACTATCTCCTAGATGGATTTCAGTTATGCAGCTGGAATGTTATCAATTTAATATAAGGTTCGCGCCTGAAAAATTCCAGAAACTTAGTATTAACTACACTACAGAATGCTGCAGCGAAGGTTATAGGACATCGCTGTCACGTGATCCGTTTATTCACACACCATGGAGCTGAAAGGAGACCAATATCGGGAAGAACTGCGTCTAGATATCCCGACAAAAGTGTTCATAGGAAGGGAAAGTCCACTTAGCATAGTTTTAATTTACAGTACATTCCTTAAACAAGATTTAAATTATATTGAGGGTAAGTAAGGATATAAATGATACAAGTGTTTTCGAAGTTGTTTTTATTCACTGGATGCAATGCATTTATTCTAAATAGATTTTTTCAGAATTATTAACCATTTTCTACTGCACACGTGTTTAATTTGTATTTTATATAAATGTGTATGCTCTGTTTGGGAAAATCACATGGGTGTTTTTACTTTCCTTATATGCATAGTATAATGTATAAGGCATGATTGTGATAGGGTCGAAAATTTGAATTTGAGTTTATGACTGGAGAGTACGTTTCAAACATCACTGAACACGATGCAAACGTTTTTGAGATGATGTCTGTGTGTGCGTGCGAGTGTGTGTATACATGTGTGTGTGTGTGTGTGTGTGTGTGTGTGTGCATCAGTGAGTCTATGGAGAAGATATCTCATGAACGAATGGAGCGATTCGAATGAAATCTGGTACAAAAAGGGCAATTACCAAAAGTTACATTGACCAAAACCATTAAAAAGGATACGTAAATAGGCACGATTTCTAATGTAAATTTTTATTACTAAACGATTGACACAAACTTTAGAACTAACATGAACCATTCTCGAGATATTGCACATTTTAAAATAAATTTATCAAAAAATCATGTAAAATAAAAAAAAATATTAACTATTGTAAAATATGTTCATTTTTCATGCATAATATCATGCGATGCATTGGCAACATTATTCTCGTGCATCTTGCTCGTTCCATTCATGCGAAAATATACTTTGGGTAATACTTTTGTATTTGGACGCCAATAGTCATTTATCTGCTATAAGAATAACTTATTCCTCGGCTTCCATAACACTTGGCAAGATTTTGGCGACAAATTTGCCGGAATGTCGTGACTTTTCTTAATGTTGCCAAATTAACGAATATGTCGCTAAATTGATAAAAATAACGCTACATCAATGAAAATGACAACTAATTGATGTAAGTTCAATATCTTGGAAAGCACATAAGAGTAGACTATATAAGAATAGCCCCTTTCTCCATCCGTCCGTTCATAACGCTTGTGGAGAAATTGGAGAGACGTCGCCAAGTTGGTGATTTTTTTAAATGTTGCCAAAATGAAAAAAATGTAGCCAAATTGATAAAAATGACGCCAAATGGGAAGTAATGTTTCCAAAATTTTGATCTACGTCCTAAGACGGACATACCTTCTAGTATATATGAAATGCTCTTCTCTCCATTTATCTGCAACACTTGGTAATGCATTTGACGAACTTGGGAATAATTTAGCAAAGTATCGCCAACTTGGCTATATTTCGCCCAAAATATACTCAAAATTGCCAAAATTACGCATAATTAATGCATTAATTAAAATAGTTTAATATATGGACTATGTCGCTTATTGAGGATGCTATCAATTTTAATAATTGTTTATTCAGAGTTGTGAGCAATATAAGTTAATTGTGTACTTTGAAATAGTTTTAGATTTTGTCATCTGAAAAATTGCCAAATGTACAATTCAACGTTGACAGTACCGTGGATCTTATGCATTATTTTTGACTGTAAAAGGATTAAATTCTTTGCATTATATAAGGAAAGTTATGAGCTGCCCACATCAGATTTGTATTATAATGGCAGCATTGTAAATCAGTATAAAATTCACATAAAGTTAATTTAACTTTAGAGAACACATCTCAAGTATTTGTCACTAACAGTAAAACTACTTGAGAAAGAGCATTAATATCAACAATTACACCACATTTAATTTAATTTACTAGTTGCAAAGTCCTAGAATACCTCAATATGTCATTGAATAATTTTAATTCAATGTGCAAATACTATATAACTTTGAAAATAATTTTTATTGTTTTAAAACATTTGTGAATATAATTATCCATTAATAAAGTTCATAACAAAAAAAAAATAACTTTGTGTAGCGACTTTCTCACACTAGACGACGCAATACGACTTTCTCACACAATACGACTTTCTCACACAATACGACTTTCTCACACAATACGACTTTCTCACACTAGAAGCCGTTTTTAGTAGCTTTTTTCTTTCAAATTTTACAAGACAAATTTTGAAAAATCACTATCGTGGGTCCAAATGATTACAAATATAGCGTGTTACTCTTCACTTTAAAGGGTTTAGAAACATCACTCGATCTTTACCATACTTGACAAATACCCCAGGGGCGGGTAACTTGATTCCCTAGGGGACTAACGACGTCACGAACAGAAAATTGTATCTCGGCTACATTTCACAACAGTGATTGAAACTATAAAGTATAGTGAGCATTGAGACATAAATAAATGCTTTTATGCATGATTATATCAAAGTTTGTTCTATCCTGTGATGTTAAAAAAAATATAAAATTTCAAAAAAATTTCGAAGTTTTTGCTCGAATTTAAAAAAATAATTGAAAACATTCGAAAAGTCGCTTGAACTAAATAAAATATCTTGTTCATTATTTTTTTATAACAAAGCCGGATATAGAGTTTCCTGACAATCCATTGATATTTGCAGTCGATAACGTGTGCACAAGAAATCGATTACATACATACATACGGACAGACATACAGAAGAAAATCACTTCAAAATAGCAACGTTTTCAGCAGGTCTTGAAACATATATTGGAATATCGAAAAGTTTCGTGAAAACAGTATTTTTTCAATACTGTGTATGAGAAAGTAAAACACAAAAATATCAATTAGGGATAATACGCTGGTTGCACGAACATTGACGGTAATCGCCGAGACATCATGGTCAACGGGTGGCGAATAATGATCACTTAAGCATTTTCTTGGTTTTAGACAATGCTTTATTATGAGAAAGATGTCGCTTCATTGTAAGAGTACACATGGTATATATTAACTGTTTTGACAAAATAAAAGGGGTGATAGTACCCATCAAGACGAACAATATTTACAATGGAACCTAGGGTTACATTCCACTCTAAGTGTCAGAAAAGCGTAAAGATAAAGTTGAACTTTCAACAGTGAAAATAAGGAGAATTAACGTAATCATAAGTTGCACAATCCCATTTATTTACACCAGAAAAAGACTCACAGTAGATGCTCAAAGTGACGGCCAAGGGTGCCGTTGCACAATTCACACCAGCGAATGAACGACTAGCGCCCCTCTCGAAGACACCTGGTGTAGTGCTTATCCTGTCCACTGCAACGACGATTTCCGCGACGAGATTTTCTACGAAGTCCACAGGCGTCTCGTACACCAATGATTTTATGTGCCCCCAGAAGAAGACGGTCAGTGGGTTGAGGTCCGTTAAGCGTGTAGGCCAAGCCACAGGTCCACTACGTTCAATCCATCGTCCGAGATATGTGGCATTTAAGAAGTGTCCGATGACTAGAAGTGACGGTAATGTTCTGGAGATATGGTACTTTTCCGGCACGACAGCTTAGCCGTTTGAAATGGCGTCTTGCGCTTGTTGGACATGTTTCGAAGTTGTTTTTTTCTAGCACTCAGAGTGGAATGCCACCCTAGGTTTCATACTAAATATTGCTCGTCTTGATGGGTACTATAACCCCTCTTATTTTGTCAAAACAGTTTATATGCACCCTGTATATGGTTCCGGTTGTAGAGCTGATAATTTATCTGTCACACATTCATAATTATTGGTATCATCAAATATCACATAACATAAAGTACCTGACATTCCTTCAACAATGTGATTATATAAACACAGCAGATATTAAAAAAAAATACGTATACAGCGTAAAGTAGTGTAGAATGAAAAAATATTTTTTTATTGATTTCATCTACAAAGCGATAATTTAATATCTTTAAAAATTACGTGTTTTCCTCAATAAAAATTAACTGAAGTGTGGCTCAACTCCACTTTTTCATACCAAAAATTTAATTTTATTTTCAAATTCTGAAATAAAAATTTGAAAAATTAGTATCATATGTCCAAATCATTACAACTATAGCATGTTACCCTTCATTCTAAAGGACTTGAAAACATATTTCGATTGATACAATACTTGACAATGTACCGCGCCCCGGAGGTGTAGCTTGCCCCCAAGGGGAGGGCTAATAACCTCACAAACAAAAATAATTTGTATTGCGGCTATTTATCATTATAGGGATTGAAACGTATATCACGATAATGATTGATAAGTCTCATCAGTGTTCCATAAATAAACCCATTTATGCATGATTATGTCAAATTATTTCCTATGCTGCCATGTTAAAAAATATAAACTTTTGAATAAATTTCGAAGTTTTTGCTCGAATTAAAAGATATACCATCTAATTCTAGATATTTTATAACAAAGCCGCATTTAAAGTTTTGTAAAGTTCCATTAATATTTGTAGCTGCTACCTTATACGCAAGAAATCGGCCACTGTAATTAAACAGATAGACGGAGATCGCATAAAAAATAATCAAAACGTGTTCAGGTGGTTTTAAAATATATATTGTCATTTAAATCTTGAGATCGAAAATTTTCGTGAAAACAAAACATTCTCATTATTACGTATGAAAAAGAAACAAAACTTTCTCATTATTTCGAATGATAAAAATCAAAACTTTCTCATTATTACGTATGAGAAAGAAAAAAAAACATTCTCATTATTTCGTATGAGACAAAATCAGAACTTTCTCATTATTACGTATGAGAAAGAAACAAAACTTTCTCATTATTACGTATGAGAAGGAAACAAAACTTTCTCATTATTTCGTATCTGGAAGAAATCAATCTTTCTCATTATTACGTATGAGAAAGAAACAAAACTTTCTCATTATTACGTATGGAAAAGAATCAAAACCCTCTCATTATTACGTATGAACAAGTACCAAAACATATTTTTAATTCCAGGCCCTTTGAGTAACCAATTATTCGCCCGATAAATGTAAAACATCCACGTTGAAATAAAACGTATTTGATATAGAAAGTTATAGTAGTAGACAGCATAGAAGTTTCTGAAATGTTCGTCCTGTCAGTTACAGATCGGCGAGCTTTTGGTCCCGAGAGCTTATCTGTCAAAGATGCATAAATCTCCAGATCCTCAGGAGCCATAAATGAGGCGCATTCCATCACTTATAATACCGAGTTAAGTCTAATGCATAGCCTTAATTAAATTTTGGAATGTATGGTTAACGTAATTGGGAATTGGCGTTAGTATTTGGCGAAAATGCGGTTTTCTCAAAGATTATATAGTTATAAATGTTTATTTAAACTAATTTGAGTTATTATTATATAAAAATAACACATTTTAATTTGTTTAGAAAGGCGGTTGACATTCAAAACGCATTTCTTCAATTTTGAAGCTAATTTGATATAGTTGTGTACATAGATTGTGTGTGATGTCTGTGTAAGATGTGAAAAAATATTTTGTTGTTATGTCAATTACTTTTTACACATGCATTTTTATTATAAATTTTGACGCATGCCACGTAAAACAGCAAATACTCCATGCGCAACACATTTGTAGATGTATATATAAAATTTTCTGTATAATTACAAAATCATGATAAATAAAATTAGTTACTATGGATTGTATTAAAAACACATTGTTTCAAAATTCTTAAATTTATATACACCAAATACTAACTTTTACATATTATTTAAGATATTAGATAAATATTGTTTTTGAAACCCATACAAAATTTTATTGAACATATCATTATAAAAATGGGTTGTAAGTCTCGTGCAAAAATAATAAAAATAAAAATCTGATGTGGCCAACACATGACTATCCTTATATAATGCAATCAATTTAATACTGTTACAGTAAAAATAGGTTTTCTTATATTAGATACTTATATTCTTTCCAAGATATTGAATTTGCGTCAATTAGTCGTCATTTTCATTGATTTAGTGTCATTTTTATCCATTTGGCGAGATTTTCGTTAATTTGTCAACATTTAAAAAAGTCTCCAAGTTGGCGACATTCCGCTAAATTCGTCTCCAAAATCTCGCCAAGCGTTATAAACTGAGAAATAAGTTATTCTTATAGCAGATAAATGACTATTGGCGTTCAAATACAAATGTATTACTCAAAGTGTATTTTCTCATGAATGGAACGAGCTAGATCCGCGAGAATGATGTCACCCAATTTATCGCATGATATTAGATATAAAAGGTGAACAGGTTTCTCAACAGTTCATGCTAGCGCTCTAAAGTTTATGTCAAACGTTTTCTAAGAAAAAATTACATTAGAAATTTCTATCTGCGTAACTTTATTAAAGGTTTTGATTTTTTGATGATTTTTTCAAAATTACGACAAAATTTTACTCGGAAATTTAAAGAGCTTCTGAACATTCGATAATGTTTAAAAACAATAGGCTTCCAGTATTCACGGATTGTGATTTTTGTACCAAATTTCATTCGAATCGCGCCATTCGTTCGTGAGATATCGTCTCCACAGTCTCACTGACACACACACACACAAAAAAAACACAAGAACACACATACTTTCACACACACACACACACACCCGGCCACACAAGCAGCAACCATAAGCCTTCGGGTTGGTCGTGTGGTCTGGGCTTTCTACACACACACACACACAGACATCACTTCAAAAATGTTCGATTCGTGATCAAGGATGCTTGAACCGTACTCTCCCATCGATTATGTACATTATGTATATGTGATGATCATGATCGTACATTATGTATATAAGGAAAATAATAATGCACATGCAGCATTTTGTGTGGACAGAGACAGCACAAAATGTCATTTTGAGAAAACGAGCTTAGAAATAAAAATAACCTTATAAAAATACTTCATTTTCACAACTAAAAGTATAGAATAAAATAAAAATTCAGAAACATTAAAAATCATATTTTTATACATTTTAATGTACAATTAATGGAATTGGTTATATTTCGGCATTTTAAACGTTCGCAGTCCCTTTAATGAATAATATATTCTCAGACAAAAAAGTAGTACAATTTTTAAAGAATAATTCTAAATGCAGACTATGCCACCATATGATAGTATAGTTAATATTTGCTTCCTGAAATCCTGAAAGCATCGTGCCGAAATCTTACCAACTATGTATAATATATAAATAGTTCCACTGAAATTCCAAGACAGGTGTCACGGCGGAAGAAACTCTCCTCAGTCTTTGTTTATATACTTACGCTTAAGTTGAACATACAGCTGAACGTGTCCATAGTCAGAAAGTCCAAAGAAATACTCATAGGGATTTATTGAGCAATTGGCAATATTTTAAACGAATTACTATTTACTTTCCGTGAGTATTTGCTTTTTCTATTACAATAATTGCTTTACTATTTCGTTAATGCATATTAAATAAGCTACAGTTGAAGTAACTGGTGAATTTTAATATATTTGAATTTTCCTACGTTTGTCTATTCTATTTATAATGTTGACGGTATGTTAATTTTTCAGCTGCACAAAGGAGGTGAAGGTTATCCTTTAACCTGGACGTTGAGTAGAAATTTTTCATTTTCCATTATTTTTCATTTATATATACTTAACAAGATTATTTACGCTATCATCATCAAGGTGCGAGTAACATTCTTCTAGGCTTTTTACAGAAATTATTCTTGAAGCGTAGATATAGAACCAGTGGATGGTCTTAGAGATGGATGACACAATGGTATCATGTTCTTGAATGAACGGAACCTCTGTCTCAACTATATTGAATGAACGGAACCTCTGACGAGGGAGGGGGAGGGGCGTTACCTCAGTGAGGGACATATATTTGTAATTTGTATGTGAATGCTAAAAATGCATATGCAACACTACAAAATATTTCGCGTTATAAAACTTACGCAAATGCAATAACGCCCAAAATTTGTGCATTAGTTTTTGTATTTAAATCAGTATTTTAATCACAGAAATCCTTCTTTAATAAATGAGAAAACTAGGGTTTGTCGTTATCAAGATTTGAATGAATTGGATATCAGAACTAATTTCTATAAAAGTCAAAGAGTGTGTGAGAATAAAACTCAATGCAGTGAAATAATCTAAGTAAGGCTATTTAGAGTTTACAAGAAAACGACATTTTATTTAAAAGAAGGCGTAAGATCCTATACCGACAATGTTAATTTAACTAATCTAAATATAACTTTTTAACACTTTGCATAGTTGAAAAGTGTTTATGACTTTGTTCTTTCTGTCTGTCTGTCTGTTCGCACGATAACTGCCGTGGGAATGAGTTTATCAAAATGAAATTTTAGTATGTTATTGAGGCGGTCTGTGGGTAATATTGGAATGTAAATGAATAATATCACCCAATTAGTTTTTGATTGAACCCGGGTTGAAAACATGAAATACATTGAACCTTATGGGATCTAATTTTTCAAACATTTTTTAAGCGAATTTAAAATTAACAAATTTCTTCAAAAATTTTAGGAAAAATTGAAATCATCCCATAAAATATATAAAACAAATTTGGGCCAAATATGTACGATAGTTTTTTAAATAAAAATTAAAATACTAAATGCAGCCATATTATATGAAGAGATCACGTGACCTACTTCAAAATAAAATATGGCATAGTGTCAAAATCGTGATTTTTAAAATTCCTTTTAATATATATTTAGTGTTGCATCCGTCCTAAAACCGCTTTATTTTAAATTTTTTCTGTGCACCTATATACTTCGCCAACGCAATTACAATATTTTTGAGTTTAAATGATCATCAAACTTTGATTTTTTCTACAATGAAACCTCATTTTAACAAATGCAGAATGTAAACACATCAAGCCGTAAGATGAGTTGTATAAAAATTGCTGAATTTTTTTAACGCAAAATTATTTAGCTCAAGAGTCTCGAATATAGCTGATGTGAATGAAATATTCATTGATTTTACATAGAAAAACAGACTATTTTATAGTATTGCATTTTTCTCTGAAGTCTTAAGCATGTAGTTAAAAAGTACTTTACCTCTATGGTTTTAAGTTTTTAAGTAAAATAAATCCTTGTAGTATTGTGATAATTTTTAAAATATCATTTGTGAATGAAAGGAATGGAATAATAGTCTATGAATGAAATATTCCCTGCTTTTATATAGAGAACCAGCCGATATATATTTCGATGACGTCATTTGAATAAAGTTCGTTTTTTTACGATGAAGTTTTAAGTTTCCAAATATAATAAATTATTTTAGTATTGTGATAATCTAAAAAATATCATCGCTGCATGTTCCGCATTTTAGAGATGTTTAAATAAATTTGCATTGCAGCTGAAAAGTATTTCATAATCAATGTTTCATGTATGACTGATCTTTCGTGTTCCTAATATTCTGAAGATAAACATATTTATATTTATATTTTTAAAGCGTCTAATAGAAGTTGTAACAAAATTTGGTTATCATTCGTAAGAGTATAAAAGGAACTATCAAAATCTAAAAATCGACATTTTCCTAAAATTTTGGGTTCCAATTATCCTTTAAAAAGGTGCATATGACGACTGTATTTCTGCTTGAACTAAAACAGAAGGAATATCTAGGTATTTCAGTATCTACGTATTTCAACTTTAAGCTTTTTTTTAATTATTTTTAAATCAGTTTAGGTTTCTTGATAGAAAAACGCCTATACTTAATTGTAAAATCCATTAACGGTAAATAGGAAGCATTATGCGGATAATCGAATAGATGGCAACTCTAATAAAGAGTTGATCTATCATGGATTATACACCCCGTTACTAAGAGCTATAAACGTGGAAATATCTATCACTTATATTACCGAGTAAATTCAAATATATCGACCACAGTTAAATTCTGGAACACCATATTCCAGTGATTCAAAATTACATTTCGAATTCTATGAAAAACTAATGTTTTCTTAATGTAGTATGTATGTTTATATACCATTATAGTAGGATACTGCTTTCATATAGGAATTATTCAAACAGTTTGATTTATGATCGAATCTGAAATATTATATTATATACATGAAATAAATTTAAATATATTTTGAAGATTATGCAATACTAGAACGAATTACCCGGTTTTGCATGGGTCTTAAATAAACTCCCGCTATCCCGCTACTTAAATAATACATTTACAGAGCCGATTCTTCAAACCATCGCTAAATAATTTCCTGGTTTCAAACCAAATACCCACGCATGCTCTCGCAAACATGGAAAGTAAAGAATAAAAATAAATAAAATAAACGATCATTCATTTATGCAAGCGAGAAGGCGCGGCTTAAAACCAATCCTGATTTACAAGGCAGGCATGCGCAGAAAAATCTATCGGTTACTGGAGAAAAAAGCCCTTCAGCGAGCGGAATAAAAAAAAATTGCTTATCAAATTAAAAAAATTGCTAGTTTCATGAGTTTGCTTATTAAATAAAAAAAAAATAATGTAGTAATTTTTTTTTGTTAAAATGCCAACATATATACGTATATGCGCACATATATACAAGCATCATATAACCTAAAAATGCAAATATCGATGTATTTAAAAAATATTAAAAATCATCCTATGCATTCGGCTTAAACATCTTTGGTCGAACGGTATTTAAGCTTTCCCATGGTGTTGAGATGGGAATATTTCTGGTCGCTAAGGAACCAATTTGCTTGGAAATCGATAATAATCCTGCTAAAACATAAAATAACCTGAAAATTAATTCAAATTAATAAAATATCATCAAGCACATCGTCCCGGATCCTGAAGTACATCTGTACTGTTACATACGGCACATACACGTAGACAGATACACAAACTACTTGTTTCATATGAGAAAACATATTTGAACCTCAAAAAGAATAACTACTTATATAACTCGTACGTTGTTATGTGAAACGGATAATTAATACGTGTTTAGTATAAATGCATACAATCATACATAAGAAGATTTCACTTGGACTGTTCTCTAGGTTAAACTGAAAAATAAACACTTCGTTAGTCACAACCTACAAAGCTGAACAAAGGTGTCAACTGATTTCACAGGTAATAAAGATATTTCTTCAGAACTTTCTTGGGATAAATAAGTAGAGTATTGGTACTAGGAAATGCAAGAACTCATCTGCAAAAAATAGTGTTTTCATATAACCTAAGAAACAGTGGTGTAGTCGTAAAAAAAAAGATGGGGGGACGCTCTTTTTTTGAAGAATTTTAGCCAAAACTGTATAATTTCTGTGATTGATATAGGGTGGGAAGTATCGCGATACAAGTGTCACACATAAAATGTCTTGAGTAACGACCCTAGTCTCTAAATGTATCGTGGATTTTGTATTGGGATACTTTTTCAATTGTATTCAGTTTTTTTTCTTTTTTTACTTTCCAACTCGAACTCTTAACATATTGATAAAATCAAAAGAATAATAATTATTTTAATTTTATTTAGTTATTTATTAAAAACCAAAAATTGTGCTCCAAAGCATATGATTCTCAGCTCAAGAAAGAAAAATCAATTAAGATTCTTGCATTTTGAAATGAAATTATCTCAAAGAACTTTCCATAGAGATACTTTTTCATTGATTACATTGATTATTCATTGAATACATTGATTCATTGATTACATTGATATTTGTCATTGATTTCTCAAATGATTTTTTAAAGCTTTTCAGCTTTGGAAAATTTCTAAAATCCGAATGTAAATAAAATGTAAATACCATTTTTTTGTCCACAAACGTTTTTTTTTTCTAAAAAAACCCGAAAACCGGTTATTTTTGTAATAACCGCCATCCCTATCCATATGTTCTTTCAGAGGAAGAGTGACCAAAGAATAATAATCTGAGGCCATCGACCACGCATTCCATCTATGCCAAGCTGCAGAGGGGTTATATATGTATATATAAATTAAAAAAAAAACAGCGTCCCCTTACAAAATAAAAAGTAGGAGTACGCTTGAGATCAGGAGAAAAGGTGAGGGATCTGCGTCCGCCCGCGTCCCCCCTCGACTACAACCCTGCTAAGAAAGTAATTTTTGTAGATGAAAAAAATAGAATTCATGATAGAAATATCTTGAAGAAAGAACAGATAAATTCGGCCCGTGACATTGCTCGTTGATTCTTCGACAAATGGAAAGTTTGCGTTATCAACTGGGGGGTAAACAGACTTTAATATCCTAGACTATTGGATTTAGTTGATGAAGTTAGACGATGTAGCTTCTAAAAAAGTTTATATCCTTTATTTTTTATTGCATTCACATTTCAGAAGTTTGGTATTTTTAATATTTTAATAAAATGTTATATGAGTTTAGTTTTTAAAGTTAGCTCATTCAACATCTGATCAGTCACTTTCTTCATATTTTTTGTCCTGCTCTTCCTAATCTTGCAGTTTTTATTTGTTGGTATATTTAGATTGTTCGATAGATAAGTAGATATTTGAGTATTATATATGTATTTGTTCATGTAACTTTCGAATCCATTTGCATTTTTTTAATTTTTGTTATCTCCTCCTATCTTAAATATTTTATACGCTAGAATTTTTTAGGAGTTTGTTATTTTGGCAAAATTAGCTTTTGAGACATTCTGTGCCTTAATCATTTTTCATTAATTATTTTATTCACAAATATTATTGGAATACATTTTGCGCATGTTTTAGAAGTTTGTTGGAGATATTATTTCTGCAACTTACGAAACCGTTTATTTTCCTATTCTTCCTTATGAAGCTTTCATGAAGCTTCCTTATGAAGCCTTGTTCAATTCACTAAGCGTTTCAAATTTGTACGGATTTTTGGTAGCAAAATAAGAAGCCCCAGTACCGCCGCGTTATTGTTCCCTTCTCCGCATCGGTAGACCAGAAAAAGCCAAGTGCGTCTGGGAATTCTTAGTATTCCCATATACTTGTCTGCAATAGAAGATTTGGGGCCGTTTACCACCCACTACCCGAGGGTCCTATATGTTTCGAAGAATCGATCAGAAGCGTGATTGACAGTGACTTTCTTTTTTCTTCTTTCGACTTTTTCTTCTTAGTTTTTTCGATGCTTATTTATGACAACAATTATTTTTCTATGTCGCGTAAAACAAATATATTTTGATAGATAGAGCCTTGCCTTTGTTGGTACTGATGCCTGACTGAGTTATACTAAGGACAAAATACAATGTTCAAATGTTACATCTACAATATCCATTTGAAATTTATTATATCAGCCTAAAACTCAAATACATTTCCGAGAGAAAGTTGCTTCACATTTAGCAGAAATTAGCGTTAAGTCAGTTACAGATATGCAAACATTTAGCATCAGAAACTTATCTATCAAAGATGCATAATTCCAAAGATCCTCAAGAGCCGTA
Source organism: Amaurobius ferox (assembly GCA_951213105.1). NCBI lineage: Eukaryota > Metazoa > Arthropoda > Arachnida > Araneae > Amaurobiidae > Amaurobius > Amaurobius ferox. The sequence goes on along the minus strand of OX578134.1, from coordinate 146,408,606 downwards.
GATGAATCTTCATCACTTACTATTCGGAGTTGAAATAGAAACAACGGAATGAAATTAAATTATTGAACATATTGCTGATGTAATTGAGAATTTCTCTGAGCTTTGAGACGGAAAGTGGTGTCTTCGAAGAACATATATTTAAATTTATATGCGTTGAAGGATTTCAGAATATTTTAAATTAACATATGAATATATTATATATTTAGTAATTTAGACGGTAGAAAGCGAGGCGTAGGATCCATTAAAATTGTTATTCATGTATACGGTGATTATAAACAAAATATTAAATTTAAGTGCTTTCAGTATTTTTAGTTTTTGTCTTTTGCTTATGGAGAATATATGCATCTAATCTTGTTAAAACATTCCCATAATTGCATTTCGATGCTGTTTAAACAAATTACCTCTTGATGTTTCGTTAAGAAACATTAACATTTAGAAGAAAAATTATAAACAAAGTGGAAATATTATTTAAATTAAATCATTCAACATTCTGTTAAAAATTAAAAACTTCGTTACAAATGTAATACAGTTATGTACTTTGTCCTATGATGTTGATATCGTTACAAATGCATTACTTTCCCTATATACATATTGCGGTGCACATGTAAGAAAATATTATTGAAGTTACTTTAAACACACTGCGCTAATACATTGAAATGCCGGTAATAACCCCACATATTATCTTTAGTACGAGTTCCTGCAATAAAATATATTAACATAATTAACTGCTCAATTAACTGCAGGTCTTTTAACTTTAAAATAGCATTATTTATTAAGAGCATTCTATTCATACCTTAATTACAATAAATATTCTATATTTAATGAGGAGATTGGGTATGTGAGACCAGGTAAACTATTATTTTAGAACTGATTATGCACATACCTTGTTGTCTTTAGATGCCTTCAGACTTTTCATGATGCCTTTAGACTTTTCTTGATGCCTTTAAACTTTTCTTGATGACTTAAGACTTTTGTGGGCCATTGGTTGTTGAACAACCTTTCATAAATTTATGATTTATCATTTAATATCGTCACACACACTTGACGCATATTCTACCATGACTGTACTATTGAGAACTTTGATCCTTGTTCAGATCCGTCTGTTGCTCCTTTCCCATGCACCTGTGCTCAATTTAATATATATCTTTGCATTTTGTTTGTGACTCACCGCTCCTGCTTGTGACTTTTTGCCTGAGGTCTGATACGCCTCTTCGGAGAACATTGGTTGCCATCAGTGCGACGCGGCAATACTTCCTCATTGGTTAATTTTTTAACCAATCTCATGGTTTCACCTGTAGCCCCTTTTTATGGTTTTCCTGACGTCTCGGGTCAGGGCAACTATAAATTGGCGTCTGTCCGTCCGGGTCCTTTGAATTATATCCAGAACTCATAAATCCACATATAAACCAGTCTAAGTGTATTCTGGTCTCATACATATAATAATGTATATTAAAAGCAATATGACAAAGTCAGAAATTCGAACTCGACGGAAGAACAAGTTTCAGGCGTCCCTGACTTCGAATCGAATGCTTTGATGTGTTTGTGTGTGTACGTGTGTAGGTTTGTGTGTGTATATATATGCTAGTGTGATTGCGTGTGTATATACGTGTGTGTGTGTATGGGAGTACGTGAGTGTATGTGTGTGTATGTGTATGGACGTGCGTGTGTGTGTATGTATGTGTATGGACGTGCGTGTGTGCGTGTGTGCGTGAGCGTGTGTGTGTGCATGTGTGCGTGTGCGTGTGTGTGTGCGTGTGTGCGTGCGTGTGTGTGTGTGTGTGTGCGTCTGCGTGTGTGCTTACGTAAATTTGTGGATGCGATATATCGCGAATTAATGGAGCGTTTGAAACGAAATTTAGAACACATATTATAATCGGTATATACCGGAATCCCATTGATTTTAACTGTAACTGATTTATCAAAATCATTACATAAACTTAAGCCAGTAATATGTATTATCAAACTTGCTAACATTATTCTTAGATCAGATTGAGTTCATTCCATTTACGACAGAAGTCACTTTTTACAATATCTTTGTATTTTGACGTCCTAAAACACGTCTATATTTAGTTATTTCAAGATGGGATTAATTAAATGCAAATTGCATTTTAATGAAGATTTATAACGTGAGTAAGAATAAGTCAACTGTTTCGACTTATATGTGCCAAAAGTGTAAACTTTGATTTTATATGGTATTAACTGATTACCTATAACATAGTGCTATGGATTGCACACCATTATTTCGCTGTGAAAGAAGTAAATCCATTGCATTATACACAGTGAAAGTCATGTGCTTCCCACATCATATCCATTTATGCCTTGGATACCGTAAATATTTGGTTTTATGCTGTAGATACCTTTATTATATCTGTATATATTTTATGTATAATTTTTTCATTTTTCAAGTTTATTGAAACAGTAAAAACAAAATTACCTGATTACTTTTATTGTTGAAATTATCATAAACTGTTTTTCTCTCAATCTTTAAAAAATTTTATTCAGACCTCTCGTAGATTCACATGGCTCTAAGTAATAGTTACTGAAAATACTCTGCTTGTTTTAACTGAATGTCGTTTCAATATATTTAATTTAAATATATATATATATATATATATATATATATATATATATATATATATATATATATATATATATATATATATATATATATATATATATATATATATATATATATATATAATAATTACACAATAAATGTTTTTTGTTTTAGTGTTCACTTTATGGAATTTTTACATAAACGAACTAACTTGTCTTTTACGGAAACATAATTGCGTCGTTACACATCCCATTTAGTTCTTTTTTACTGATCGCCCGCTTTCCATTTCAATTATCTCGACACGCACCACGTGTAGTAGAACTTTAATTATCACTTTCAAAACTCGAGTCAAGGCTTTTTTTTCAGTTTGTAAAAAGAACACAAGTGTCACTAGCGAGTTTCAGCGAAATATCCAACTAGATGTGTTGCTATAACAACTTGTGAAATGTGCTGATACTTTGTAATAATTAGGTCGCTGGCATACGACGATAGCGTAGATATATTTTTTTAATAATGCACAATACTGACATTTGCATTTGATTGCAACTATGTGTTATTTTTCAAGGTGGACTGGAATATTATGAATAAGGATGGTTTTAATTAAACGAAATTTTGCTTGTGCAAGTAAATTAAAATACTTTTCTAAAATAAAACATTATTTACAACATTTAACCATTTTTATCAAATTGATGAATTGTGTTTAACTACTGAGTTACCATTTTCAGCATCGCTTTGCACGGGTAAGACAGAAAACTTCTCAATTATGAAATTTGTTTCTTTTTCATTATGAAAATTAAACATATAATTTGTATAGCGGTAAAGAGATTATTAAAGAAATTGAAAAGCTACAAGATAAATTCATGCTGACTAAGTCAGCATGAATTTACTTAATAGTGATTGTTTAAAATTGATAACAAATAAATAATTATGACAACAAATGAATAATTTACTTAGTATGGATTGTTTAATAATGGTAACAATTTAAAAATGATTGTTTAAAGTAGTTAATAGTGATTGTTTAAAAATGAGTGCTGTACACTGCATCTGAATAAGCTGAGCTCATTAGTGTAATATAGATTTTAACCTCACAATTACAATCGGAGATGATATCAAACTAAGATGAGAGCTCAAATTGCTGCTCATAAAATTGAAATAAAAAATGTTTTCCTAAATAAAAAATGAAACAAAATATTAATATAAAATAAATTCCATAGAAAAACTACTATCAAGTAGTGTCTATGACAAATTGTCATAATACTTGACTTCCTGCTTATGTTCTAGAATTTTCCGAAAATCATAAAAATTCCCAAGTTTGCATTGTCTAAACAATTACGCGACCCCTTACAAAATGAATTCCCAAGGTTGATGTATTTATTTATTTATTGCCAAGTCAGAATGAGAGAAATAATGGCTTTTATAGTCATTATCCATTCCTAAGTCTTGCTTAGCGAAGTTAGCCGAAATTACGGCTACTATCACAAAATGTTTCGTCAAATTTCTGACTTTTCTTAATCTCTTAATAATTGGCACTTTTTTTACATAATTTTGTTAAGATTTTCAAACTGATTGTTAAATGTCACAACCGGAGATAATGGGTTTCCTAATTTAATTTTATATCAGAATTACCAGAAAGGTATGTACATGTGTGTTTCAAGCCGGGGTTATCAAACTGGAAACCAGAAAAAATAGTTTTGAAATACAAATGCATTTTTGAGGATACAACAGCCATAAATGCTCAAAATGCGATCTATCTATATGGTAAGGTATAACTCTGACGGAAATACTTATGTTTTAATCAGAGGATTATTTCATTATCATCAACACTTATCAGCAGTGAATGTTGTTGTTGTTGCGACCCAGACCGTGCGACCTACCAGAAAGGTGTAAGGTAACTGTTTGGACGGCCGGGAAGTGCTACCCAATTTAGACCGGGACCCAGTGGGGAACAGCAGTAAATGTGTAGTTATTTAGTAAAGCAACTTGCAACTCGTTTACAATGCAATTTTAACGTTATTTCCGTATAAAAAGTTATTTATTAACACTTTCCAACATAGTTGAAACGTATTTATGACTGTGGCTATTGTCTGTATGCCTGTCCATTCGCACTATAACTGCCGTAAAACTGACTTTATCAAAATTAAATTTTAGTATATTGTAGGACATTTGGAAGTAAAAGTAAATAATATCACCCAGTATATTTCGGATTTAACCCAGTTAACAATTATGAAATATATTGAATAATATGGGACCTAATTTTTTAAACATTTTTTAATCGAAGTTAAAATTCACAAAAAATGTTTCGAAGATTTTAGAAAATATTTAAATTATCCTCTAAAATGTGCAAAGAAAAATTTCATAAAAATATGGTAGGTAGTTTTTTAAATTGAAAATTAAATAATAATTCCATCCATATTATATGAAGATATCACATTACTCTTTTCAAAATAAAATATGGCATCCATTTTTACAATACCCTACAGTACATGGTAATGTATACGGAAAGTATTGGGATCATGTCGAACATCGCAACTCGAGTTTTCGACGGATCTACACATTACGAGACCTCTAGAATACGAAAAATCGCATGTGTGCAGCACATGATTTTCCCTGCAGACTCCAATTCATATTTTCTGTATTTCTTTAATAATTCATTGAGTTTAATTGCACCAAAAAACACTACATTTGCACGTTTAATTCAATTTTTGTTTTTAATTGGTAACTGGATATTTCTCCGATAGAGGCGTAACAAAAATGAAGAAATCTCAAATATCATGAGAAAGGTTAATCCTAAAGTATAATGGAGTGCGTTATATTCCTTTACTAGTCAAAAATTGCGTATAAAACAAGAATTTAATTGATACATTTCAGCATATGTAGTCTTTCTTTTCTTTGATTTTTGCGGGCCATTTCGTAAAAACGGCAGGTTGTTATCTTCCGAATCGTACCTAAATCGAATAAGCACAAGAGCGTCCCACAAGTAACTTATCTACCAAATATGGTGAAATTTGGTCAATTAGTATTTTAGCTAGAGCGGATAAATGACATTTTTACCAGACATTTCGCAAAAACAGGCGGGTTCTGTTTTTACGAATCGTACCAAAAACTAATCAGCACCAGGGTCACATCCAAGTGACTTAACTACCAAATGCTATGAAATTCGGTACATTAGTTGTTGAGTTAGAGTTGATACATGCGTTGCACACACACACACACAGACAGCCAGACACACTGACTGACGTCACGCTAAAAATAGTTTTTTCGTATTCTAGAGGTCTCGAAACGTGTAGATCCGTCGAAAACTCGAGTTGCGATTTTCAACATGATTCCAATACTTTCCCTATACAGTACCATGTATTGCAGGGAAAGTAAAAATCTGATGTGGGCAGCGCATGACTTTCCCTGCAGACTCAAATTTATATTTCCTTTATTTCTTTAATAATTCATTAGATTGAATTTAATTGCACCAAATATTATTAAATTTGCAATTTTAAATCAATTTTTGTTTTTTTTTATTTGGTAATTTCACATTTTTCCGAAATCGGCTTAATAAAAATGAAAGAAATCCCAAATATCTCGAGAACGGTTAGTCCTAAAGTGTAATGGAATGTGTTATATTATTTTGCTCTTCAAAAATTGCGTATAAAACAAGAATTTAATTGATACATTTGATCGTACACAACTTAGTCTTCTTTCTTAGATTTTTGCGATTTTGGCGGGCCATTTTGTAAAAAAAGGCAAGTTGTTCTTTTTTGAAACGTACCAAAATTTAATCAGCATAAGAGTACCTCACAAGTAACTTATCTACCAAATTTTGTGAAATTTGGTCAATTAGTATTTTAGCTAAAGTGGATACATGAAATTTTTCCGAACCATTTCGCAAAAAAGGCGGGTTTTGTTTTCAGAAATCGTACCAAAAACTAATCAGCACAAGGGTCATATTCAAGTGGCTTACCTACCAAATTTTAGGAAATTCGGTCCATTAGTTTTTGAGTTAGAGTGGATACATACATTGCACAGGCACACAGACAGACAGACGTCACGCTAAAAATATTTTTTTTTATTCTACAGGTCTCGAAACGTGTAGATCCGTCGAAAACTCTAGTTGCGATTTTCGACATGATTCCAATACTTTCCCTATACATTACCATGTATTGCAGAGAAAGTAAGATACTATTTTTAGTGTGACGTCTGTGTGTGTGTCTGTCAGTGTGTTTTCTGTCTGTCTGTGCAATGTATGTATCCACTCTGACTCAAAAACTAATAGACCGAATTTCATAATATTTGGTAGGTAAGCCACTTGGATATGATACTTGTGCTGATTAGTTTTTGGTACGATTCGTTAAAACAGAACCCGCCTTTTTTTGCGAAATGTTCCATAAAAATTTCATTTAACCGCTCTAGCTAAAATACTAATTTACCAAATTTCACAAAATTTAGTAAATAAGTTACTTGTTGGATACTCTAGTGCTGATTAGAATTTGGTACTATTCGGGATAAAAGAACCCGCCTTTTTTTGCGAAATGGCATGCAAAAATTACCTGCATCCACTCTAGCTGCAAAACTGATGGACCGAATTTCACAAAATTCGGTAGATAAGACACTTGTGGGTTCCCCTGGTACTCATTGATTTTGGTACGATTCGGAAAAAAATAACCAGCCTTTTTTTGCAAAATGGTCCTCAAAAATCGTCAAAATCTAAAATAAAAACTACGTATGCATAAATATATTAATTAAATGCTTGTTTTATACGTAATTATTAACGGAGAAAAGAATTAGACCAACCCCATTACACTAGGACTACCCGTTCTCGAGATATTTTAATGTTTTCGTATTATTTTAATGTTTTCCCTACGCCCCTTTGAAAATAAGTGCAGTTACTAAATGAGAACGAACATTGAATTAAAAGTGAATTAAATTTAATTAAAATAAAGATAATGTGAATATAAGTCTGCAGGGAAAGTCATGTGCTGCCCACATCAGATTTTTTTCTCAAGTGTAAAGATCGTGATGTTTTAAGATCGTTCATATTTATATTTAGTGTTGCATCCGTCATAAAACAGCTTTATTAGTTTAATATTATCTGCGTATCTAAATTCTTCTGCCAACGCAATTGCAACATTTTTGATTTTAAATGATCACTAATCTTCGATTATTTCTGCAACGAATTCTAATTTCTATATCATGTAGAATGTAAACAAGTCAAAAGATTGTGAGATGAGTTGTATATGAATTACTGAATTTTTTTTCACGCAAAATTTTGTATCTCTGGAGTCTGAAATATAAGTGATATGGATGAAATTTGCTATTACATATAGAAGTAGACGATGTAAATTTCGATGAAGTCATTTTAATAAAGTTCATTTTGTATAACTAGTATCATCTTTTACGATAAAGTTTTTTATGTTTTCAAATATAATATATTACTGTAGTACTGTGATAATTAAAAAAAATATATCAACGCTGAATGTATCACGTTTTAAAGGTGTTTAAATAAATTGCATTTCAGTTGGAAAGTGTTTCATAATTGATGCTTTATGCATGATTGATCATTCTTTTTTTTTTTTTTTACTTTTGTACTAAATCATGCCACCTTACTCAAGTTGTTGCAGCTTGAAAGTCCATATTAATTAAAGATTTTCTTAAACTGGTACTGTGCTTTTTCGCCCCACTGTTTCAGAAATTTTTAGCCGTTCAAGGTTTTTGAAATACCCTGTAGAACGAATATATTCATAGATTTTAGCATATAACATGAATGCATTCTTACAAAGATAAAATGCTTTCTAAAATGTTTAACTGTATCAGACATTTTCATTCATCGCATTATAAATGAAATAAATATTTCTACTTGTTCGGTATAATATGGTAAATGTATAGTGTGGATATGTAATTTCATATTTAATCATTTCTATTTGTTAGGTATAATATGGTAAATTTATAGTGTGGATATGTAATTTTATATTTAATCTTATTCCCACCATATTTTAGTTGTTAAAGATTTCAGAATAAATTGGTAGTTTATGCTTCATAATTTAGAAATATCTTAGTTTAATTAACATATCAGACAATCTTTAGATAACAGTTCATTAAAAATAGTCCATAATTATAAGAAATACTTCTTAACAGATTTGATTTACAAACTTCGTACATTTTTATTGTATACTTTAAAATTATTTTTGAAAATATATATAAATATGTAATTACTTGTTATAAATGAACCATGTCAACAATCAAGACCCTTTCTCAATTTATCCAAAAAAAAAAATCATTTAAACATCCTATATCTGCTTTCATTTAGCATTTCATATTGTTTCAGGATATTAAAAATATTAGTTCAATATTCAGAATGATTTTGTATTTCAAAACATTAAATATTTAGGATTAAAGTAACAATAAAATTAATTTAAAGTTGATTTTGTGCAATGAAATGCTTTCAATTATCCGGGACCTTATTTTATTGAAATGTAAAATGTATTTCAATTTGGTTTTAATCGCGAAGATAAATATGATATAAAATAAATAAAGAGATGAATTATCCTATTTGGAATTGGAAAAGAAACAGATCCAGAAAGGAATATCATTCTATTATGTATAAACCTTATACTGTACAATTTGTTATTTTATCTTACAAAAACAAGATTACATTAATGTGTTTTTGAATTGAAGAGGATTTTTTAAAGAAATGTTTTCTTATGACTTCTTGTTTTTATGCTGTATAAATATCTGTATCAATCTTCTGGAAATTGAATTAGTAAACACATAGTGGAAGTCTGTTACTTAAATCTAGAAAACAAATATTTGATAGTTTAATTGTATTCCATTCGTAACAATTTTTTTCTAAATTTCTGTCTGTTTATAATTTTTCTACAAATGAATTTCGATGGGATTTTTAATAATATTATACTGATTATCTTTAAAATGAGCAAAACATAAATCCAATTGGTATATTATATTTTAGAAAATAGACATAATTTAGTTTTGAGTTGTTTATTTGCTTGAAAATAACATTTGGAAACATCGTAATATGTTGGCAATACTAAGTCTTTAAATCGTATTCTGTCCCTCTAGTTTCAACAGAAGCATGGTGCCATTTTTATCGGACAACGTAAAAAAACCAAGCTAAAATATTTACTAAAGCAATAGTACATACCTTTACTGCCTGAACCGGGAATCGAAACACGGATCTTCGTTCTGGCTAGCCGACGTTCTACCGATCAGCTACAAAAAAGCAATTGCAAGCTCGCAACGACAAAATACATTCTACATTCTATTTCTGCTAATGTTAGACTGGCATGCAATCTATCTGACCACCTCCTGCTACATTTGTCTCAGGTTAGTTTCAGGATATTGCTATTTTCCCTAGTTTGGTATCATGTGTGGTCGTTAGCTTTACAAATAAAAATCGGCACCCAATATAACAAAATCCAACTGAAGTCATACCAAACGTAAAAGTTTGACTTTCGGAACCTCCAACATCCCGGGACTAACCTGAAGGGTTTATTTATTCGGGCTCCATTGTAAAGATCTTTTCTACCTTAACAAGGAACCAAACCACACTGGCCAACCGAGCTCTACCATTGCGCTACTGGGACAAAACTGCAAGCTCTTACCGTCGAAGTGAATTTGGCAAAACATTTCTAGAGTAAAAGTTTTATAACATGTAAAGCCCAAAAATATGCGATTTAGGTCATATTAATCATATTATTATTATTATTATTATAATTGTCTAACATGTTTTCACCTTTCAAGACCATCCTGAAACTCTGCCATTTGTGGGTTTATTGCTCACCGAGGCGTACAACTAGATATTTTTCAGATAATGGAAATAATTTAAAGAAGATGTAAACCATTTGGCAGTTTTACTCAATCTATCCAAGCAAGAAATATAATCATTTTGTTTTAATCAATTCAATGACTTTGTACATCCCCATACTTTGGTGGATTGTGGTAAGCGTTTATACAGGCAGTTGAAAATCATTTGCGTAAGGCATATAGTGCTGCACGCTTAAACTTTCAAGAATTGGCGATATTCTAGTGCCAAATCGAGACATTTATAACCTGTCGACTACCCATACCTTTGACAGTGGGAGAAGTTGAGACTCTGATACTGTTGTTTCGAATCGGAACATTTTTGATTGGAATGATGTTACTTGAAATTCCGGAGCCTTCATACAAGTCAAACCAAACAATACTTATCAGTGCGGTCAGAATGGATTCAGTATATTCATTGCATTTTAGGGGATAGTCGATATAGTGGACTACATAAACAAGTTGATTTCGAAAAGAGTTTTCAGGCTAAATAAAATCCTAGCCATTAAAACATTATAACTAAAAAACACGAAATTTTCTAATACTTAAAATACATTAATTTTATCTGGATCAGGTAAGCTGATAACGTTTTTTAAAATGCTAACAAAACAACATTAGGAATACAGAGTGGCAGCTTAAGTATTGACATGCATGCAACAAAACCTACTTAGAACAAGTGATCAAATACAGTGCTTATAAGGATGGCAAAAGTCACTCACTACAAGTGTTGTCAGATCAAATTCACAAGCTCCTCAGTTAAAAATGTGCATATTTAAACGAAATATTAATGCATTCAAAAATTCGTTGCATTTAGAAAATTATTATTCAAGGAAACATTTTATATTACACTTTGATATATAATTAAATCTTGCAGTACAACTGTTCTTCGTACGCAATATACAATATAAAAAAATTTAAAATTCATAATCGTGCTCAAATTCCCATATATTCTAAATATCATTGTTATCCAAAACATAATATTAAAATATTTGAGTTAGTGCTCCTAAAAAGATGTTTAAGAGTCTATGTTCCCTCTATACAAAACTATCTTCAGAGGCAGATCTGAAGTAAAAAACATACTGATCCTGTTTGTAAACAAACTTGCAGAAAATCAGAAATTGAATCGGTATATGCCAAAAAACCCGCTGAAATATTATACGAAGATATAATTAAACTACTCATATTCTTGTATATTAGAAGATATACCAATACTACAGTATATGGATTTGAAAAATATTTCACCATAATGAAACACATGGCTAACGAAATCCTAATAATATTTAAATCCAAAGGTAGTAAAGTGTATAATCCAATCAATAATACAATCGCGATAAAATTTATTTATATATATATTTTTTATCTATATAAATAAAATTGAAAATATGTCTGTTTGTTTTAGCATCACGGGAGAACGGCTGAACCGAGTTTGATGAAATTTTGTGGATAGGCTTGAAATAGCCCCACTTAAAATTTAGTCCATGTTTCGAGCTTCTATAACTAAGGGCTGTTCAGATATTAATTAAAAACGCACAGTTAAACCTTCCATAGACATAGCATTTTGCAAACGATATTTTTTCCCGTCAATTTATTTGAAGAAAATAATATCACGTTGCTTAGCAGCGGGTGTTCATGCGGCAGACGATTTTTATTAAATGTTTTCGAATTTAAATAATAAAGAAATGTATTTGAAATCAATTTTATCTTCCAATTTAAATAACAAAGAAATGTATATGAAATAAATTTTTATGACATTACATTTTTGACTGGATAATATCAATTACCGTCTTCAGGTTTAAAGATTACTTTAGGATTATTGATATTTTCAATTTATTATGTCATCTGTTTTATTTTGGCAAAAACTGTTGAAACTTATATATTGTAGTACGGGTAATCTTCTATTAGTACACGGGTCTTAAATATAAGTTGCAAGGTTATACATTTCCATATAATTTTAGCTATTTCATTTTGACACATATTGGAATCAATCACTGTTGTCACGTTTAAAGATAATTCCTATTTTGACTTTATCACGTCATCTATTGCATTTTGGTAATTATTTTTGAAATTCATATATTGTAGTACGGGTAATTTTCTATTAATACATGGGTGTATCTTAACTTATTAGGGAATATAAGTAAAATGGGTATATCTTCCACTACAATTTTAGCGCTTTTATTTTGGCAACCGTAGATTCAATTTCATATGTGTTGCAAATTTGTTTACCAACAGAACCAGGCTGTTTTATTCTTCAGATTTGTCTGGGAAGATAATTTTTGTATAGCGAGACAGATATTTTGTATAGCGAGATAATTTTTGTATAGTGTAACAGAGATTATCTAATCTACGAGAATGTAATTATTAGGAGTGTATCTTTCCATACAATTTTAACACTTTCATTTTGGCATACATTGACATCAATTACGGAATTTGGGTTTATAGTTTAGGTGGTTTATTGATATTTTCAATTTATTACGTTATCTGTTATTTTATGGCAAATATATTTCTCCTACTGATACACAGTATATATATATCTTCTAATATTCGAGAATATGAGCAATACGTGTATATCTTTTCACATAACTTTAGCGTTTTTATTTTGACACATATTGGTTTAATTTCATTTTTTGATTTTTTAAATTTTTTTACAAGCGGAACCAGGATCTTTTGTGCGTCAGATCTTCCTGGGAAGATAATTTTGTATAGTAAGAATATAGATACTTAAATTTCTTTTCAGTAGCATTAATTTAAATATTTTAATAGGATTCTTGTGAACAACAATGGCATTTAGAATATTATAGGAATTTGCACATGGTTGTGAATTATAAGTTTTTTATACTATATACTCCGTAAGAAGAACGGGCATTCTGCTAGTTATACACTCTAAGGCAAAAAAAAAATCGACGCACTAAGAAATGATTATCCAAATGAGACAAAATTTTGTACATGTAATGTGCATGTACAGAAAAAGAAATGATTTGTATTTCCGAACAATTGAATGATTTATTGCACTGAAAGATCCACACAAAGTGAGTACGCCAATATGGCGTTGGAAAACCTCTGGCCTTGATACAAGCTGTTCCCAGACGTGGCATTGATGCATAAAGTCGCCAGATGGTGTTCTGAGAGATGTCGTTCCAAATGGCCTCCATTTGACGAGTTAATTCATCTGCATCCTGGGATATTCTCAGGCGATGTCTCACCTCAGCCCAAATGTGCTCAATAGGCGAGAGATTTGGGGATCTGGCTGGTCAAGGAAGCGTGTCATAAGCACGCAGATAATCAATAGAGATGCGTGCCGTTTGTGGCCTGGCGTTATCTTGTTGAAAAGATAGTATCGCGAAAGTATGGCGAAAGTATGGGTATCGTGAAAGAAATGGCAATACAACGGGTCGTAGAATATCGGCAACGTACCTCTGTGCTGTGATGGTGCCACAGAGGACTGTCAAAGGAATCCGGCTATCAAACGAAATGGCACCCCAGCCCACAACTCCATGTTGTTGGGCCGTGTGGCGGGTGACAGTAAGAGCAGGATCCTGACGATGTCCGGTCTGTCTCCAGACACGTCTGCGCTTGTCGTCGGGACTCAGTTCGTAACGGAACTCATCACTAACCCGGCATTATTGCAATCGCTGTGGACGGTGCATACTGGTCAGTGGTAGGCGGGGTAAATGGGCGCCGCGATTATAGATTCCGCTCCCGTAATCTTCTATCTTTCCGTTCTGTCGTCGCTCTAGGTCGTCCGTTTTCTGATGAAATCTGTCATTCCGGACCCATTCCTGCCAACATCGTTTAATTGCTGCATTGCTCTTACCCAATGCCGAGCGATTCGGTGGTGTACCCATCCACCCTCATGCAGTCCGACCGCACGACCTCTTTCAAACTCCTTCATATGCACGTAGAGGCCACGAATTTGCTGGCGTTGCATTGTTGCAATCAAGGTACATAAACGCAATCGAAATCCACTGCACGTTTTGTTACAGAAAGCGAGGTTCTCTCCTTATATACACCAGCATGGTGCTCATTTTTAATGCGCTGTAGATTCGATTATTCATTCTTTGGCTGCGAATTTTTGATTATTTACATATTCTGTTGAAAGGTGTTTGAATGTAAACTTTCATTACTGTCGGATTACTTTGCGGGGTGCTACGATATTTTTTTAGAGTGTATATATAAATCAAGAAAGATTTACTGCTGCATTAAATCATTGAGTTTAATCCCGTTACTTAGCAACATGATATCTCATTTTGAACACTTTACATAGTTGAATAGTGTTTACGACATTGTTCATTCTGTCTGTCCGTTTGAACGATAACGCCCGTAAAAATGATTTTATCAAAATGAAATTTTATATGTTTGTAGGACATATGGGAATGTAAATTAATAATATCATCCAATTAGTTTTGGATTGAACCTGGGTTGAAAAGTGAAATGCATTGAACCTTACGGAACCTAATTTTTCAAACATTTTTTAAGCAAATTTTTAAATTCACAAATAGCTTCGAAAGTTTGATAACATATACAAATTATCCCATAAAATATGTAACAAATTTCAGCAAAATATATTCGGTAGTTTTTTAAATAAAAATTAAAATAATAATTACATTCATATAATATGAAGAGATCACGTGACCCACTTCAAAATAAAATATGGCATCCATATTTTTTACCAGAACAAAAATCGTGATCTTTAAAGTTTTTTTACATTTATATTCTGTGTTGCATCCGTCCTAAGATCGCTTTATATTTTCGTACTGCTTGTGCATCTATATTCTGCGCCAACACAATTACAATGGTTTTGAGTTTTAATGATCATCAAACTTTGATTATTTCTACAACGAAACTGAATTTTTTTCACTCAAAATTATTTAACTCTGGAAATTATTTAAGTATAGGATAAAAGTGATATGAATGAAATATTTATTGGTTTTACTTAGAGGGCCAGACGATTTATATTTCGATGGCGTCATGTGAATAAAGTTCATTTTTTTCGACGAAGTTTTAAGTTTTCAAGTAAAGTAAATTATCGTAGTTCTGTGATAATTAAAAAATATCACCGCTGAACGTATCGCGTTTTGCATTTCAGTTGGAAATAGTTTCATAATCAATGCTTTATGTATGATTGATCTTTCTTGTTAATTAATATCTCGATAACCTCTGATCGTAGAAACTGGAAACATGGACTAAATTTTAAAAGGGCTTATTGCATCACTTCCTATAAATTTTTATGAAACTCGGTGCAGCCGTTCTCCGTGATAATTAGACAAACACTTACACACTTACAGACATATTTTCAATTTTATTTATATAAATTATAACTATGGAATATGAGCTTTATTTTGGATTCATGCACTTCAACATATCAATTTCATATATCAATATTTTATATATTATACTCTCGTGATGACGGCACACACACACACACACACAAGTAAGCAGTTACATTTTACAATTTATTTATATAGATACACGATTTTCTGTTACACAAAAAAATTATTATTTCAAATGAAATTAAGTTCTAGCGCTTATGATAACAAAACGGTCAGACTTAAATTTTGAATGAATTACTCTAATGCATTCTGCTGGCGTTCACTTAGTATTTACTAATTTTGATAAAATAAAAATGGTTTTAACTTTGAGAATGATTTTTACCTTTATTTAATACATTCGAGTATTTGAATTATAGCTAACAATAAAGATTATTTATCATTTTCTTTCAAGCGTAAAAACATGCTCTCAATTGACAGCAACTGCACGTTATTGAATTGTAGAATGAATTTCAATTTATTTTTAATCACGAAGATAAATAAGAAAACAAAATGGACAGCAAAACGAATTGTTCGTTTTTGAAATTGAAAGTAAACAGAGATAGAATGGGATATTCTTCTGCTATATGTTATCTATTATTTTGTATAGGATACTTTATTTTATCTTGCAGGAGCAAGATACGTTTATTGTTCATTTAAAGGATATTTATCATAAAAAAATAAATATTATCTTGTTTTCATAGTGCATGATATATTCTAGGAAAATTTAATTTAGAATTCGAATTACCAAAAATATGGCTTATTTAAATCTAAAGACTCCACAAATTAAAAATTTGAAATATATTTTTATAATAAATTTATGTTTCGAATATTTCAAATGTCTTACAAATGTCTACTATTTTATAACATTATTGTAAAAAGCATATGTGACTAACACGTAATTTTTGCTATATACAGAATTTGCTTTCTTAAATATAATGACAAGAAAACAATAAGGTTTCGAATACATAACGTAACATAACGTAAAATGCAGCGTAAATAAAAATTAACTATCCAGACGTACGTTTCGTGAATTTCCTTCTTCAGTGCGAACGATCCTGAATAGGAACGCCTAAATGAACGGAGGACAATGCCGGACAAACCGAAAATGACAAACACAAAGAAATATATATATTATCGCCACATTACAAGTTCCTTGCAATCGTTACAATTACAAGTTACTTGCAATTGTAACTTTTATCACATTATTGTTCCCATTGCATGGAAATAAAAGAAATTATAATAACTTAAAGACGCGGTTCGAAGTGAATACTAAACAATGATGTTATATTTGTAAGCTCTATTAAGTACTGAATAGCGGGTAAGCATTGGCAGACAGTGAGTTAGTTATCTGTTGATCAATGAGCCTATATTTGTGAAATCTGTGGAGATTTGTTTTTACAATATTTGTGTTCAAAGTTTTAAAATGTTTCTTGATTTTGCTGCAATATTAAGAAGACTCATGTCAGATTATTATAAATAATTCCATCCGCTTTTAAATAAAGACTTATAAAAACAATTATTTGCTTAATATTACTTATTTGAATATTTTTCTTTTTTTCAACTTCTTTTTTACACTTTCTTTTCTTCAAAACTGAACGATGACGGGGCAATTTGCCTGTTTATGGATCGTATTCAAATCAGAGACTTGTTTCGAGTACTGTTTAAAACAACAGCGCCAAATATCATTGGAATAGCTCAACTTGTTCACGATATACAGTATCCGCACACGCACAGTAATACGATCAGCTACACAGACATACATTGGACTTATTACTTATTTTGTATTTATTGCAATTACGAAAAATAAAATCATTATACCATGATCTTTTGAAAGCGGTCCAGTAGAACTTAACATGTTGCTCTCACTGTTGCACTTAACATGTTGTCCTCACTGTTGCACTTAACATGTTGCCCTCACTGTTGCACTTAACATGTTGCCCTCACTGTTTACTTAACATGTTGCCCTCATTTTTGCACTTAACATGTTGCCGGAAAACACATACTTTCTATATAATGCTGGTTTATGATTAGATAGAAATTATATATAGTATTCCAATAAGTGACGTTGGCCGTTCGATGGCTTCAGTTACCTATTTTTGTGACATCAAACCTCACGAATACCCCATTCCGAAAAATAATAGGATCAGAGATGCCAATACAAATTGCGCCCCCCCCCCACACACAAACATTCATCAAGGAAACTCCTCAATATTTAATGCTTGTGTATTTTACATGATTTTCCTCTCTCAAGAAATAATGGGGATCACTCCCCCCTGGTTGACGGGTTCCACTCGAAATGTGTTCTTCTCCCCATGGGTAGCACTGAGGAGGTAAGCGTACATATATGTTTGCAGCAAAGCGTTCAGAAACTTTATAATGTAGATCAACATTCTCTAAGCTATACATATAAGCATAGACAAGATGTCTTAAAATATAATAATCTACAAACCGATGAACATACTTTAGAATTGGGTGCAATTATTTTTGTTAATCTAACATTTATATGTTTAATATAATGTATATATATGATCAATCTTATTTTCTCAATAGAATTTATTGATTGGAACTAGATGTTTTTATATTTATTGAAAACACGTTTTTTTAGATTTCATTATTGTCCGTACAATAATTGTTAGTAATTTAATTTCTTAAAGAAGCAGTACTTCCGTTTGTTCTGTTCCGTCTGCTTGATATCCAATTATTGTTACAATTTCCAGGAATTTTGTTAAGTTATCTGATCCGTAAAACAAAAGTCCTTTTCGCTACAAGAAAAAAAAAATTGGAAAGGCAGATGGGGTATATTTACCGTATTTTAAATGGTAGAAAATCATTTATTAAAATGTATGATATTTTTAGTATCAAAAATATAATCTATAAAGGTATTAGTTTATGCAAATATTTTTTAGCAAATAGGATTTAAAAGTTTTTCATAGTTGAAAAGTGTTTATGACATTGGTCATTCTGTCTGTCTGTCAGTTCACACGACAGCTGCCGTAAAAAGGACTTTATCAAAATTAAATTGTAATATGTTGTTCAGAGGTATCAGAAGGTCTATGGGTCATATGGGAAGGTAAATGAAAAACATCACCCAATTAGTTTTGTATTGAACCCGGGATGAAAAAGTGAAATACATTGATTGAACCCTATGGACCTCATTTTTTAAAAAAAAATTAAGTGAAGTTAAAATTCACAAATTGATTTGAAAATTTAAGAAATATTCAAATTATCTCAAAATATATAAAAAAATTTGAGCAAAATATGTTCCGCTGTTTTTTAATTAAAAATTAAAATAATAATTTCACTCATATTATAAAGAGGTCACATTAATGTCACAGTTTGACGATAAGAACCACATATTGAAACTGGAGATTAAAGGCGCTTCGCGCCTGGTGCTCTGTCCTGAACGACACTCATAGACAAAGAGGTCATATTACCCACTTCAAATTAAATTTGGTATCCATCGTTTTTCCCAGTGTCAAGATCATGATTTTTAAAGTTCTTTTAAATTTATATTTAGTGTTGCATCTGTCCTAAAACTGCTTTATTTTTGCTTATTTTCTGTGCATCTATATTCTGCGTCAACGCAATTACAATAATTCTGAGTTTAAATGATCCTCAAACTTTGACTATTTCTACAACGAAGCTTAATTTTATCTTATTGAGAATGTAAACACATCAAGCTGTAAGATGAGTTGTATAAGAATTGCTCAATTTTTTAACGCAGAATTATTTAGCTCCGAAGTATGGAATATAGGTGATATGAATGAAATACTCATTGATTTTACATAGAGAAGTAGACGAACAAACAATAAAATCTTAGAATTTCTTTCCAAAAATGCATATATTGAGAAAATTTGTTTGTTCTAACATTATTTTGGCTATAGCGACTAGACAAACAAATGTCGTTTTCATACCATCATACAATAAAACCTCTATCTATGTCTTTAAAAATCCATATTGGGTCAGAATCAACCATTTTTGAGAAAATTTAAGTTACAATTGCACAAGATAATTTTTGCATTATATTTTATCATTGCATTTATTTGTAGTTTTGGATTCCATTGTAAGAATTGTGGTGAGCGAGTTATGTTCCAAAAAATAAGTCGATTGTTGGACATCCTTCAAATCAAACTATTCAAAGATAACTCTGTAATTACTTGATTTTAGACTTTTAGAATAAAATTTCTAAAAACGTTGAAAATAAGGCAACATACAATGATCGAAGATTACATATTATTTTACATGCCGCAATTTCCATGTAAGCCAAACGAAAAATTTTGCAATTTGTGTATACTTGAAATTGAAAAGGATTTTTGTATTCAGAGCCATTGAGAAGCATGTAGGTTACATTTAGTGACCACGTATCCATTTTGCTATTGGAATGGCTAGTATTTTCACGTAATTGATGGAATAGAATTCAAATAGAATTGATGGAATTGAATTTAAATTAGAATTTGCTCTGTTAAAAACGTTTTGTCGACAAAAACCTTTGAAATATTAAAACATTGAAATTATTTTTTACGTTCATAAATAGTTTCACATTTACAACAAAACACGTATACATTGCTAAGATTTTTAGGTATTGAGTTTGTAGATATAAGAACAAACATATTTACATTTTTCTTAAAGCCCAAATTGTACTAGGATACTCGATCATAAAGGTTACTTAATACATCACTCAATAAGTCTCCGGTCTAATTAAGAAAAACAATTTTTTTTAGAAATTCGACTTTATTCATCAACATACTTTCCTTCAAGAATGATACATTCATTCCAACGCTCGGCTAACTTTTCTATGCCTTTTTTGTAGAACGATTTGCTTTTGCTCTCAAAATAGGCCTCAGTTTCGGCAATCACTTCTTCATTTGAGCCAAATTTCTTTCCCTGGAGCATCTTTTGATATCTGCAAAAAGCCAATAGTCGCTGGGGCCAGATCCGGAGAGTATGGTGGGTGATGGAGTAATTCAAAGCGTAATTCATATAATTTAACCATCGTTTTCATCGACTTGTGACACGGGGCATGTCTTGTTGTTTTTGGTCCGGTGTGAGCAAACGCGGCATTCACTTCGAAAGCAACTTACGCATGCTCAAATTTTCGTGTAAAATTGTAAACATACAACCTTCTGATATATTTTAGGTGTCAGCTATCTCACGCAACTTCACTTTACGGTCTTTCAAAACTATTTTGTGGACTTTTTTTATGTTTTTTGGAACAACTGCCGATTTTGGGCGACCAGAGCGTTCACCATCATCGGTGTTTGTCGGACCGCGTTTAAATTCAGCATACCAGTCAATAATAGTTGATGTCCCTCGTGCAGAGTCTCCATAACGCTTATCAAGCCACTGTTTGGCTTCAACAGTATTTTTTCCCATCAAACAACAATGTTTAATCAACACACGAAATTCTTTTTTATCCATTGTTTTGAAAATTACAAAAACCGGGATCACTAAAACCACTGTAACCTGTAAACTAATCGTCAGAATGTCATGAAATTTTGACACGTATCGTTTGAAGGTTGGTACTATGGAGAAATCATATGGATCTGTCAACAGTGTTGCCATATATGTATCAGACCGGAGACTAATTGAGTGAAGTGTTATGTCAGACTGCGAACTCCCGTTTAAAACTTTAAAAAAAGTTTCTATAACAAAATGCAAATCATAATCCATAAAGATCCTAGACCTTTTATAATAATATATAGTTAAATAAAATTGAATACATTTTTAAAAACATGCGTGTGAACAGCATTTTTCTTGTTTATTCAAGCGAAAAAACATTTTTTTTTTTCGAGCAGTTAATGATGTTTGAATGTTTTAACTGATATTTGTACTAGCAAATCAGTTTAAGTAGAAACCGATAAAAGGAAATCAATTCGCGCTGAAAATGCTTCGGGGCACATCCGTTATAAACGCTTTATTTAACGACAGAGGAAATGCATTGTGTACAAAAATTGATTATATTACGGCATTTTTTTCATTTGCATTTGCAAACAAGACATATTGGTGAAAAGAGAAAAGCAAATATTTGGAAGAAAATCAATTTTATTGTATATTACGGTACTCGCGTTGTGTAATATTATAAATAAATTTTATTTTAAAAATAAGTACGGCGACTATAAGTACTATAATGCAAATATACATAGCATGCAGATTTATCGTATAAAGTTGACAAGGTAATTATTAAAAACGAAGCGAATTGTATTCACCTCCCTGAGACACATGTTATATGCATGGGAAAATATATCTTAAAAGGGTTAAATATTGTAATTTGAATTTCCGAGAGGCATTTAACCATTCTAGAACATAATAAATTCAATTTCATTACAAGTAGGAACACTCGGTATTGTTCGGAATTTAAGAAGCAAACTTCTGATTGAAATTGCATCGGGACTTGTGTCGAGTTCTTAAAATAAGTACTCACATACATCTACGTCCAGATTGTTGTACTTTAAAGGCAGCAACTTTCTTTCAACTCAAACCGTTCGACCTAACAAAGTATGTAAGATATCTGTTTGGCAAAAGCAGTGGCTTGAATGACTTCCTTCCAGTAACTGTCGACAATGAATATGCTGCTATGAATATGCTGCTCTGGGTACGCTCGCGCTCTGTGGCATCGAAATCTGCGATGCATATTTTTGTTTTAAAATGCTCTTTTCATGTCATGTAAATGTAGAATCTCCCTGACGATTTTCTGTCGAAATAGAGCAAATTGTGGAGTGTGTGCGACCTTGAAAAGGAGCGCCTCCCAGTCAGCTGAGAGAGAGAAAGAAAACCGTTGAGTGTTAATTTTATTTTGTTGATTATTTTCCAATGCTCGGTTTTGTACGTGTGATATGTATATGTGTGTTGTGACGTCAGCGCAGTAAAATGTGGAGGGACGCGCTTGGATGAAGAACAGAGCTTACCATGGACGAGAGGGCTGTCGGTCGCATATAGATTTTGTTCCAATGTAAAACAAAAATGAATCTATTTTAAATTTTAATTTAACTTTACAAAAGGGGCTCTCATAATGTTCTTCGACCGACAGAGCCCCTCAGAACCGAAATATAGGTTCGTATGTAATTTTCCTTTAATTGGGAGATTGTAAAATTGAATTGCTGGTTGTATGTCTATGGAGTTTTTAAATGTAAAAAGCCAGCTTAAAAGTAATAGATCTGTATCAATCTCCCCTGGTATATTCTATTGTGAACAGGTTATTAAATTTGAGTAATATCTATGCTAAAAGATTTTCAAGCTAGATATATTGTGTTGAAACAAATTTAGAAAACCTAACTTATGATTAAAGGAGTTAGAATTGCCATTTTTGGAAAACTGTATTTAAATT
This sequence comes from Amaurobius ferox, assembly GCA_951213105.1. Lineage (NCBI taxonomy): Eukaryota > Metazoa > Arthropoda > Arachnida > Araneae > Amaurobiidae > Amaurobius > Amaurobius ferox. The sequence goes on along the minus strand of OX578134.1, from coordinate 146,385,613 downwards.
ACAAATTATGTCTTATCTGTGTTTCATAATGAAATTAAAGAACGTTCCTTTACTATAATGAAATATATAGAGTCTTCTTTTCAAGTGTTATTTTTCCTTGCCATTTATTACTTCCAGCCATTGAGTTGTAGTTTCGCTTCTCACCAGGGAGACGGATCTGAACTCTGGAGTTAAGTACTTACCACTATGGGATTAATGTGTTATACATGTTTTATATCAACTAACTTTATACATTTGAATGTGAAAGCAGAAGAGTCTTTAACACTTAAAAAACGCTTTTACAGTTCCGTATATGTAATCCACGTGCGCAATCCAAGTTCTCCTGCTTTGTGGGCAGAAGACGCATCGGACGACGGAGCCAATTCGCCCTAATAAGGACAAAACTAATAATTATCTATCCAAGAAGAATACGAGCAACACGAAGTGCTTAATTTAAATTCGATTTCCCCGTAAAAAGCCCCAAATGAGAGATTCAATGCGCTTGCTAATATTCAAGCAATCCAGAAACTCTACGTACATAAGATTTAGGATAACATGGTAGGGACGGGGGAAGACCAGTATTTAGAGGTATGTGATTGCAATCCCACGACCCGAATTCGATTTCGGACTCTGCCCAAACTGTTCTCGTGTTCACGCGGAGTACGAGAATATTAAATATGTAGGTCCGTAAGTTCTTCCGAGAGGTTGCTGGTAGGGGTAGAAGGATACGGTTCCTGTGCCGCCCCCACTGGGTTCCGGTCTAAATTGGATGACATTTCCGGCCGTCCAAACTGATACCTTACGTCTTAGGTCGGAAGGTCTGGGTCCAAGAAGAAGATAAATTCATAGATACACATAAAACATCATTATTTCACGAAATAAAACGCTTTTCATTGTTTTCACGTTGAAGCGAGAATTCAAAATGAATAAGCTTCTTAATGTTGACTAATAGACTATTTGCTGCTTTCTGTCTTTCTACTTGCTTGCTTTGTTCAACGATAACTGCTCTAAAAATGAACCATTTGTTTAGAATTTGGATATGTGGTAAATATTAATGTTTTAAAGCCTGAATTCGTTACTGAACATGATTGGAATAAAAATGCACCTGATACGCTTTTTTAGCTGAAATATTATGTCAAACGATAACTCATTTGAAACTTCACCGATTTTTACTTTCCTTATATACATAATGTATAAGGAAAGTATTGTGATGGGGTCGAAAATTTGAAGTCGAGTTTTCGACGGGAGAGCACGTTTCAAGCATCCCTGATCACGAATCAAACATTTTTGAAGTGATGTCTGTGTGTGTGTGTGTGTGAAAGTATGTGTGTGTGTGTGTGTGAAAGTATGTAAGTGTGTGCGTGTGTGAAAGTATGTGTGTGTGTGTGAAAGTATGTGTGTGTGTGTGTCAGTGAGTCTGTGGAGACCATAACTGACGAACGAATGGACCGATTCGACCGAAATTTGGTACAAAAATCACAATCCGTATACACTGGAAGCCTATTGTTTTTATACGCAATCGAATGTTAAGAAACCCCCTAAATTTTCGAATGAAATTTCGAAAAAAATCGTCAAAATATCAAAACCACTAATAAAGTTACTCAAATAGACATTTCTTCTTATGTAATATTTCATTAGAAAACGATTGACATAAATTTTAGAACGCTAACACGAACCGTTCTCGAGATATTGCACATTTTAAAAAAACATTATTAAAAAAATTATATAAAAAAAAAAAAAAAATCCTATTCAGAAACATGTTCACTTTTCATATGTAATACCATGCGATAAATTTGGTGACATCATTCTCGTGAATATAGCTTGCTCCATTCATGAAAAAAGATACTTTGAGTAATAATTTTGTATTTGAACGCCAATAGTCATTTATCTGCTGTAAGAATAAATTATTTCTCCGTCCATAACGCTTGGCAAGATTTTAGCGACAAATTTGGAGGAATATCGCCAACTTGGCGACATTTTTATTTATTGCCAAATTAACAAAAATCTCACCAAATTGATAAAAATGACACTAAGTCAATGAAAATGACGACTAATGAAGAAAATTCGATATCTTGGAAAGAATATAAGAAATATCAAAGTATCTACTATAAGAATAACATTTTTTTTAACTGTAAAAGTAATAAATTCATTGCATTATATAAGGAAAGTCATGTGTTGCTCACATCCGATTTTTTTTACAATTTTGATATGTGATTCAAGTAAATAACTCACAGGTCGAGTTAATTTGCTGAAAATAATCGGAATAAAACTGTACTTGCTACCTCCCGAAACCTTTACAGATATACCAAATTTTCTACTATTTAGATTTTACATTCAGAGTACGGTGCAGAACTTAATCGAATAATTATTGGGTATGCTGCCTCCCCTCCCCCACTTTACTTCTGTGACTATAACATCATTAGAGCTTAAATTATATTTTTAAATTTGAATGTATGGTGTAAATAATTATTTTACACGCCGAATTTGCTCCTAAACATGATCGTAAAAATATTGCACATACTACGCTCCCTTTACTGTATGTTCACCGATAATTTTACCAAAACTGAACCATTGTTTTTATACATTTTGGATTTATGTTGAAGTTAAATGTTTTACAGATCCTGGTCGCTGCTCAACGTGATCTGTCAAACTTATCCTTGATGCAACCCCTCCCCTCTTTAATGAGATACATATATTATTCTTCGATAACTCATCTGAAACTTAACCAAATTTTTTCACTGTAAATATATGTCTTACATAATTACTGCTATATAGATTAATGTCTTACAGGTCGAGTTCGCAAATCAACGTGGTTGAACAATTATTGGACAGTGATGCAGCACTTTTATTGGTGTTAGCATTTAATGGTGCCGCAATTTTTCATTAAAAATGTATTATGTAAAAATATTAAAATGAGAATTAAGCACTATGATTAAATGTACATATTTATTAAAATAGAAATGTGTTAGTGTATTTTTAATTATTTTTTTTTGTAATTATAGAATACTGATAAAAATGTGCAAACGTTCTAAAACGTAAAGTGGAAGAAAATTATTAAAAGTTTGAAATAGAAATAAGAATCGAAGAAGTACATACTGTTAAGTGCTGATCAAAATAATTTTACTCTTTCGTTCATGAACTTATTGTTCCATGAGGTCGAAAATCTGAGTTAAATGTTCACAAATTCTATGAACGTAGAAAATGATATAACAGTCTAAACATTTTTTAGGAATTGAAAATACCAGTATTAACAGCATTTTCGTTTGAATCTTGATCAAAATGCTGTCTAAACCGCCTCATTCGTTTTTATATTTTATTCATTTTTTATTCTAAGTGGGTTTTTCTTAGGAGAGTAAAATGAGGTTTTGTGAATAAATTTTCAATTTCACTGGAAGAATAAACATCAATACTGTTGAAATATATCATAAAATACTGAATCTATTTCAAATTTAGCGTATGCTATTTTTAAATTCTGATGTACATTTATGTTATAGCGTAAACAGAGAGAGGGTGTCATGATGGAATAGAATTATTGAGTAAGTTATGTTACGCTTCTTGTTTGTCATGAAGAAAAGTTTAGTGGCTTTTTGCTGGCAAAACCGGTTGACATTTAATTTTTTTATTATATGCTGTATTTTATGTTATTTACGTTTTTTCACCAACAGTTATTTTTAGATTTAGGGAATATTTCTTTTGTTTATATGATTCTCATTTATTTAAGCAGAAAATCTTCTTAGATGCGTCTAATGACCTTTAAAATGTCTCCACGGTAGACGATTGGTTTAAAGAAATTGTTTCTTCGTGCTGTCTTGAATGCTGGTCATTGGTTCGAATCCCACTTGTAGGTATGGATGTTGTACTGCCCATAAAGAATGTAATGTGCTCCGCATCCCGTGGTGCACCGCGGACAAAATAAGATAATGGCACAATAGCTTACGATCCGGCAATTGTTCGCATGAATAATTAGTTAAGCGTCCGTCTGCAGGCATATCGTCGCCTGTTGTTGTAGCATAATATTTCATACTTTTTATATTGATCAGTACTATAATCGTAGTTTCTGATCAAAAATAAACTTTTAACTTTTTATTTGCGTATTTATAACTAAACACGTACAGTAGTCGTGCCATCGCAATATGAATTATATAATTCAAGTGAGGCCAGCGAGAATTCTGCCAGTAAGTAATTTAAAAAAATATATTTTTTCGTGCGATATATTATACAAAGAAAAAAAAAACACTCAACCACTGTCTGTGTAGCTACAGCACAAAAGAGGCATTATAATATCCATTATTGTAATTAAATTAGAAATGGATTCAATATCAAGCTTCGTTTTCAGTGTCTGATGTCATAAGCAACGTAAAGCTCCAGAATTATCCGTTGTTTAATTGAGTTAATGAGTCCAATATACAGTTTGGGTTTCAGTATCTGATGACATGCGCAACGTAGGGAAGGAATATCGTATACCCACGAGATAGAAAAACAGCCCCTTTATTAGAAATTTATTCTTAATTTGTAGACGATCCCCTCAAAAGTAAAAAAAATGGCTTCCATGTTTGAAAACAAAGAATGCTCATATGCGTGATGGCTGTAATCTACGTCCCATTGACTTTGGAACGCATTTTAAGTCACATTTATTTCCCGCTCTCCGTATTTATCACCCATCTCGATACATTACGGAGATGGTCCCATATGTTCATTCTTACGTGCAATCATGTGAAAAGAATAATACGCAACAAAAATCCAATTTAATGTAAGATTTAGAAACTTGTAGTTATTTAAGAGTGTAATATTTGGTGGTAAAATATTTTATTTAAAATATGTTTAAATCATGTATTTGATAGTTTGTGTTATGGAAAATTTTTTAGGTATGTATGTAAAATTTGACCAAATGACTGAATCTACCTTATTCTGCATAACATTTTATAGAAATATAATTATGCGATATAAAATAAATTATTTATTTATTTAATTGTACGTTTAGTGTAAGCTCCACTCATTAAATTAATAGTTCAAAAATCAATGATGTTGAGAGTTCATTTTTAAGAGTTACTAAGAGCTATCATTTAACAGTTAGTATGAGCTATTGTTTAAGTTTCACTGTTAACACAAAACTTGACACAAAACTTAATTTACTCATTTAGAACTAACTGTACTCATGAAAAATTATTCACCTGCTTATTAAATATTAATATCTATGGTGATAATAGAGAAATGCTAAAATATCTAAAACGTGCAATAAACGCGGCAGTATTATAACAGAAACATGGCTTTCGCTTTCATGTAAAAATGTAATATTTTTATTTAATATAATAATTTTAATATATAATAATGTAATAATTTGAAACGTAATAATTTTATTTAATAAAATGTAATGTATAACTATTAATTGTATTTTCATTAAATCCTTATATTCACAGCAGGGGATGCTTTCTAAGCTAGTATCATGCTACCATTGAGGATAACTGAATTCTTGAACCAGTTTCATGCTTTGCATGCTGTATTTAGCACATCGAATAGATGACACATCTTCTGACAAACAGAAAAATATCTATATCTATTTTTACAACAATACAAATCTCTAGGAAGACTAAAATAAGCAGTTACAACTGTCATATTTCATTAAAATTGAGACCAGTCTTTTAAACAGTGAAATGGTGTTTATACCATCGAAATCAGCTACAGCAAAGTTCCCAAAGTTAGGATATGCATAGTATGAAACCAGAAATTGATCTCACACTTTGATGAGACAGTTTTATGTGAATATTTATGTCCGAAACATCGAGCAATACTTGTAGTCTGGATGGCACCGAGATTTACAGCAAACCATAAATTTAGGAGCGCCACCGTGAAGGCCCTTACGAAGTTGTGAAGTAGTTCCATTGGATAAAGATTAGCCAATGGAAAGTGGGCTTGTTGCGTCCCACTGAATGCTACAAATGAAAGCAAAGGGGGAGTGACACGCCGAGGGAAAAAGATAACCACAACCTGTGACCGAAGAAGAACGACACGGAGACAAAAAAAAGCAGTTAACTTGGATCATGACTTGAGTACACTTGTTCAGATATGACTTAGAATCTTGAAGAAATAACTTAGCAATTACAATAAGAACGATACTTAGAACGACGAAGTAATAGATGACTTGTGAGATTTTCGAGAAAGTACTTGTCGAAAGCCCTGACCATCCGACTCGTCCAAGGACCTAGAGCAGCAAAGTGGATGGCCTGGAGAAAGTACTTGTCGAAATTATTTTCGGTTAATATTTTCCGCAAATGTTCCAAAATAATGGATAGACCTGTTCGATATGTGCAGTGCAATCAGAGGCAAGCATTATGGTCTACGGTGAAAACTCAAGTTGGAGGTATGTGCCCATCCTTAATCAATGGTCATAGATACATTTTAAGTAATTTTAAGATTAATGGTCTCACATAGTCCCTCCGCCGCAATAACCAATGAGAAGAATTGTTGTAAAGCATTTAATTAATAATATGATAAACGGTTGTAGTTGAATATTTAAGTATTTATGTTTTTTTAATAAACGTTTTTGTTAAAGTTAAAATGGTGTGATCCATTTAGCATTTTAATAATTAATAATTTCTTTTCAGGACTCACAGGAAAGGTAAAATAATTAGAGAGTTTAAAAGCGGCACAATTAATAATGAACGATTTTAATAATAAGTCCACTATGTACGAATTTACGGCCATATTAAGATATTTTATACTAACTATAATGAATCCAAATGTTCAACTTCAAGTTACTATTTTAAAACCTTTTCCACACATCGGTTTGTAAAATCAGCAATATGCAATGACCAATATCCCCAGTAGCAGAAAAATTAATTGAACATAACGAGTTATCTTGCTGCTATTGCAAGTGTTGACAATTTCATGAGGTAAAGTCTTTCAACGCGCTTGTAATATGTCCGTGGATTATGTGATCTGCGGTACTATGGTGATCCAATAGTGTTCTTTATAGTTTGGACCTTAATTGAAGTTTATTCCGAAAGCTACGTTAAACCCCATTTTACTCTCTACCACATTTCATTTAGAATACAAAGTATATTATGTAATATTTTCCTGTCTTAAAACTATTCACATGTAGAGCGTTAAAATCCAAAGGTGGGCAAACTATGACTTTCAAGCCGTATGCAGCAACCTCTGTGCGGCTGAGACAGTAACTTCGGTTTTACTGACATTATTAACAAAAAAATGCAAGGACAATTAATCATCAGCAAATTTTTAAAAATTGCACTCTTTTATAGTTAAAGTAATTTAGCTCTGCTAATTTCAGGTTAGATTTATCCGTATAAGTGCAAGTTCTGATAACAGAATGTGGACTTTTGAAAACAAAAACCAGAAGCAAATTATTCGAAGCTTTAGAAACTGGCTTCAGACTTCTATCTATTTTGAGAACAATACATTACTCCACATCTCTTCTCTCTGTAGTAAAATTCGTCAAGTTAATATATCATGCTATCCTAACTAATAGCCACTTAGCTTCCTAAGTTTGATATCCAACCGTACAGATTTTAATTGTTAACTACAAAAGTAGAAACTCAATCAAAGTCTTCAACAAACATAATATGTTTTGATAAGTACGACCACTATTTGGTTATATTTCTATTATTTATAAATGCAATTTTAAAATAATATTTTATGTGACACTTAAATATTTAAAAATATATGAAAAATATATTTTATGTAGCTCTTCTTATCGAAGAACTTTCTCATCCCCATATAGTTTTTATATGAAGTACATTGTACAATTTCTTATTGCAATTTATTTGCTGAAAATGCAAGAGACAGCAAATAATTTACATTCTACTAGATTTACTAGAATGTCAAATAGAAAAATTCTACCTAAATACTTCATTCCGTGAGCGTCAAGGCCAACATGTGGTCGAGCGTTTTAATGACTGATTTTCAGATTCATAGCAACAGGTTTTCAATTTCGAGTTCGGATGGGGAGTTCTGTATATGATTACACATTTACAGCGATTAGAAATCCACATCAAATTGTAGATCCTGTTCAAAGGAACAGGCCACTGTATATAAAGAGAAAATAATTAAAAAAAAAAAAATCCAATCCTATATGAGCGTTGAAGGAATTTACCGAAGAAAGATTTATGGGTAAATTGTTTATGTAATAAAAACATTGTTTAAAAATATATGAAAAATATATTCCGTAATCCACGTTCCATTGACTTTAACCGACTTTGTAAGTTACGTTTATTTCTATACGGTAACTTCGTTGTTTTATCCTCCGAGACAAGTTGAAACATCACATTTATATCATATTGATGAGTGAAACTAACTGTCTGATTCTGTGAGGAAATACATACACACAGCTTAAATTGCTATTGGTAGAATTTTGAAATATTGCACACATGTGAGTTTTGAATTATTGCTCACATGTACTAACACTTTTCTGGTAGGTCGGGTGGTCTGGGTCTCAACAACAACAACACATGTACTAACAGTCTGTGTACTAAAATTGGAGAACGACTAGAGACACACAATTTTATTTTTTATCTTCTTCCACAGAAAGAAATGTCTGAAATTATTTTAATCTATATAAATAAAAATGAAAATCTGTCTGTCTGTCTGTCTGTCTGTCTGTCTGTCTGTCTGTCTGTCTGTTTGTCACACCATCACGGGAGAACGGCTAAACCGAATTTAATGAAATTTTGTGGGTAGCCCAGAAATAGCCCCACTTAAAATTATATCCGTGTTTTGAGTTTCTACGACCAGTGGTTCTCGAGATATTAGTAAAAAACGAAATTTTCGTTTGTCTCATCATCACGGAAAAACGGCTGAACCGAATTTAATGAAATTTAGTGAATAGCCTTGAAATATCCCCCCATAAATTTTGTCCAAGTTTCGAGTTTCTAAGACCTGGAGTTGTCGAGATATTAATGAAAAACGGAACTTTTTCCTAGGAGTTCTACTCCCTAACTCCGTGGTTTATCCAAACGAAAAGCTTGAAAATCGTTTGAAAGTGAATTAAAATTTAATCTCTGAGTTTGATGGGAGATTTTTTGCGTTAATTAGTCACTTTCTGAAAACATGAATTGTTTGAAACATGATTTACAGGGGAAATCTATCTCCATGGTTCATGGTTTATTTAAAACAAGCTTTTACGGAACAATGAGAAGTATAGAGAAATCAAAATCGTTATTTAATTTCGCAGTTTATGTTATAAGACATGACATATTTAACATGTTATAAGATTCTATCTTATATCATGTTACTCAGAAACGCAATTAAATTAAATCTGTCTGTTAATCTATATAAATAAAAATGAAAATCTGTCTGTCTGTCTGTCTGTCTGTCTGTCTGTCTGTCTGTCTGTCTGTCTGTCTGTTTGTCACACCATCACGGGAGAACGGCTAAACCGAATTTAATGAAATTTTGTGGGTAGCCCAGAAATAGCCCCACTTAAAATTATATCCGTGTTTTGAGTTTCTACGACCAGTGGTTCTCGAGATATTAGTAAAAAACGAAATTTTCGTTTGTCTCATCATCACGGAAAAACGGCTGAACCGAATTTAATGAAATTTGGTGAATAGCCTTGAAATATCCCCCCATAAATTTTGTCCAAGTTTCGAGTTTCTAAGACCTGGAGTTGTCGAGATATTAATGAAAAACGGAACTTTTTCCTAGGAGTTCTACTCCCTAACTCCGTGGTTTATCCAAACGAAAAGCTTGAAAATCGTTTGAAAGTGAATTAAAATTTAATCTCTGAGTTTGATGGGAGATTTTTTGCGTTAATTAGTCACTTTCTGAAAACATGAATTGTTTGAAACATGATTTACAGGGGAAATCTATCTCCATGGTTCATGGTTTATTTAAAACAAGCTTTTACGGAACAATGAGAAGTATAGAGAAATCAAAATCGTTATTTAATTTCGCAGTTTATGTTATAAGACATGACATATTTAACATGTTATAAGATTCTATCTTATATCATGTTACTCAGAAACGCAATTAAATTAAATCTGTCTGTTAATTTTAATAATTATTTTTTCGATTTGAATAATAAATAAATGGATATAAAAATATATTTTAGAAAAGAACGATTTGATTTTTCTTATAGCATTTTTGACTGGATAATATCAATTACGGTCTTCAGGTTTAAAAATTATTATTATTTATATTTTCGGGGATTATTGATTCAAGGATTATTGATATTTTCAAGTTATTATGCAATTATTTTATTATGACAAAAATTGTTTAAACTCATATATTGTATGTTGTACGAATCTTCTACAAATACACGTGTATATCTTTTAATCTACGAGAATATAAGTAGTACAGGTATATTGACATATGTTTTGATATATATTGGCATATATTGGAATCAATTACGACCTTCTGGTATAAAGAGTACGGATATTATTGATGTTTTCAATTTATTACGTCATCTCTTTTATTTTGGCAAATATTTTTGAGACGCATATTGTAATACGGGTAATCTTCTACTAACACATTGGCATATTTTCTGATCTGCGACAATATAATTAGTACGGGGTTGCATATATTCATCCAATTCCTATTTTTTCTTCTGTAAATTTGCTTACAAAAGGGGGCAGGATGTTTTATTCTTCAGATCTGATCGTGAAGATAATTTTGCATAGTGAGAACATATATTCTTAAACTTCTCTTTAGGAGCAATAAATTTAATATTTTAACAGAATTTGCACATGATTGCGAACTTTAAGTTTCTTTAAATTATACACTCCGTACGAATAACGGGTGTGCTGTTAGTGGTTAATAAATTTTAACATTTTAGGAGGATATATCATGTTGCTCGGCATCGCAATTAAATTAAATGTGTTTGTTAATGTTTTTATTATTTTTTTTCGATTTAAATAATAAATAAATGGATAAATGGATATAAAAGTATATCTTATGAATGGACGGTTTGATTTTTCTTTTAATTATATTAATTGCTGACTGCGTACATCAATTTCATTTATTTTGGCAAAGAGTTTTCAAGCTTATATCGTATTTAGCTACTAAACTCATATATTGTGTTTAGCCAATAAATTCATATAGCCGATTGTTGAAACAGAAAAAGAGTAGAGCGGGTATATCTTCTAATACAATTGTAGTGTTTTCATTTAGTATATTGAAACGGGATAAGAATGTTTCATTCAGATCTGCAAATTCAAAGCTACGAATTTGGAGGGATATCGCTAATTTGACAACTTTTCTTAAACTTTGCCAAAATGACGGAAATGTCGCCAAATTGATATAAACGACACACAAACAACTGCTTACTCTAAGTCCTCTGGACGAGTCGGACGGTCTGGGTCTTCAACACAAACAACTGCCATAACCTTCGGGTTGGTCGTGTGGCTTGGGTCTTCTACATATCAATGATTTTTTTTTTGTTTTATTAGAAGAGAGTACTGAAATGATGTTTGGTTAGCATTTATCTGTCAGACCAACCATCCTACTTAGTAATACATTTAGCGAATATTTAAAATGTCACCAAATTGATAAAAATGTTTTCAAATCTATAAAAATATCTTGAAATTGATAAAATTGCGCTACATATATGATATTAATTGTTTTTTGTTAGGGGATAGTATTGTGATGATATTTCGTCAATTTGTCGCAAAGTGGAACTGTCAGTTCTACAGTCCCACTTGGCGATAAATTTGGCGATTTTTTAAAATGTCGCTAATTTGACGAAACTGTCGCCAAATGTTCCATAGAAATATAACTATTTAGACGATATTTTTTCTACCAATTTATTTGAAGCAAATGATATCATGTCGCTTAGCAACGGATTTAAATCCAATGTGTTTATGCGGCAGACGATTTTTATTAAATCCTTTCCGACTTGAATAATGAAGATATGTATATAAAATAAATTTCATTGCCATTTCATTTTGGACTGGATAATATCAATTATACTCTTCAGGTTTAAACATTATTATTATTGATATTTTCCGGAATTATTGATTCAGGGATTATTGATATTTTTAAGTTATTACGCCATTGTTTTATTGCGGCAAAAATTGCTAACACACGCATATTGTACGTTGTACGAGTAATCTTCTAGGAATGCACGGGCATATCTTCTAACCTACGAGAATATGAGTAGTACAGGTATATTGGCATATATTTTGACATATATTGGCATATATATTGGAATCAAGTACAGTCTTCTGGTATGAAGATTAAGGGGATTAATTATATATTCAATTTATTACGTCTTCTGTTGTATTTTACCAAAAAACATTTGTGACTCATATTGCAAAACGGGTAATTTTCTACTAATAATCGGACATTATAAGTAGTACGTGTATATCTTCCCATATAATTTTAGCACTTTAATTTTGACATATATTGGAATAAATGACTGTCTTCAGATTTAAAGATTACGGGTTTATTGGTATTTTCAATTTATACATGTAATCTACTAATACAGGTTATATTTTCTAATATTCGCGTATATAATTAGTACGGGTCCCATACAATTTTAACGCTTTTAGTTTGCATATATTGATTCAATTCCATATCTTTTTTTATATTTGCTTACATAAGGGGTCCAAGATGTTTTATTCTTCAGATATGTCCATGAAGATAATTTTATATAGCGAGAACAGAGATTCTTAAACTTCTTTTTAGGAGCATTATATTAAATATTTTAACAGAATATTTTGATTAAACATGTCATTTAGTATACTATAAGAATTTGGGCATGATTATGAATTTCAAGTTTCTTTATATTATATACTCCGTACGAAGAACGGGTATGCTGCTAGTCTATATAAATAAAAATGAAAATCTGTCTGTCTGTCTGTCTGTCTGTCTGTTTGTCACACCATCACGGGAGAACGGCTGAACCGAATTTGATGAAATTTTGTGGGTAGCCCAGAAATAGCCCCACTTCAAATTATATTCGTGTTTTGAGTTTCTACGACCAGTGGTTCTCGAGATATTAGTAAAAAACAAAATTTTCGTTTGTCTCATCATCACAGAAAAACGGCTGAACCGAATTTAATGAAATTTGGTGAATAGCCTTGAAATATCCCCCCATAACTTTTGTCCAAGTTTCGAGTTTCTAAGACCTGGGGTTGTCGAGATATTAATGAAAAACGGAACTTTTTCCTAGGAGTTCTACTCCCTAACTCCGTGGTTTATCCAAACGAAAAGCTTGAAAATCGTTTGAAAGTGAATTAAAATTTAATCTCTGAGTTTGATGGGAGATTTTTTGCGTTAATTAGTCACTTTCTGAAAACATGTATTGTTTGAAACATGATTTAAAGGGGAAATCTATCTCCATGGTTCATGGTTTATTTAAAACAAGCTTTTACGGAACAATGAGAAGTATAGAGAAATCAAAATCGTTATTTAATTTCGCAGTTTATGTTATAAGACATGACATATTTAACATGTTATAAGATTCTATCTTATATCATGTTACTCAGAAACGCAATTAAATTAAATCTTTCTGTTAATTTTAATAATTATTTTTTCGATTTGAATAATAAATAAATGGATATAAAAATATATTTTAGAAAAGAACGATTTGATTTTTCTTATAGCATTTTTGACTGGATAATATCAATTACGGGCTTCAGGTTTAAAAATTATTATTATTTATATTTTCGGGGATTATTGATTCAAGGATTATTGATATTTTCAAGTTATTATGCAATTATTTTATTATGACAAAAATTGTTTAAACTCATATATTGTATGTTGTACGAATCTTCTACAAATACACGTGTATATCTTTTAATCTATGAGAATATAAGTAGTAGAGGTATATTGACATATGTTTTGATATATATTGGCATATATTGGAATCAATTACGACCTTCTGGTATAAAGAGTACGGATATTATTGATGTTTTCAATTTATTACGTCATCTCTTTTATTTTGGCAAATATTTTTGAGACGCATATTGTAATACGGGTAATCTTCTACTAACACATTGGCATATTTTCTGATCTGCGACAATATAATTAGTACGGGGTTGCATATATTCATTCAATTCCTATTTTTTCTTCTGTAAATTTGCTTACAAAAGGGGGCAGGATGTTTTATTCTTCAGATCTGATCGTGAAGATAATTTTGCATAGTGAGAACATATATTCTTAAACTTCTCTTTAGGAGCAATAAATTTAATATTTTAACAGAATTGGCACATGATTGCGAACTTTAAGTTTCTTTAAATTATACACTCCGTACGAATAACGGGTGTGCTGTTAGTGGTTAATAAATTTTAACATTTTAGGAGGATATATCATGTTGCTCGGCATCGCAATTAAATTAAATGTGTTTGTTAATGTTTTTATTATTTTTTTCGATTTAAATAATAAATAAATGGATAAATGGATATAAAAGTATATCTTATGAATGGACGGTTTGATTTTTCTTTTAATTATATTAATTGCTGACTGCGTACATCAATTTCATTTATTTTGGCAAAGAGTTTTCAAGCTTATATCGTATTTAGCTACTAAACTCATATATTGTGTTTAGCCAATAAATTCATATAGCCGATTGTTGAAACAGAAAAAGAGTAGAGCGGGTATATCTTCTAATACAATTGTAGTGTTTTCATTTAGTATATTGAAACGGGATAAGAATGTTTCATTCAGATCTGCAAATTCAAAGCTACGAATTTGGAGGGATATCGCTAATTTGACAACTTTTCTTAAACTTTGCCAAATTGACGGAAATGTCGCCAAATTGATATAAACGACACACAAACAGCTGCCATAAACCTTCGGGTTGGTCGTGTGGCTTGGGTCTTCTACATATCAATGAAATTTTTTTTTGTTTTGTTAGAAGAGAGTACTGAAATGATGTTTGGTTAGCATTTATCTGTCAGACCAACCATCCTACTTAGTAATACATTTAGCGAAGTTTTAATATGTCACCAAATTGATAAAAATGTTTTCAAATCTATAAAAATATCTTGAAATTGATAAAATTGCGCTACATAAATGATAATAATTGTTTTTTGTTAGGGGATAGTATTGTGATGATATTTCGTCAATTTGTCGCAAAGTGGAACTGTCAGTTCTACAGTCCCACTTGGCGATAAATTTGGCGATTTTTTATACTGTCGCTAATTTGACGAAACTGTCGCCAAATGTTCCATAGAAATATAACTATTTAGACGATATTTTTTCTACCAATTTATTTGAAGCAAATGATATCATGTCGCTTAGCAACGGATTTAAATCCAATGTGTTTATGCGGCAGACGATTTTTATTAAATCCTTTCCGATTTGAATAATGAAGATATGTATATAAAATAAATTTCATTGCCATTTCATTTTGGACTGGATAATATCAATTATACTCTTCAGGTTTAAACATTATTATTATTGATATTTTCCGGAATTATTGATTCAGGGATTATTGATATTTTTAAGTTATTACGCCATTGTTTTATTGCGGCAAAAATTGCTGACACACGCATATTGTACGTTGTACGAGTAATCTTCTAGGAATGCACGGGTATATCTTCTAACCTACGAGAATATAAGTAGAACAGGTATATTGGCATATATTTTGACATATATTGACATATATATTGGAATCAAGTACAGTCTTCTGGTATGAAGATTAAGGGGATTAATTATATATTCAATTTATTACGTCGTCTGTTGTATTTTACCAAAAAACATTTGTGACTCATATTGCAAAACGGGTAATCTTCTACTAATAATCGGACATTATAAGTAGTACGTGTATATCTTCCCATATAATTTTAGCACTTTAATTTTGACATATATTGGAATAAATGACTGTCTTCAGATTTAAAGATTACGGGTTTATTGGTATTTTCAATTTATACATGTAATCTACTAATACAGGTTATATTTTCTAATATTCGCGTATATAATTAGTACGGGTCCCATATAATTTTAACGCTTTTATTTTGCATATATTGATTCAATTCCATATTTTTTTTATATTTGCTTACATAAGGGGTCCAAGATGTTTTATTCTTCAGATATGTCCATGAAGATAATTTTATATAGCGAGAACAGAGATTCTTAAACTTCTTTTTAGGAGCATTATATTAAATATTTTAACAGAATATTTTGATTAAACATGTCATTTAGTATACTATAAGAATTTGGGCATGATTATGAATTTCAAGTTTCTTTATATTATATACTCCGTACGAAGAACGGGTATGCTGCTAGTCTATATAAATAAAATTGAAAATCTGCCTGTCTGTCTGTTTGTCCCGTCATCACGGGAGAACGGCTGAACCGAATTTGATGACATTTTGTGTATAGCCTGGAAATAGTACCACTTAAAATTTAGTCCATGTTTGGAGTTTGTACGATCAATGGTTCTTGAGATATTAGTAAAAAACGATATATTAATTAATAAAATATTTTAATATATGGACCATACCGCTTATTGAGAATGCTATCAATACTGATAATTGTGTATTTAGAGTTGTATGAAATATAAATTAATTGGATACTTTGAAATAGTTTTACATGTTGCCTTCCAGAAAATCGCCAAATGTACAACTCAACGTTAAAAACACAGTACCGTAGATTTTATACATTATTGTTTGACTGTAAAAGGAGTAATTTTATTTCATTATACAAGAAAAGTCATGTGTTGCCCACATCATGATTTTTATTGTATTTTATCAATGGTTTTATTTGATTTTGATATCATTGTTGTAACTTTCATAACAGAGTTACATTGCGAATACCGATGTCGCTATTCTACAAATCCAACTACTGAAACGCAATTGTATAAGCCTTTGATTTGTTGCAATAAAGCAAGACAACATACAGAGATGGCAGATTAAACATCGTTTTACATACAACAAATTTCATGTCAGAAGAACTCTAAAATGCGTGAAATTTTTATACTTAAGTTGAAACGAATTTGAATATGTAGAACTTTTATTAAGTGTTAGGTACCGCCGTTAGAGACCAATATCCATTTGGCCGTTGCAATGTGTGGTTGGAAATGGTTAATATTTTTATAACCTTGTTTCACATGCATTTTGAGGATAACCCCTTTCAAAAAATTATAGGATGTACTCTTTGAAAACAAAGAATGCTCATATACATGATGGCCGTAATCCACGTTCCATTGACTTTAACCGACTTTGTAAGTTACGTTTATTTCTTTAGCTGTGTATTTATGGCCAATCTCGATATCTTTCGGAAATATAGCTTTTCTTTTCTTATGATGCTAGTTCATTAAAAAATAAATATTCAAACTCTCATTTATTTTATATAAATATTTATGTATTTTCGGAAAATATTTGGAATGTGTACATTTCATAAAGTGTTATAATCAACTGTAAAATGCTTAAATATAAGATGATGTAGAATTATGCCTGGATTTACAACTTTTATATAACTAAATTGCATAAAATTTAGATACATAATATTTTTGTTTTCATTTTCCCTGAAAAATAAAAGAAATGAATCGAAATTGGGGAAATAACGGGAGGAGGAGATGTTTGGTTGTTGTGGTTGAGACCCAGACCGGTCGGTTTATTTCGGTGACAAGCCTGTTCACTACCCTTGAGAATTCTGGCGCCAAAACGTAGTGGAATTGTCGGTATGGTCACTATTTGGACTGCCAGGAAGTGCCACCCAACTTCGACCGGAACCCAGTGGGGGAGGCATCCATAGGGACCGTACCTTCCTTCCCTAACAACCAATCTCTCGGAAGGACTTACGGACCCACATGTTTAACGTGGCCGCACTCCGCGTAAACACGGCGGTTGTTTTGGCAGCGGAGGGAATCGAACTCGGGCCTACTGAGTGCAATTCCCTGCTCTAACCACTGGTCTACTGCGCCGGATATTCTTGGTGAAACACACAATCCTTTCTGGAATTTGATCATAAATTCATATCAGTCATTATGTAAGATATGTTTATTGCCAATCCTTAGAAAAAGATGTTGCAAAGAAAATTATTGAACTGGAAGTGGAAAAAACTGGATGTAGTCATTTTTAACGCTCGTACCTCATCCGAAAATTTAAGCATATCCATAACAAGTATCATCTAATCTCTATCTATATGCGATCCTGAGAAATAAATGTTTCTTTGAGAAGGTAAATTTTTGAATCAAGAATGTAAAATGAATCAGCAGTGGAAATCCTTTTGCAACCACCCTCCACCTCTTCAAAATTTCTAAATCTATATCAACCATTATCTAAGCTGTCTCTGTGTATATATCAGATCCTGAGAAATATATGCTTTAACATTTCAGTGAAAATAATAGTGCAGAAATAAAAATTGTGCCCACTTAATGTTGCAAATATATGGGCAACCCAATACTGAGGAATTCTCTGTAACGCCGGGACGTTACAATCATGACTAAGGAAGATAAAAATTAAGTTGTATATCAGCAGAGACAAACCAACAAATTCGAAGTTTAAAAGACTCAAAGAAACCCTTTTTAAAAACAAAATTTCAAAAACGGTTGAAATTTGTAGCCATAATAATGGAAATGGAAAATATAGCTGGTTGAAGCCGAGTAAATCAATAATGAAAAACGCTTAGCTTAAACGAATAGAAAAATAATTCTTAAGCAATTTAATGAAAAATTCACCATACTATGCGTTAATAAGAATAGGACATGCTCAAAATAGTTTAAGACAAGAAAGACCAATCATGCATAAGCATTGATTATGAAACACTTTCCAACTGAAATGCAATTTCATTTAAAAATTTCTAAAATGTGATACATTTAGTGGTGATATCTTTTACATTATCACAGTACTACAGTAATTGATTATACTTAAATATTTAAAACTGTATCGAAATATAAATCATCTGATTCTCTATGCAAAATCAATGAATATTTCATTCATATAACTTGTATTCCAGACTGCAGAGCTAAATAATTTTGTGTGAAAAAAATTCAGCAATTCTTATGTAACTCACATTATAATCGCTTGAGATATTTGCATCCTACATAAGTTAAAATTAGGCTTCGTTGAAGAAATAATAAAAGTTTAGGGATCATTTAAAATCACAACTATTGTAATTGCATACGCACGGAATTTAGATACACATATAATATACAGATACACAGATAATATATATGTGTGTGTGTGTGTATGTGTATGTATTCAAAGTATTGGAATCGTTCCGAAGATCGGAACTCGAATTTTCAAATTATCTACACGTTTGGGGACTTCTAGAACACGAAAATCTATTTTTAGGAAGACGTCTGTGTGTGTAAGGGTGTATCTGTGTATGTTTCTGGGTGTCTGTGAGGATATTACATCCACTCTAATTGAAAAACCAATGGACCGAATTTCATAAAATTTGGTAGGTATGTTTTTTGTGGGAAATCCTGATGTTCATTAGATTATAGTACGATTCGTAATAAAATAATCTGCCTTCTTTGCGAAATGGCCGCAGAAATTGCCTTTATCCACTCTAGCTAAAAACTAATGGAACAAATTGAACAAAATTTGGTGTATAATATTTCAGTAACCTGCAAGTGATTTATATATCAAATTTAACAAAATTTGGTATATAAATCAGTTGTAGGTTATTCTAGTACGATTCGGGAGAAAGGAACGGGCTATTTTTGCGAAATGGCCCCTCAAAAATCGTTAAATATAAAAATAAAAGACTACGTGTGCTCAATTATATCAATTAAATTCCTATTTCATATGTGATTTTTGACAACAAAATGAATAAGACTAACCCCATTACTCTAGGACTAGCTGTTCTTCTAAATTTTTTTCGCTTTTTCGCTACGCCACCTTTGACAATAAGTCCAGCTATCAAATGAGAACCAAATTTAAGTTTAACGTGTAAATTCAATGTCATTTAAGAGAACGTGAATATGAGTCTGCAGGGAATGACATGTGCTGCCGACTTCAGAATTTTTAACAATATTACATCAATGATTTATAGAAGTGAACGGGGATTATTTGCAGGCCATTTCGAAAAAAATGTAGGATCTATATTTAAAGATTCACCAAATTTTTGTAGAATAAAATGTTCAACACATTTAAGTTGTGTACCAAATTTTAATTCTCTAGGACGTAAGAAAGTGCATTAAAAATACCATCAAATTAGTATATCATGAAAAGTTATATAAAATTTAAAAAAAATTTGAAAAATTGTTAACTTCCAAATTTATTTTAAAATGTGAAGCCTCTCTCATATACAAAATTATTAAACTCTTGGAAAGATATCTATTATATAATATATCTACTTTTTCTTTCTGGAACATATCCCAAAAGTCAGAATTTAATTGAATTTGTTTTTTTCCCTATATTAAATAAGTTTTAATTAAAAAACTACCTAATATATTTTACTGAAATTTTTTTTATATATTTTATGGGATAATGTGAATATTTTCTAAAAATTTCAAAGCAATTTGTGAATTTTAAATTTTCTTGAAAAATGTTTGAAAAATTAGGTCCCATAGGGTTCAATGCATTTCATTTTTTCAACCCGGGTTCAATAAAAAACTAATTGGGTGATATTATTTATTTATTTTCCCATAGGTCCCATAGACCGTCTGAAAAACATACTAAAATTTCATTTTGATAAAGTCATTTTTACGGCAGTTATCGTGCCAACGGACAGACAGACAGACAGACAGAATGAACAAAGTCATAAACACTTTTCAACTATGTTGTAAAGTGTTAAAAACTAAATAAAGTATTGAGAGCTGCTAACCTTAATGTGGAAACCAAAATCAATATTTTTAATTCCTCAGTGTAACGCATTTTATTGTTTGAAATGGAAACATAGACATTAACAAAGGGCCAATACAACAAGTTGAATGCCTTGCAAACTAAATGTCTGAGAAAAATTTTGAGAGTATTTTGAACTTCTATTATTACTAATACCGAATTTTACAAGAGTACTGGACAGAAAACAATACAGAAATAAAACAAGTAAGATCAATCATGCATAAAGCATTGATTATGAAACACATTCCAACTTCAATGCAATTTCATTTAAACATCTCTAAAATTCGATACATTCCTCGGTAATATTTTAACAAGAAAGATCAATCATGCTTAAAGCATTGATTATGAAACACTTTCCAACTTCAATGCAATTTTATTTAAAACAGTCGAAAATGCAATACATTCCTCGGTAATATTTTAAAACTTATCATAATACTACATTAATTTATTATATTTGAAAAATTAAACCTTCATTGAAAAACATGAACTTCATTCAAATGACGGCATTGAAATAAAAATTGCCTGGTTTAAATATATCTGAAAAGCGATACATTCCACGGTAATATTTTTAAAACTATCATAATACTACGATAATTTATTATATTTAAAAACTTCATCGAAAACAACTGAATTTAATTCAAATGACTTCATAGAAAAAATAAACAAGAAAGATCAATCATGCTTAAAGCATTGATTATGAAATACTTTCCAACTTCAATGCAATTTTATTTAAACATGTCTAAAATGCAATACATTCCTCGGTAATATTTTAAAACTTATCACAATACTACATTAATTTATTATATTTGAAACCTTAAACCTTCATCGAAAAAAATGAACTTCATTCTAATGACGGCATTAAAGTATAAATTGCCTGGTTTAAACATCTCTTAAATGTTATACATTCCTCGGTAATAATTTTAGAATTATCATAATACTACGATAATTTATTATATTTGAAAACTTCATCGAAAACAACTGAAATCCATTCAAATGACGTCATAAAAAAATAACACGCCTGGCTCTCTCTATAAAAGCAACATTTCATTCATAAATAATTCCCCCATTCATGTCATTCATCACAATACTATAACAATTTATTTTATTTAAAAATTAAGACCATTGAGCTGCAAGTAATTAAACTCAATGCGTAACTTCATCGAAAAATATTGTCCTTCTCTTTCTAAAATCAATGAATTCATATCAGCTAAGCAGACTCCATGGACTAAATGATTTTGTGTTAAAGAATTACAGCGATTCTAATACAACTCATTCTACATATTTTGCTGTTTACATTTTACATAGGTGAAAAATAGGCTTAATAGTAGAAATAATCAAATTTGGAAGAGCATTTAAACTGAAATATATTGTCATTCCGTTGTTTCAGTATGTAGATGCACAGAATTTAGGCAAAAATAAAGTAATTTTAGGACGGATACAACACTCAATATGAATTAAAAAGAACTTTAAAAATCACGATTTTGACACAAGATGGATGCCATATATCATTTTGAAGTGGGTCATGTGATCGTTTCATATCATGGACACGTGATCGCTTAATATAAGAGGTGTTATTATTATTTTAATTTTTATTTAAAAAACAACTGAATATATTTCGTTGAATTTTTTTTTATATATTTTATGGAACAATTTGAATATTGCCTAAAATTTTCGAAGCGATTTGTGAATTTTAAATCCGCTTAAAAAATGCTTGAAAAATTAGGTCCCATAGGGCTCAATGTATTCCATTTTTTCAACCCGGGTTCAATCCAAAACTAATTGGGTGATATTATTCATTTATATTCCCATAGGTCCTATAGACCGTCTGAACAACATACTAAAATTTCATTTTGATTAAGTCATTTTTACGGCAGTTATCGTGCTAACGGACAGACAGACAGACAGACAGATAGACAGACAGACAGACAGACAGACAAAATGAACAAAGTCATAAACACTTTTCAACTTTGTTGTAAAGTGTTAATAAAAAGAACGAATATGAGTCTGCAGGGAAAGACATGTGCTGTCCACATCAGAATTTTTAACAATATTACAACAATGATTTATAGAAGTGAACGGGGATTATTTTCAGGCCATTTCGAAAAAAATGTATGATCTATATTTAAAGATCCATCAAATTTTTGTCGAATAAAATGTTCAAAAAATTTAAGCTGTGTACCAAATTTTAACTCTCTAGGACGTAGGAAAGTGCATTAAAAATGCCATCAAATAAATTTATCATGAAGAGTTATATAAAATTTAAAAAAATGAAAAATTGTTATCTACCAAATTTATTTTAAAATGTGAAGCCACTCCCATATGCAAAACGTTTAAACAAATGGAGAGATATTTATTATATAATATATCTCTCTTTTCTTTCTGAAAGATATCCCAAAGTCAGAATTTAATTGAATTTGTTTTTTTCCCTATATTAAATAATTTTTAATTAAAAAACTACTTCACATATTTTACTGAATTTTTTTTTATATATTCTATGGGATAATGTGAATATTTTCTAAAAATTTCGAAGCAATTCGTGAATTTTAAATTTACTTAAAAAATGTTTGAAAAATTAGGTCCCATAGGGTTCAATATATTTCATTTTTTCAACCCGGGTTCAATAAAAAACTAATTGGGTGATATTATTTATTTATATTCCCATAGGTCCTACAGACCGTCTGAACAACATACTAAAATTTCATTTTGATAAAGTCATTTTTACGGCAGTTATCGTGCTAACGGACAGACAGACAGACAGACAGAATGAACAAAGTCATAAATACTTTTCAACTTTGTTGTACAGTGTTAAAAATTATCACAATACCACATTTATTTATTTTATTTGAAAACTTAAAACTTTATCGAATAAAATGAACTTCATTCAAATGACGGCATTGAAATGTAAATTGCCTTGTTTAAACATCTCTAAAATGCTATCCATTCCTCAATAATGTTTTTAAAATTATCATAATTCCACAATAATTTATTATATTTGAAAACTTCATCGAAAACAACTGAAATTTATTCAAATGACGCCATCGAAGTATAACACGCCTGGCTCTCTCTATAAAAGCAGCATTTCATTCATAACCATTTTTCCATTCATTTCATTCATCACAATACTATAATAATTTATTTTATTTAAAAACTTAAGACCATGGAAGTACAAGTAATTAAAATCTATGCTTAAAACTTCATCGAAAAAATCGTCCTTCTCTCTGTAAAATCAATGAGTATTTCATTCATATCAACTATGGCGACTCCATAAACTAAATAATTTTGCGTTAATGAAATGCAGCAATTCTTATACAACTCATTCTTCATATTTTGTTGTTTACATTTTACATAAGTGAAAAATACACTTCATTGTAGAAATAATCAAAATTAGATGATCATTTAAACTCAAATATAGTGTATTTGCGTAGTTTTAGTATGTAGATGCACAGAATTTAAGCAAAAAAAACGGTTTTAAAAGGGATACAACACTCAATATGAATTAAAAAAAACGTTAAAGATCACGATGTTGACACAAGATGGATGCCATATTTTATTTTGAAGTGGGTCACGTGATCTCTTCATACAATGGTCACGTGATGGCTTCATATAAGAGATGTAATTATTATTTTAATTTTTATTTAATAAACTGCTGAATATATTTTGCTGAAATTTTTTTATATATTTTATGACATAATATATATTTGAAGTTTTTGAAGCAATTTGTGAATTTTAAATCCGATTAAAAAGTGTTTGAAAAATTAGGTCCCATAGGGTTCAATGTATTTCATTTTTTCAACCCGGGTTCAATCCAAAACAAATTGGCTGATATTATTCATTTATATTCCCATAGGTCTCGATGACCGTCTGAACAACATACTAACATTTCATTTTGATTAAGTCATTTTGCGGCAGTTATCGTGCTAACTGACAGACAGAATGACAGACAGAATGATGTCATAAACACTTTTTAACTTTGTTGTAAAGTGTTAAAAAACCGACGGAGATGAACTGAACATGTCTTCAGATTGCTCAGCACAACATCCTTTTTGTGGCACTTGGGCATCTGAAGGAAAATATCTCAATGTGGACCCAGGCTATCTTGGAGGAGACTAATAGAACAGGAGAGAAATCAGGTGGGATGTGCGAACTGGTCAGAAGCAAGGACCATGACACATGATCGACCAGGGTAGCGGTGCAAGCTGAAGGCCTTATGTGCCACTAGGCACAATGAGTGATGATGATAATGTTGATACTATAAGTTGCTTCATAGATACATGTCGTAATTTACAGTTATATATTTTCTCGGTCACCTTTTTGCTTATTTTCTCATATAAAAACGTTTATAATAGCCCCATCGTCAAAGTAAATTTATTGTTTTATATATGTTTTATATATTTCAAATGTATTTTTACATGTTTTCATTCGCTGCATCAAATCGACCTAGTTAATTTAAGTAGCATATTTTCGATGTTCTTTCATGCATCATGAAAAAACGCGTCTATTATTTTATACAGACTGATTTAATAGTATACCTTAAATGTACAGGGTGGCCATAATTTAAATAGATGTGTTTAGAGCCCGATAGTGAGAAAACTGTTTGGCCATACTCTTTAGACCATAAGGTTTTGATTCTTAAAAGAAAAAGAAAATAGTTCGGATTTGCTACTGCGGGCCAAAGTAGCGCTGTAAGGTCCTTTTTCGGAGTAAAATAAGCATAGGACGTACAGAAAGTTCCGTCAATGCTAAGAGATATCGAACAATGCTGCTGAGCTTTGTTATTCCGCAACTTCAACAGCGTGAATGTCTTGAATCTACAATATTTATGCAGGATGGAACACACTCTCATATTGAATTGCGCGTACAGTAAGTCCTACGACAGCATTTTACAAATAACCGAATAATTAGTCGAGAGTTACCTATGAAGTGGCAAGCGCGTTTCCCAGATCTGACCCCTTTTGTCTTTTGGTTGTGGGGTCATATAAAGCGCTTGGTATATCAAGGGAATGTGGATAATTTAGCCACTTTAAAAGGCCGAATATCATTGCACGTCAAGCAAATCAATGGAGATCCGCAGCATTCTGTAATAAAGAATGCTGTTCAAAGATTGCAGTTTTAGGAACATAGCAAGGAAAACATATTGAATCACATATGTAAATGATGCCAAAGTAAAAATTAATGCCATGCGTATGTAAATGTAAGATGCAAATGTAAATTTAAAATGCACTAAATTTGCATAAAATGTAAATGTGGTGTCCTTTTAAAAATGCATGTAAAATATTAACTTTCTGTACTTCCTATGCCTATTTTACTCCAAAAATGAACCTTATAGCGCCAACTTGCGCATGGTGGCAAAAATCTGAACTATTTTTCTTTTCTTTTAAAAATAAAGACTCCATGGTCTAAATAGTATTTACAGTAAATGCGGTTGAGTTTGGCCTAACAATTTTCTCACTATAGGGCTCTAAAAACCTCTATTTTAATTATGGCCACCCTGTGTATTAAATTCTGAGTTATGAATTTTGTCTTACCATTTACTTACTTCCAAAAAATATATGTAATACACCATATTTATTGTATCATTGGGACAAACAGTCTTGATATGAAATAATATTTCAAGAGTGTAAAGAAATTTATTTTGATAATTCTTAATAAAACATTTTACTGTATAAATAAACTAAGCAACATATCCTACCAGCATAAACTTTCACGCAACGTCTCTTGTGTACTTATTTATTTTCTCTGTCGGGGCTAAAAGTTTTGTTCCGCTCCAATTCTCTCTCGATGTTGGAGATACAGGTATCGGATATTTTCTTCTTTACCAAAGTATTTCTTAAGTTCTGGTTATCACTACGTGAATTAAAACTGCATTTATAAAGCTGACAGTTTCCAGAAGTAAAAATCGAAAGAGAGAAGTAATTATTTTGTTATCCCCAAAGGACGTATGATATACGTATTCTAATCAGAACATATAGATTAAATTGAAAACTCTAAAAACTTGTGTGCCTGAAAAAAATCATTACTTTTTTTAATTTAGTAAAATGTATGTTTCATTATCAGCATTTTAAATATATTTTAGAACAAAAATATCTATATACAGAGTAAGTTTAAAGCTGGGCACATCAGAGTTAAAATCCCGTAAAAGTGCCAATATGAGAATTTAAATGAAAGTAAAGTATTACAGGGATTAGTTGAAATGTTACCGTTTATGTTTAGCAAACAAACTTTAGGTGTTATAATAAATGTTGAAAATGACGTCCTTTTTCGCGAATACAAAACCGTGTTCGTTATATCAGATTTCGTGAGACTCTGCAGAGCATGGGAGTATTGATGTTGAAATGGCTGTTGTGATGTTCGTTTTCAACTAAGCAATCGTGTGTGGATTATATTCACGTAAACCACATTTTTCAGATACCCCCATAGGAAGAAATCAGGGGTGATAAATTTGGAGAACTTGGGGCCACAATCACCGGGAAAGTCATGCGCTCATCGAAAAAGTCGGTTAAAAAATGGATAGTACTGTTTGATGTATGGCAAGTCGCACCGTCCTGCTGGAAGCAGCGTTAACGTTCATCAACTTCCAGCAGTGAAATGCACTTTGATGTGCGAGATTTTAAACTCACCCTGTATTACCAGGCATATATATATATATATATATATATATATATATATATATATATATACATATATATATATATATATATATATATATATATATATATATATACATATATATATATATATAAATATATAT
Organism: Amaurobius ferox; assembly: GCA_951213105.1. Lineage (NCBI taxonomy): Eukaryota > Metazoa > Arthropoda > Arachnida > Araneae > Amaurobiidae > Amaurobius > Amaurobius ferox. The sequence goes on along the minus strand of OX578134.1, from coordinate 146,358,193 downwards.
ATATATAGACATATATATATATATATATATATATATATATATATACATATATAGACATATATATATATATATATATATATATAGACATATATATAAATATATATATATATTTGAAATATGTAATATTAAGAATTATGTAAAAATAAAAAAAATAAAAATACAATTCAAGTAATATTAACATCACCATAGAAGCAAATTCACGGCCATAATGCCAATAAGAGAAAAGAACAGCACCGTCCCAAATTCGATGATTAATCAGAATTAAATTCATCTTCAGGTCTGAGCATTTAATTCTAATTAACCCAAACAAAAGCCTGTTTCAGATTAAGCAATAGTACATTACTATAAATGCTTAAACTCAGACTACAGGCAACAAAAAATGAAAAAATGAAAATAGGATACATTAAGAAATGTGTATTACCATGCGGCATGAACCCTTCTTCTTCCACCACGTGTATACACGATCAACCTCAACAGCTTAATCTAGAAGCACCGGATTGAACAAGTCGAAATTCTACCAGGAAGGCAGTACGAACGTTCACGGTAATACTCCCAGACCCGTCCAGTGAGTCTAAGCTGGAGACTGGACAAGCAATTCAGAATATAACTTCCCAAATATGCAATCCTGAATATGAATATGAATCAAAGATGAAAATTCTTACTAAACAAGTAATTCATTGGAAAACTATATAAACGAGAATGCCACTATACACCATTATAAGGGCGCTCAAATTGTAGTTTCAATACTGACAAAAGTTTCATTTTTTTGCGAAAATATAATTCAAAACATTAATGTTAATGCATCTTATTTTCCGATTTTTTGATTTTTCTAATGTTTTTGACTTAATTTATTATTTTTCATTTTTATTTATTTATGTAGTTAATAAATAATTATATATAATTTTTTTTTTTTTTTTTTTTTTTTTTTTTTACTGTATGTTAGTCACTATAATTGGGAATGTTTTCTACGATGTTATCGAGTGAGATTTGATACACTGAGTTGATAATTTTAATAACAAACTTGGGGGGATATGCATTATTAGTCGCTGTACTCAATAATTCCATAAAGTGCGCTAATTTATAATATTCATCACAAATTTTATTGATTCTAAGAGCCTGGTTTATTATAATATTTCTAAATACAGATATATGCAAACAAGAGTCAAAATGTTGAATTTTTGATGTATTAAATTTAAAATCCTGTTTTTTATCATACACGTTTATAACCATATTACAATTTTGTAAATTTAAATTTAAATCTAAAATGTTTGCAACATTTGTGTCATTATTACTTGCATTTAATTGTAAATTTTTTGGATAAAAGTTTAATACTATAGGGATATTATTATTTGGGGATACACATAAAATGTCATCTAAATATCTAAACATGTGCATATTATGCAAGCTTGGATTAATGTTTTTTTCATAGAAGAATAAATACAGATTAGCTAACAATGATGAGGCACCCCCCCCCCCCTTGTGGGATACCAGCCTGTTGTTTAAAAAAAGTACCACCATGTTGAATATAATTCTCATAAAGAGTGAAGTTAAGTAATTTTTTAAAAAGAAAATTTGAATATTTTAGGTTAATATTATATTTTTCAAAAATTCCTAAAATAATTCTATACAGATCATCTATATTAATATTATTAAACAAATCCTTGAAATCAAAGGTATAAATACTACGAATATTAGTAAGAGTTTTCAATTTCTTAACTAATTCAAAACTGTTTTTTACAATATGAGAATTATTTGAGATTTCATCTGACAAGGATACTTCATGTAATATCTTTAATAATAATTTTTCAGCATTAGTAATGTAAGAATTATGCCCACTGGTAATGGTTCGAAAAGCAACAGGGGATTTATGAAACTTGGGTACTAAAACAATATATGGAATGTTATTTCAACTATTTTTTAGATGGATTTGCTTATATTTGGCTGATATTCTATTGTATAAGATTTTAAGGTTAGTTTTATGCAAATTATAGATTTGATTATTAAGTAAGTGTGACTGAAGGGTATTTTTATAATAATATTTACATATAATTGAGTAGTTACCACTTGCCTTATCGACATATGTAATGACAAAATCATTTTGTATTTCTTTAATATCATTTTTAATTGAATTAAGTTTATATGTATTATTAATTTTCTGATTATATATATAATGATTTAAGTATTGCTCTATTAAGACTCTCCAGGGTTTAAAGGCTTCTACAGGGATTTGATATTTATAACTGATTTTATAGATAAATTTATTTAAGTCAAGTAATAAACCTTTACATATTAATGTATGTTTAAATTTAGTAGGCATACGGTACTTAGTACCCAGTAACATCAGTGATCTTAGTGCATCATAATTAATAATATTTAGATTTCCCGTTATAACATGCCCATGGTGTTTATCTACGAAGTCTTTGTATTTTTCTAAATGACAGTGGCAATATAACTCGATATCCAATTCATAATTTTGATTGATATCTATTGATTTGGCAATTTGATTATAATTGAAAATATAACGTCCTAGCGGTTTATCATATTTATAAGCAATTTTAGGATTTACATGTTTGACTGGAAAGTAATTGGAAACCGATTTTAAAAAATTATTTATCTTCAGATTATTTAAGACAGAATTAGTGAAATTCAAGGTACAATATTCGTTTATTTTAGTATTTTGTTTTGATTCGTCATTAAGGTTTAAGTCAGTGACATATAAATAACCTTTAAGATTTTTACTTCTGGTAATGAGCAAATCAAAGAATAAATGTTTAAAATGAATGTTATCAAATGCAGTACTTAGAAAAAGGTTATATACCATATTTAATTGCTGTTTTTTAATTGCGAAAATCCAGTTTTTACATTGTTTCCAATCAAAAGTAATTTTAAAATTTGCATGTTGCTGAATGATGGCATTTTTTAGGTCAAATAATGAAGGCAATTTTTTATTATATTTACTTGCTCTTTTAGTTCTTTTTGATTTACTTTTATGATTGTTGAAGGAATTATAAATATTATGGTCTTCATTAGGATAATTAAAGGACTTTTTAACTATATTATGATGATTAAATATTTGATTGAGTCCATTGAATGAATTCATTTTCAAGAAACAATCTGTCATAGTAATTTTTTTGAATACACAGAATACTAATTTCAATGTTGTCGAACCCATGTTTAGAAAAATGTTCGTATTCAAATTTTGATTCATTAAGGGTAGTTGCATAATTTGAAAATTTTTTTTATGTGATTCCTGTGTACGTTAATTCGGAGGTGGAGAGGGTTGCTGGTTTGACCTATATATGGCATATTACATTTTTTACATTCAATATGGTAGATACAATTATACGTTTTACAGAAGACAAGATTATTGCTACAATTGATCTCATTACTACTAGCAAACGGACAAGTTTTACATCTATTAGAATTACAAGATTTAAATTTAAGTGTGTTATTTAGTGATGATATATATATATATATATATATATATATATATATATATATATATATATATATAAAAACATAATAGAAATATAAAAGAAGAAGGAAGGTAACGTAAAGTGCTTACACAAAGGCGGTAAGGGGTAGTGACCTTACTCTCCCAGACCAATACATTGAACCCTACGGGACCTAATTTTTCAAACATTTTTTAAACAAAGTTAAAATTTACAAATTGCTTCAGAAATTTTAGGAAATGTTCAAATTATCCTGTGAAATATATAAGAGAAATACCAGAAAAATATGTTTGATAGTTTTATAAATAAAAATTGAAATAAGAATTACACACATATTATATAAAATTTCACATTACTAATTTCAAATTAAAATATGACATTCATTTTTTCCCTGTGTAAAAATCGCGATGTATAAAGACCGTTTAAATTTATATTTAGTGTTGAATCCCTCGTACGAGTACAACCGCTTTAGTTTTGCTTATTATCTGTGTATCTACATTATGTGCCAAAGTAGTTACAGTATTTTTGATTTTAAACTGTCGCAAAACTTTGTTTATTACAACGAAGCCTAATTTCTTGGCGTTGTATAGGAATTGAATGGAGTGCTGAGTATATCACATTTTATAGATGTTTAAATAAAATTGCATATTAGTTGGAAAATGTTTCATAATCAATGTTTTATGCATGATTGAATTTTCTTGTTTTTTATTTATTTTTGTACAGTAAAACCCGTTTATAACAATATTCTACAGACCGGGAAAAATATAACTATAGGCAGTTTATCGTTATAGACAAGTTTAAACTTTATGAACTTTATAATGGGAGTTACTTTATATGGATGTAACATTTATATTTAATAATATCAGTTTTCATTTTTTAAATGATATTACAAATTAGGAATGTAAGTTAATTCATAAGAAACTTATTCCAGTTCAAATATTTAACATATGTATTTTAACTTATTATTGCTTGTGGTGTTTTAATTATTTTGGTATGCTACCTTTATCGAATTGGTATTGGCGTCTGGGAGTGTTTGCCGGGGCTCTAAGCATGTTTTAACCGGGGAGTGGGGGTCACACCCTCCCCCAGTCACCTTGTGATACCTTTTTGTTCTCTTCTATTTTATTCCTTTTGGAGAAATTTGTATTTTGGTGAGCGCGTGATTACGGCTGCTAGGCGTCTTAAATGTCGTTTGCTCTCTGTTTTATGTAATTTCTACATTTTTATTGACTTTTGTACATATATATATATATACATATATATATATATATATGTGTGTGTATATATATATATATATGTATATATATATATATGCATATATATATATATATATGTGTGTGTATATATATATATATGTATATATATATATGCATATATATATATATATATATATATATATATATATATGCATATGCATATATATATATATATATATATATATATATGCATATGCATATATATATATATATATATATATATATATGCATATGCATATATATATATATATATATATATATATATATATGCATATGCATATATATATATATATATATATATATATATATATATATATATATATATATGCATATATATATATATATATATATATATATATATATATATATATATATGCATATATATATATATATATATATATATATATATATATATATATATATATATATATATATATATATATATGTATGTGTGTGTGTGCGTGTGTGTAGATTACCAGTTGTTTCATATGTAGATCACCAATTGTTTCATATTACTATATACCGAGAGTCAAAATATGATTTTAAAAGACGAATGTTCCACATGACTGTCATCAAGCTGTAATTTTTTGTTTGGATGCAGTGAATGTCACCATGTAAAAATGTCAATTTCTAACGACACGCAGACGTCATCATTATATATATTAACTTTATGAACACCATGTTGAACGCAATGGCAACTGTGAGACGATTTACGCCCTCTATCCATATATCCATACAGTATTTGTACCTTTTATGGCATCACATAAAACCACTAACTTTGCGGATGGGTGACAGTAATTGTTGACCATGGTTTTTCGATTGTTACTTTGTGTAGTTGCACAAAACTGCATCGTGCTTTATTTGGAACTGATACAAGAACTTGTTTGATTTCAACAAATAGTACGATAGAAATTTTGATCAGTAATTAAGAAGAAAAAGTGTTAGAGGCTATGCAAAATTCTGCTGGATGAACATAGTCGCAACATATTCCTTATTACCAAGCTCCGCTTTCGTCAATGAAGTATAAGCAATCGTTTTTGTAGATATATGGTTTTGAATGACAACATTTTATAAATTGTGGCAGTAAGAATATTTTACAAGAAATTCATACGATGTTAAAAAAAGCTTCTGACAAATGTTAGAATACTAATATTAAGCATTTGAAGACACTGTTGGCAATTCAATGAGCATATTCGACAGTACAAGTGTCGATATAGACCGCCTTATTTCTTCAGAATTTATAGCGGAAAGTCTTAAACATCCATAATTGTTAGTACAAAAATGACAGAACAGTTGGAATTAGAATAAATCAGCCCGAAAGAAATGAAAAGAAAATATTGATTAGTTTACTAATTGGCAGAAGTTAAAGAAATATCTAGTACTTTATTTAAAACTAGATTTCCTTAAATGCCTGCCCCCATATATATATATTTATATGGATCTTTACTTGACAGTACTTGTGGGACCGGGACTGGAGTCCCTTGCACACTATTTGATTTTTATTTACCTGTTGAAACTTCTGAAACACAATTTGATGGGGTTTATGGCATTGCAACAACTTGCACTTCGTCCTTCGTCATTCTGCAGAGCTGTTGTTCTCTCAGACCCTTGTTCGGCTCTCCGGGCACTGTTCAACAACCAAAGTAACAATGGTCCCTGGATTCAAGAGATCAGGTTGATCTTAAATGATCTCGCGCACAAAATTACTTTACAGTGAGTACCTGCCCATTGCGGAGTACCAGGAAATGAAAAGAGGGCCAAAGAGGGTGCTATGGTGGCCAAAGAGGGCCAAAGAGGGTGCTATGGTGGAGAAGAGATTCTCAGAGCCTATAACTTTTCATTTAGCACAACTGTACATTAAAATGCTACATATGTCGTGACGGAATTCGTCACTCCTTTGTAAATTATATAATATCTGTACTTTTTAAACTCTTATTTAATTAATTTGTGTCCTGGAACCCTCTCGTCATTTTATCTTATTTAAATATATCTGAATCTGTTTCGAATTGTGGCCATTTTCATGCTATAATATTTCTCTCACACTCGAGGAACAACGTACGTCGCTCAAGGTCGCACTTGCTTGCGGGTGGAGACAGTTGTCTCCATGTTTTTTCGCTTTGTTGGATGATGCAATCTTGTGCTGGATTTCGTGTGGTTATACACGTGCCTTGAAATTCGTCGGTTGAAGGGGGCGGATCCCTGGATGTGTTTGAAAGCAGTGAAGTTTTGTATTGGAAGAAAGGAGAAGTTGTGAGCCCTTGATATTTTTGATTGGACGGGTTCTGGATCCATCTGGAATGTATTTAAGCTGAGTGATTCTGGATTCGGGGCTCTCTCCCTGGAAACATCTTCGAACTCACGTTGACGCGGGACTTTGCCCCCAGGTTGAGTTACCGTGTCGTGAGGGTCGGGGGAGATGCCACCGCCGCTACCATCGCCACCTCGGTGATTGGGTCTTCGACTTCGTTGGTACCGAGCCTCTTCGCCTGCTGCCGCCGTTGACTGACCGGGGACCTCCTGCTCCGGTTGCCTGGAGACCGATGTGAAAGAAGATCGTGATGAAGCAGATCCCTGTGCGGGACGTTGCTCGAACCCTTCGAACCGTCCTGCCACGTTGCTCGAACCCTTCGAACCGTCCTGCCGCCTCTCCTTGGTTGGAGGAAGTTTTTCCCCGAGGGAACTCTGACGGATGTTTGGTCTTCGATCCTTATGAGTCCTTCCTGATATGGAGGTAAGCGAACTTTCAATTGGAGGCTGCTGCCTCGACCGTCTTGTGTTCCGGTGAAGTGACCCGCCTGATGATTGATCTCAAGATTCCTCAAGAGCTGATTTAATAGAAAAATAATGCTTTGAAGTAAATTAGTTAAATTGAATTAAATTGATAATTAAGCGTTCCTCGAGTGTGTGATTCCTCTCCTTGACCATACCAGTGTTTTAATAAGTGTATCTGTTATATGTAAAATTTGGAATTAATAATACCTTGAATAGATATTTTAATGCCGGCAAGGAGCCGATGATTTTTGGATGGAAACGGTCCAGTGGTTTTAATTCTAGTATATTTCTGAAATTGAATGCTAACTCCTTTTTCCTAAATATTTAAATAAATGAAGATTAGAAATTAAATTGAGTCTTTATTTGTGTTGATTATGTATTTTTCAGCTTGGTGGAGTTCCTGAGGTAAAGGTTTGGTTTCTGTTTACCTTGGTTTTTGGCTGGGTTTTCCTTCACAGGTCATCAGTTGGAATCCTCCAACTGACGGGAGGTGTGTTTCGAACCTGGGTATGAAATTTGGAGAAAGTTAGACTTTCTCGGTCAGCCGTGTCTGGCGGGAATCCGTTGCGAGATGCCCTCGGAACCCGCTATGACAATTGGTGCCTTTGACCTTCCCTCTCGAGCACCTGTGTTTTTAAAATTTTGTTGTATGGAGTTTTGAAAATTTTTGGTGAATCTGGACCGTTGGTATGGTTTGAGTTTTGGTTTGGAGAGTTGCACACTTTTGTTATTGAAAATTTGTATATATTATTTATGAAATTATTGCAAAAAGTATTTATACAGAAAAATAATTTAATTGTGTGAAAGCTTGGTGAAAAGTGGCATGGTGTACAAAGAAAAATGCTTGGTGTGCAATGAAAATGGTTAAGAATACAGTTTTGAAAAATTGTCTAGAATCTGAAAATTTTTATGATATTGAAAATTACTAACTATAATAATATATAAAGCTGTTAAAAGTGAAAATTTAATTAAAGAATTACTTTAAAAATTGAATTTAAATGGTATAAAATTCTAAAGTGAGAAATGGTTTCGATTTGAGATTTTGTGGAATTCTTCTGTTTTTGATCTGAATTTTGAAAGTATTAATGTGTGAGATTTAAGAATTTGCTGTAATTTTATCTTCGAGCTCTGTTGAGCAATTTTCCCAATAAGAAAAAAAAAAAAAAAAAAGAGAGAAAAATTGGGTTGGCAATTTTTGAAACTCCGTGTGTTTAGTTTTGTTTTAAAATGTGAGATTGAAAATTTGGGCCGAGAATGGAGGCCGTTTTCTGAAATTTCATTCGAAAAATAAAATAAAATAAAATTTGTGATATTTGAAATATTAATTGCTTAACTTGAATCTAATCGAAAGTACACCTGCATTGAAATGACAATCCTTAATTATGACTACCAGATTGTGACTACATGAATATGACTTGTGTTATTGAAATAACATCTGAAATATAAAATAAATTTAGTTCATTTAATGTGAAAAAAGTATGTGTTGAAAAATATTGTGAAGTGAAAAATATAAAGTATTGGTTGTTGGTATGTGCAGAGTGGCACATAGCCAGTTTTGAAAAAAAAAAAAATGGTGCAAAAGTTGCACGGAACGGAAAAATTCTATATTTGTTTATTTATTATGACTTGTTGAGGGGTGTATAATAGAGTGATATAAAGTAATAATACATATGAAGTAGCTGACAGTAAAAATATTTTAAGAAATGTTTTAAACTTTGAAGAATTTGTGAAAAATTAAGAATTAAGAAATTGATTAATTAAAACTTGATATTAATTAAATTGAAAATTAAATTTGGTATATCAGAAAGTTAAATGTAAATATTGGTTTTGAAAGAACTTTCGTTTTGAATTTTGAGAATTCTTCCTGTTTCGGTTTGAAATTTTTGTTTGAGTTTATGCGAGGAGATTCGCTGCAAATGAGAAAAAAAAAAGTTTATTACGACGAGCTCATTGAGCCCTTTCCCAAATGAAAAAAAAAAAAAAGAATGAAAATTTGGGGTTTGCAGAGTCCGAGTCTCATGGAATGTTAGATGGTTAAAAATGGATTGAAATTTTGAACTGGAAGTGAGGGTTGTTCTTGAGATTTGATCGAAACATTTTGTAAATTGATTATAAATGCTTAAATTAAATATTTGAATTTTAAATAATACTAAGATATTAAATACTGAAATATTAAATAGTTAAATGATTTGATTTTACGCCCTGTGTTTTATAACAACTAATTATGACATATAAGATTTGATAAATATGATGAGTTTAAAAATAAAAAAATAATTACGTGAGAAAATAAAAATAATTCCGTGTGAAAAAAGTTTGTTGTTGTGTAGCCAAGAGAGCACACAAGTTTTGAGTTCTGTATGACAGACAGACTCGAGTTGATGGACCAAAATAGTAAATTAGAGTTTTCATGGAAAAAAATATAATAGTAATATAAAATAAAGGTCCCTTTTGATCACTTAAATTATTGAGTAAAATAAATGAGCTGTGAATTGTTTATGATAATAAGAAAAGAGTACATTTTATTACGGTAAGTGAAATATATTGTATTAGTGAATATTGAAATTGAAAACAAAAATGATTTACATATGAGTTATTATATTGACACATAATTGATGATGATATTTACAAATGAAATATTAAATAAGTACATAAAAATATATAGAGTGAAAAATTGTGTACTATCAAAATGAAATGTATGTACTGTGTCATTTCAATAATTCGGGGATGAGCCAGGAATTTTTTTCGAAAAAGGGGTAAATTTATTGAAAAATGTTGACTTAGAATTGAAATGAAAATTTTGACTTGAAAAAAAAAAAATGAATTAATAATTGTTGGAACAGTTAAGATATGAAAATAATAGAAATTATGAATAAGAAATGAAAAATCTGTTCCACGGTTTTATATTGAGAATAAATAGTAATTTTATGAAAATGATATTTTTTTTGAAAAGTCAACTTGTGAGAATGTGTTTGTGTGGGACTGAGAGCCATGTTTGTATAATGATTTTCCCTGAGTGCTTGTGAGTGATTGTAATTGATTGTTTGCCTCAGGATGATTAAATGAAATGATTGATTCTCCACCTGTTTGTTTCTGCCTCCTTGCTAAAATTTTGCATCCAAACATTTTCGCTAAATATCTATTTTCGTGTCTTGACCTTCCTAAGTTCAGTTTGTTTTGTTGTGATTGCGGAAGCCGGCCCGTTTTCACTGGTTTGTGTTCAGTGTTTGTTGCTCGAAATTGCCTCACAAACAATTTTGAGGAGTGTTGAGTTTCTTGGGTTGGAATTGACTTTGTTTGTTTGGAATGTTAATTAATATTAAGAACTGTTGTTTTCGTGGGTTGATCCCCCTTTGCACTGATCTGTGTTAATTTCGGTGGCAATAAAAAGTCTTGCTCAAAAAGAAAAGGTAAAAAAATTTTGTTTCGGGAAGAACCGTTGGTCAGAATATTTGCTCAATTCCGTATTGTGTCCAGCGAGTTTTGTTAAAAAGTTTGAAAATTCTGTCAGAATGAGTTGCTCGCAGGTGAGGTATCGAAAAATAAAATGTTGAAAATTTGAAAATATAATGTTGAAATATTAAATGGAAATTGTGGAGAAATGTTTTAAAAATAAGAAAAATGAAATGATTTAATTTGAAAATATTGTGAGAAAAGTCGAAAAGTGACTTATTTATTATCGTTGATATTGAATTTAAAGTTTGAAATGTATTTTCGGCCTCAGATTTCCCTTGATCCCCCTTTGGTATTGAATAAGAAAAATAATATTGTTTCTGAAATTAATTACGAAAAGAAATAGAAAGTTTTGTTCCTGGGCTCTGGGTTTTCGATGGAGTTAAAAAGAGCTGTGTTTACTTCAGCCGATAATGAGCTGACGCCGAATGTGTAAACGAAGTGTTCTTTCCCCCCCGTGCTAGACATTCCTGCATGGTGCAGAGCGAAAATGAAATAATTCTGTTGACGTATGGGAAACATTTGACCTACTTTCGATAGGTTTTGGTTGAAGTGTAGAAGTAGAAAATTTTTTGTTGTGTGATTGAGTTTGAAATGAATGCTCGCTTTAACATCGAAAAATATATTGACTGAATAAAAGAATAAAAGTTTTCTTAATCACATAACTGAATTTGAATAATAAAAGAGAATTGCATTATAAAATAACTGAATGTGGAAATATTTTAAAAACTTAGAATAATTTTGTGACTCCTATTGATAACATGAAATATTTAGAAAAAAATAATAATAAAATAATTGAATGGAGTCTGGTTTTGTGGAAATTTGAATTAGAGTAGAGGAACTCTAAATTTAATCACAAATATAATATTGATATATGGAAAGTGAATCCACAAATAATTTTATGCAAATTGAAATATTCTAAGATTATATAATGATTTATTGTATTGGTAATGTGGAACTTGGTAGAGTAAAGAAACTCTAAGTTAATTACGGAAATATAAAACATTGAGAATTTGTTCCACAGTTTGAATTTAAATGAAATAAGAACATTTAAAAGTTTATTTACTTTGTGTGGAAATCTTGAATGAGTCAGTGAACTCTAATTTTATTACGAGAAATGTTGAATTTTTAAATTGGATTCCACAAATTAATTTACTTGATAATAATTTTTTGAATTTTACTTTACATATTTACTTTCTGAAATCCATACTTAAAAATATTTTGATTTGAATTTAAGAATTTTAATTTGAAAACTTAATGATTGATTATAAAAATAAACTTTGGATTTCATTTAATTTTTGGAGTTATGCATCATTTGAATTTTTTTTTGCACTTAAGAAATAAATTGACTTTGAGAATTGGTGCAAAAGTGAAATAACATTGAGAAAAAGATTTTTTTCTTTAAATGATTGAATTTCGTCCTTGACTTCAAATAACTTAATTACATCTTTGACAGGCAACTTAAACTTAATTTTAAGAGAAATATATTGAATTTAAGAATAATTTAGTGAAATTAAATGGAAATTAGTGAATTTTGAGATGACACTTATTTGTTTACAAATGTTTGAAATTTCGAAAAATTGGTACTTTGATGACTTGTTATTTACAAATATTTTAAGATAGTGATAATAATTAGAAACTTATAAATTGATTTGAAAAATTTTTGAAATTTGATCTGTGGCCTTGATGTTTGATTGGGGAGTGGCGAAAAATTTGTTTTGAAATTTTAAGATATTTTTACTTGGTGGCAAAGCTAGGTGAACTTCATAAGAATAGATGATAATACATTAAGAATAAATAATTACGAAAAATGTGAATTGAAGTTCAGAATTGATTTTCGTGCCCGTGCCAGTAGAGCACTGATGAAATGGAGGCACTTGTTGTTTACGAAACAAAATATTTTATTTTCGGTGTGAACCGGTGGTGACAGAAGACAATTTTTGGGTGTTTTCTCCGTGACTCGGTTGGTTCTCGAAAAGCGAGACCAAAATTAAATTGCATATTAATGTGCTGTACATAAATTGATTTATTATAAAAACTGTATTTTTTTTACATGTGTAGTAGGATTGTGGAATGGGTCATCCTTGTTTTAGGCCTATTTCGGAACTTTTGCCCTGCAAGTGTTGAGTGTTACCCGCATTCTGTTCTTGTAGGTGTGGACGTGTGCGCACTGCCTTTCTTCTAAATTTCTTTAAAATTGCTGACACCAGTACTTGGGGCTGGTTTGTCTGTTGCTTCGGGGATGTTCCCAATTCCATTGCTTGGTAAAAGGTGAATGACTTTTGGTGTGAGAAGTATGTATATAAATGTGTTTTGTGGAGTAAGACCTTCCCTTACTGCCACATTTGTTTCTTGTTTTATTTATGTTATATGTTCATATATATCCTTTGATGTTATTGGGAGAAAGAATCTCTTAATAATTTTTGCATATTTAATCGCATATATTTCAATACATATATTATATTTACATATTTAATTAGTTAATCTTTTGATGTTGGGAAAATGTTTCTTGACATACTTATCTAGTGTATATTTTCATGTGTTTTTTTTGCGAGTCACAGGTCGTTGGAGAAAATGATTTTGGATATTGAGAAAAAAAATAAATAATCATGGAATATTGAGTTGGTTCTGTCACCCGGTCACCATTGTTGATTACTTGCCACAGTTGTCCACAGTTGATTACATTTGAAAAATAAAAAGAAATAATTTAATTTCGAGATGAAATTTTTAAAATGTGGATGTGTTTTCGACCACTGATCCCCTTTTCTGCCACATGATCTGGTTGAATAATTGAGATAGATAATAATGTTGTATTTATGAAATGTTAATTTGGAAAAAGTGTCATAAATTGATAAAAGAATGATTTGAATATTAAATGAGATGTATGATTTTGGAAATATTGTTAAAAATTAAAATGATAATTAATTAATAATTTAAATATTAGAATTGAAAATTGTATAATTTCATAAAATGGTATTATGGTAAGAATACCTGTGTCATGAATGTTGCCTGCTCGCTGCCTCTTTGTAAGAGGAATGAAAATACTTTTGTGTCAAATGGACACCTTTTGATTGTCAATGGATGTTTGTTTGCCACTGGACCAGGTTGGTATAAAATTTATTTGTTTTGGTATGGTCACTTTAATTGAATCTGTTTCAATATTTATATTGTTATTTTAAAAATAGTTATTTATAAAGTCTGTTGTGTCTATTTAGACAAGCCTTGAGCCACACTCTTGCTGCTGTATATAATTGAAAAAAAAAAGAAATTTTGTGTGGTCATTAAATTTTATTGCAATATAAAGAAAATGAAACTTAATATTATTATTGAAGAATGTTCTGCTGACCACTTGTAAATATAATTGCTGGAAATTTAATTATTTAAAGAATGTGAAATAATATTTGAAAATTTAAAAAGCAGATAATTGAAAATAGTTTATAATTTGAAATCAATTGAAAATTTTATTTGAAAAATTTATTTTAACTTTGTGCTGACTTGAGGGTTAATTTTGTAAATATTTAATTGAAATCTTGAATTTATTTGGAAACTTTTAATTTAATTGAAAATTAGAATTTTATTGAAATTTTAATGTAATCACTTAATATTTTTGGAAATTCACATAATGTGGAACTTTTGTGAAGGGCTTGTATTCATTAGGATTTTGACTCATTTGCAGTCACTTTTAGGTTACTTTTGGCCCTGGTTCTTCGACATGCGCCCATGTGGGATGGTGTTCGTGTCAAGAGCCCTTGATGTAGTTTTGGCCGACTGCATCTTTTCAAAATTTTGTTGAAATTTTTTTCTTGAAGATTCATGGACTTCAAGGAGCCTGATGTCTACTTGCTCCTGCTGGCTTGGTTGAAAAAAATCCTCCCTTGTCGAATTTTTTTTCTCCGGAGGTAGGGGGAGTCTGTCGTGACGGAATTCGTCACTCCTTTGTAAATTATATAATATCTGTACTTTTTAAACTCTTATTTAATTAATTTGTGTCCTGGAACCCTCTCGTCATTTTATCTTATTTAAATATATCTGAATCTGTTTCGAATTGTGGCCATTTTCATGCTATAATATTTCTCTCACACTCGAGGAACAACGTACGTCGCTCAAGGTCGCACTTGCTTGCGGGTGGAGACAGTTGTCTCCATGTTTTTTCGCTTTGTTGGATGATGCAATCTTGTGCTGGATTTCGTGTGGTTATACACGTGCCTTGAAATTCGTCGGTTGAAGGGGGCGGATCCCTGGATGTGTTTGAAAGCAGTGAAGTTTTGTATTGGAAGAAAGGAGAAGTTGTGAGCCCTTGATATTTTTGATTGGACGGGTTCTGGATCCATCTGGAATGTATTTAAGCTGAGTGATTCTGGATTCGGGGCTCTCTTCCTGGAAACATCTTCGAACTCACGTTGACGCGGGACTTTGCCCCCAGGTTGAGTTACCGTGTCGTGAGGGTCGGGGGAGATGCCACCGCCGCTACCATCGCCACCTCGGTGATTCGGTCTTCGACTTCGTTGGTACCGAGCCTCTTCGCCTGCTGCCGCCGTTGACTGACCGGGGACCTCCTGCTCCGGTTGCCTGGAGACCGATGTGAAAGAAGATCGTGGAAGTTTTTCCCCGAGGGAACTCTGACGGATGTTTGGTCTTCGATCCTTATGAGTCCTTCCTGATATGGAGGTAAGCGAACTTTCAATTGGAGGCTGCTGCCTCGACCGTCTTGTGTTCAGGTGAAGTGACCCGCCTGATGATTGATCTCAAGATTCCTCAAGAGCTGATTTAATAGAAAAATAATGCTTTGAAGTAAATTAGTTAAATTGAATTAAATTGATAATTAAGCGTTCCTCGAGTGTGTGATTCCTCTCCTTGACCATACCAGTGTTTTAATAAGTGTATCTGTTATATGTAAAATTTGGAATTAATAATACCTTGAATAGATATTTTAATGCCGGCAAGGAGCCGATGATTTTTGGATGGAAACGGTCCAGTGGTTTTAATTCTAGTATATTTCTGAAATTGAATGCTAACTCCTTTTTCCTAAATATTTAAATAAATGAAGATTAGAAATTAAATTGAGTCTTTATTTGTGTTGATTATGTATTTTTCAGCTTGGTGGAGTTCCTGAGGTAAAGGTTTGGTTTCTGTTTACCTTGGTTTTTGGTTGGGTTTTCCTTCACAGGTCATCAGTTGGAATCCTCCAACTGACGGGAGGTGTGTTTCGAACCTGGGTATGAAATTTGGAGAAAGTTAGACTTTCTCGGTCAGCCGTGTCTGGCGGGAATCCGTTGCGAGATGCCCTCGGAACCCGCTATGACACATAAGAGAGAAATCGAGACAGAATCTCTGGAGGCATCTAAAGGAAAGTCATTAATCTCCCTACGTAGGGACATTTCAGTCATTCCAGAGGTTCCTCGACGAGAAGCAGTTGTCAGGTTCAGCTTTCTGACTGGTTATCACTCTCTAAGGGCTCATCACCATCGAAATGAACTTGCTGCTTCCACAGATTGTACTTTATGTAACCTAGGACAACTTATGCCTTGAAACATTTAGACCAGTGCTTTGCACTAGTGAGTTTTAATTCAATCATTGAGAAATACTGGAGAGCTCGTTGAATAATGGCCTAGCGGCCAAACGACCGGCATTTGCCAACAACACACACACACACACACACACACACACACACATATATATATATATATATATATATATATGTATATATATATATATAATAGTAAAAATTGAAAGACTGGACATGAAGTCAGCCAACAGGTAATACATAAAAGGCCTAGGGGGATTGTGACCCCTAGTTCCCGTTTACAAGTCGACTTTTGCACCAAAGGCAACACTCACGGAGCCATGCATTACCTGCGGTTAAATTCAGTGCAATGTCGAAGCAGAAGACGTCCATACGAAGTATATATCAATCGTAAAAGGAAAAAATGCCCCAACATAAGAGCATTATATAATTGATACGACACATAAGACTGAACCTACTCAATATACGAACTACAAATACCATACAGCTGTCCAAATCACTCACGTCACTTTTACACGCTTAAATAGTTCCTCGCTGTATCGATGCCATTTTATTTCCTGAAATAAAGGTGTTGCCAAAATCCCTACTGAATGCATCGAAAACTTTACTATGTACCACATTGTAACACTGACAAATAAATATCAAAGAATAATTTTCTGTTATTGCTTCCTTAATAAATATAGAATCATTTTTGATCCTATCCTTTCCATAAGAATGCATTCTTTCACTACGTTTAAAGTGATTAATGACTATATTGCGAAAAATCCCGATACTTAAATTAGAATACCAGTTAATTATATAATGTATTCTAAAACTGTATTGTCTTCTTTTATCATAAATAGTATAATACGTTGTCTTGCTAGGTGTTAAATGTATACTTATATCCAGATAGTTGATGGCCTTTGTTTTATCCGAGATATTCTCAATAAGATTCAAGCAAGCTGGATAAAAGGAAAAATCAAATTCATACCCTTCTCCTGTGTTTTCGTATGCTATGAGGATGTCATCAATAAATCGAAAGTATACCATTTCGTTTCTAAAGTGATTTTCTTGTTCATAATGGTGCAAATATAGATTTGCTAATAATGTTGAGCATCCTCCACCCATTGGCACGCCTTTAATTTGTTTGTAATATTTTGTACCATTATACAATATATTTTCATACAATACGATGTCCAAAACGTGTTTAAACTTTTCAATTGTGACACTTTGCTGTAATTCAAATGTCTCATTTATTTGCGTCAATATACTATATTGATCCTCCAAATTTATATTGCTGAATAGATCTTGGAAGTCATAGCTTCTATATAATTGGTTTGCAGGTAGTTTGTTCAAAATTCCTAAAATTTGATCGATGTTTTTTATCATGACGGAACCATTTTTTAAAAGATAATCCAATACAGGTTGTAGATCTGAGCGTATTAGCCCTTGTGGTATAAGACTTAAATGCTACTGTAACTGGATGGAACTTCACTGGTTTTTTGTGAAGTTTGGGAATCAATACCAAATACGGGTAACTTTTATGTTTCAAATCAATCCCAATTCGCGTATGTAGTGCACAAATTCGATATATATATATATATATATATATATGTATATATATATATATATATATATACATTATAAAACTTGAAAAATTTATTTTCAATTTTAGTGAACAGATTAAAAAGCTGAATGCAAAAAATAATTTATAATACAACTTGTAAAGCGCTATGCTGCAATATTTACATGTGTATTCCTATAAAAATTCCCAAAAAGGACAAGTAGCAATGTACTCGTTCAGATTCTAGATGTGTGACAGAAGTACCGGCCGGGGGGAGTCGCGACCCCCAGCACTCCGGTTAAAGCTTTTTCCGCCATGGCAAACGCTCCCGGTAACCGATACTCCCTACACGATTTCCTTCATGACCCTTTATACTTCCGTAAAAATTACACACATATACAATTTCAATAACATGTAAAAAGCTAAAAGTTTACTTTTCCACGCTAAAACTGTCCATGAATCATGTTGTAAAAATATAACAATTAATTTAAAATACAAAATATTCAAGACTATTAAAATCCCAGTCTGAGAGGATCAAAACTAATGTTTGAAATACAATCAGAGTGTCTGTATTTTTAAATATGGACTCAAGACCTATTGGCTACTCCATCGCCATATATATACTAATGTTTGAAATCATTTACCTCATGGTCAATTATTACTGTAAAAACTATATATTCAAGACTATTGAAATCCATGTTATTATTATGAAAATCCTTTTCTGGATACCAAAACCTATTGGCTTCTTTATCATCATAAAAATCCTAATGTTTGAATTTACTGCACTTGTGATAGTTTAATGCTCAAAAATCGATATATTCAAGTCCAAAGACATTCCAGACAGAGAGTTATTTTTAAATATTGGATACAAGACATTTAAACATTATAATAACCTTATAAATATATTGACACATAAATACGCCATAGTCCAAACTCTACGCAATACACCTTCCCGTGGAACAACACATAAAGTTTATGTGTTGTTCCACGGGATAATTGTATATGTGTGTAATTTTTACGGAAGTATAAAGGGTCATGAAGGAAATCGTGTAGGGAGTATCGGTTACCGGGAGCGTTTGCCATGGCGGAAAAAGCTTTAACCGGAGTGCTGGGGGTCGCAACTCCCCCCGGCCGGTACTTCTGTCACACATCTAGAATCTGAACGAGTACATTGCTACTTGTCCTTTTTGGGAATTTTTATATATATATATATATATATATATATATACATATATCGTCTTTCCTTCTTGAAAACTATTATTATAAAAAAAATATTACCCTAAATGAACTAATACAAAATTGATAATTTCAGTATATACCATTCAAATTTCTGTAGTATGATGCGGTTTAGACCTAAAGTGACAAACACTGAGAAATAGATTCATAAAACGAGGAGAAATACTTTTATGCGCTTCGAAGATGCTGAAATCACAGTTTTTTGGAGACATTTCTTTCCACTTTTTGAACATGATCAGAATTCAGTATATCGCCATCTATAAAAACGGACCGATGCATTTCTCGCTTCTATTGAACGCTTCAGTAATCCCAGTTTTGTTGGGGAGATGTGTAAAACCAAACTTGCAGAAATGAAATTGTTTCTACCCCGAAATAAATTCGAAATCATGTCTAAAAGTAGAGATTGGGAGATAAGATTGTGATATCCTTCAGATATTCCTTCTCACTTACGTATGAGTTTGCCTTCGTTTGTTTACAGTTCTATGGCTAACGTTTGAAACTTGCATTATTGCGACATTATTTTGCACCTCATAATTATGCAGAATCAAATAATAAATATAACATTTTTGCTGGTTTTATTTTAAATTTCACAGCATATCATCAAAAGATAGACACAATATTTGGCATTTTAAGGACTTTATGTAACGCATATATATAATACTAAAATAAAATGTCTACCAGTTTTGTTCCCAATATATAAGCATAATATATT
Organism: Amaurobius ferox; assembly: GCA_951213105.1. NCBI lineage: Eukaryota > Metazoa > Arthropoda > Arachnida > Araneae > Amaurobiidae > Amaurobius > Amaurobius ferox. Next base: position 146,338,248 of record OX578134.1, on the reverse strand, counting down.
CAAGATCACGCACCCGTTGCAGATAGCACCAGCATTGCACCAGTTTCGCACTTATTATGTGCTCCTTAGAATGAAATATCTGATATCCGTAATGGGAATAAGGCACATGTGCGACAATTTTGCAAATCTCTTTTATGTGCCACAATTTTGCAAATCTCTTTTGAGCCACAATTTTGCAAATCTCTTTTATGTGCCGCAATTTTGCAAATTTCTTTTATGTGCCACAATTTTGCAAATCTCTATAAGAACACACAAATTCATTCATAATACCTAGGCGGTTTCAAAATTCCTTAAAATTTAGTTTAGGCTATATAAAGCAGCACTGACGAAGTTGTTACATATATAATCAGACAGCACGAGGTATGCCTATTCTAGAGAGGATTATGCTCCTATTGTAGATTAGTCCTAACAGTAGGAACGTTCCTGCAATTGGGGTCTATAACAACTATAATATTATCATTTTAAAAGTTATTTGCTTTTTAGTGGCTATTTACCATCCATTTAGACTAGTTAAGAATTAAGATAGTGATGAAATTATATGAAGGCAATAAAATATGAGAAACCTATCATAGGTACCAATTTTTGCTTTGATTGTAACTAATTAGAAACACAGTTAAATATAAAAATTATGCTCATGATTATAAAGTCGCACTTGTAACAAAAAATTGGAAGCAATATGTCTAAAATAACCCCGATTATCAACAAAAGCATTATGGATACTTGTCTTGACAATCCAACTAAAAGTGCAACCATATTTAAAACATAAGCTGAACAAATCAACTGAAGACTGTGGCGTTCTTCGATCGCATTAAAATTCCTAACTTAACCATATATTGTGTATTCCAGATAAGTTGAATCTGCTAATTATTTAAAGTACTTTTTGTGGGGTAAGATAATTTAATGCAAGCATCCCTACAGGGGGTATAATTGAACATATACAATGGTTTAATAAGTAGTTCTCTTGATGGTAGTTTAAGGAGTTCCGGTGAAATTTCCGATTACCTTACGTCAGCAGCTGAAGTTAAATACTTAGTGTTCAATCTTGAACTCGACACCATATATTGATATTTATAACCATGTTCATGGTCGGGGTCTTGATTTCAGTGTCTGTTACCTCCGATACGAAAACTCGCGTTGGTTGTTCCAAATCTAAATATTCGATTATTTCTTAGCCTGTCATTTTGCAGTTCGTCCTTAGCGGTTGTTAAAGAATACACTGTTTGGCCTAAGAAATATAGCTTTAAGCGCATTCGAAACAATTGCAGTCACCAATTTGATCCGTGTCTGCTTTGCTCAAGGTGGTATTAGGATTTTTTCTCATAAACAGCAGTTTCAGTTATTGTGATTTACTGTGTATCTGGTTACTGCTTAACTGGTGGTCTTTTAGTTAACAATGCCAATGATGAACACCAAATTGCTTATAAACATTGTCATTTGGCACACAATCCGTTTTGATGATGAAATGTATTGTATGCTTCATGCATTGAAGCGAAATTTAATAATCGGTATATAAAAAATATTGCAGATAAATACTGCGTATTGTCTTGAATGCATTCTGCAGTTAATAAATATTATATTTTATATAAAATATTAATTTAAAAAAGCACAATTTGTTTAAAGCTGTATCAAATTCCTTATCTATAACTTTTTAAGCACATTACGGAAGAATGTACGCAACAATACATCAGCACCAACAGCATTGCAAAAATATTTAACAACTTTTCCTTAAAGAAAACTTCGAGGTCGATGTTTGAATTTAATTAATCTGTCAGAAGTTTTTTTTATATTTTTTCTTCTATGGAAAGTTTTTGCAGCGAACATATGTACAAGGCGCTGTAAACCATACTTTAATTGATTACGCTGAAAATCCGTGTTTCTTCAATTTAAAAAAGATGGAAATGGTAATTAATCTATGCTATGTTGGTTATTATATGCGATTACAAACTAAAGACAGTTCTTTAGACAGATATGATATTTTAACTTATTTTAAACAAATTGCAAATAACTAATTTTAAATTGTAATTTCGTAACTTTCGAATGTATTCCATTATATAATAAAATTATATACAATAAATCAAATAAAATTAAATAAGCGATGCAGACCAGAATCCAGTGGGGGTGGCACCCACACAAACTAATCGCTCTTTCCACTACCAACAATCTTACAGAAAGACTTTCAGACAAACATATTTAACGTGACTATATTTCATATAGTTTAGTCAGTTCAGGTCAGGATTGAACTCGGGGCCACAGGATGAAATCCCTGTGCCATAATCACCGGGATATCCATATTCTATGCTATCATTTTAAACACATTATACCTTCCAGTAAACTAATAATTATTTTCATACACCAGTGTTATTAATCTCATGTGTTTCACGTATTTCCCTTAATCACAGCCATCCAAACAGTTACCTTGCACCTTTCTGGTAGCCTTCCCGGCCGTCCAAATAGATACTCTAAGTCCTCTGGACGAGTCGGACGGCCTGGGGCTTTCACACCTTTCTGGTAGGTCGGACGGTCTGGGTTTCAACAACATATATTTCCCTTAGAGAATAATAAATTTAGACATTGCAAGAAAACAATAAAACAAGCTGTGACTTTGCTATATATCAATGTTAGTAAGCTTTGTGTTGTTGCTGCTGAATTGCTAAATTGATCATAACAAATTTCGTAACTGTCTGAGCATATACTAATGATTTCGACTAATAATTTACATTTTTATAAAGTTCAAGATCTGGCGTTCTTACAAGCCCAATCTGGTCAAGAAATAATAAAATGCCGCAGGATCGGGATTTTCTGAATTTCAATTTCTCGACAATCCGCTAAAGAAGTTCTGCACCCGCGTTTTCAACCGCAGAAGTTTTTGCGCAGGAGGAGGTAAGGTGAAGGAGACGTCACGTTTCTGAATACGCAATAGGGAAGAAAATGACGGAATTAAGAGCTTAGCATATGGTTATTATAAAATGTAAATGATTGAATTATGGTGGATTGAATTGTGGTGATATATTGATTGCGATGCATTATTGTGGCGTAATGTATTGTTGTATTGTCTATCTAATAACATGCAATGTCTGTCTGTGTGTGTGTGTGTCTGTCTGCTTTATACACTATAGGTTAGGGACCGCGCTTCGGAGAGCTACGAAATTTGGCAATCGGGGACCGGGAGGGGGGGGGGGAAGGTGACACGTCAAAACCAAATTTTTTGAAATTTAATTATGTTTTTTGTTATTTAATGTTTTATGTGATTTCGACCGTTTTTTTTTCTTTTTTCGCCCTTTTTTCTCCACCATCCAGATGTCGGAGAAAAAAACAAATCACACGACCGGAAAGAGCAGACAATTGCGAGTTAAAATATATCAATTTCAAATCTCACGGACAAATTTTAATATTTTTTAAAGATTTTAAAACAAAAGTCACTTTCGGCTAAAAAAAACGAACTTTGGTTTTTAAATCTTCGCATCGGAAAGAGTACTAATAATTTCAACTAATAATTTACATTTTTATAAAGTGCAAAGATCCGGCTTTCTTACAAGCCAAATCTGGTCAAAAAATAATAATAAATTGCCGTAGGATTGGAATTTTAAGATTTTCCGAATTTCCATGTCTTGGCAGACCCGGCGAAGATCCGATTTTTCCCCGATTCCGAGTCATTCTGTTTCCATGGAGATATTGCAAAGGGTGAAATCATTCTTGTTATTTAATGTTTTATGCGATATTTTAAATGGTGGAACGATATGGATTTTTGAATGGATATTTTAATTTATGGATATTTTAAATGGATATTTTAAATGATGGACCGATGGAACGAAGGAACGGAAGAAATAAAAAATAAATAAAAAGAAAGTTATGGAGATTATCGCCGTGATATTACGTTATATTTTAAACGCGGGGATTGCACTCGGTAGGCCCGGGATCGATTTCCGCCACTGCCAAAACTGCCACCGTGTTCACATGGAGTACGGTCACGTTAAACATGTGGGTCCGTAAGTCCTTCCGAGAGGTTGGTGGTAGGGGAAGGAGGGTACGTTCCCTGTGACTGCCTCCCCCACTGGGTTCTGGTCTAACTTGGGTGGCCCTTCCTGGCCGTCCAAATAGTTGCCTTACACCTTTCTGGTAGGTCGCGCCAGCGAGTTTGCCACGGTCAGAATTTTCAATGGTAGCGAACAGGCTAGTCACAGAAGGCGGCTAGTTACCAAATAAACACAAAAATTAAATTAAAAATGCTAATTTAGTGCTATTTGGTGCACTTATACTTAATCTAATAAATTATTAAAGAAATGAAAATATGAATTTAAGTCAGCAAAGTCATGTGTTGTCCACATCAGATTTTTTTTAATGTAAAAATAGTAAATGCATTGCATTATATAAGGACATTCATATGATGACCACATCATATTTTTTTTAATGCAGAACGTACTATGCAGTACAAAGTAAACGAATTTCAAATATTCCAATATATAATGCCGGGAAAATGATTTGGTGCAAGTTAGACTTAGTTCAAAAGATTGCACTCGGTAGGCCCGGGTTCGATTCCAGCCACTGCCAAAACTGCCGCCGTGTTCACGCGGAGTACGATCACGTTAAACATGTGGGTCCGTAAGTCCACGACTTAAGCATTTATGATAAAATTCTTACTTCGAACTTTCCTCGGAAGATTAAAGAGTAAATTAAAACATGACTTAAAACAGTGTTTATTTAAGCACTGACTGAATAATTAATTGTACTAAATTCTTCAAAATGTTTCAGAAATCAATAAGTTGTAAAAGCATTCTTAAATGTAGAATTACGAAATAACTTGATATTTGTCAAAAGAAAATTGTGATAGGCACAATTTGTTTTGTCTTTAGAAATACCTTTTTATGTAGAAATTAATTTACAAGCAACAATCACTCAAGCACTGTTAAAAAATTATGGCAGATAAATTTTGCAAACGCAACAAATATATATTGTTTAGCTACACTTTTTTTTTAAAAACATCTATACTTCACATCTTTAACCAGAGATCTAACAGTATTTGCAATACAAAAAAAAAACATTTTGATCAAGTCAGCAACTAAAATATACCCAATCTTTCGTAAATGTTGGTAAAAAACATTCTTCATTTTTCTAACTTCAACCCTAAATTGATTTACGAACTCTACATTTATTTCAAATGAATCTATTCAAGTTTCTTCTCATACGTGCTAAACTTTGCCAGTTTTTGTAACATATTTTGGACAAGAATTGTGACAAGTTTCACACTCTCTGAAAAAACATGAAATCAAATTGCTTCCTTTCAGAATTAATTTCGTGAGCTTGTTCTTAAAAGTAACTTCAAAGATTTCTTATGCATTTGGCGTCATGCTATAGAAATTTTTGAGATTCAATTATTTTTAGAAGTTTCTTGGGGTGATTGTTTATAGTTTATTTGTAAAATCTTATTTTTTTCAAATTCCTTTCATGAAACTCGTATTTTAAACTATTTTTAAAGAGAATGTTACTCATTACAGTTTTCTGTTGCGTTCTTTCATTAAAATAGTTTTATTATGCTCTCTAACAAAATCGTTATTTTCTGTAAATGTAAAACTCATCGTTAATTTCATTCAAATACCATATTTTTATATTATTGATTGAAATTTAGTTTTTATCATGATACACTGTTTGAAGCTAGGTACATATTTATGTAATTTAAAATTTGGAAATTGAAAAAGTAGAAAACAGCTTGCGATGCGAGAAATGGACAATTAAAGTGATATCAAAGGTCACAATTCATTTTGTTATAAGTGTATGAACATTTACGAACCTTTCATTTATTTCAAATGAACCAATTCAAGTTTCTCTCATACGTGCTAAACTTTTGCAGTTTTTGTAATATTCTTTAAACAAGAAATTTTGATAAGTTTTACGGAGGTGACGAAGACCGATGTCGTGATGAGAATCAGTAGTCCTGAATAGGTACTGCTTCCAACGGAACCCAATCTGCTGCCGTTGCGCTTTGGAACCCCTAAAGATTTTAAGGATTTTTTAAAACATATAAAAAAATTAGTGACATTAAGTTGTTTCTCCGTAATGGCATGCAAATCTTAAAATCTGTATAGAATCCCAGGATTTTTTAAAATTTATAAAAAAATTAGTGGCATTAAGTTGTTTCTCCATAATGGCATGCAAATCTTAAAATCTGAATAGAATCGCTTAAAGAAAACTTACAAGCTTGTGCAGATGCTCAGTCAATGGCAAAACTTCGTTTCTAATATTTTGCCTTTTTCCTAGCTTTTTTAATCTTTCCTTTTAATTGTTATTCCAAATTTAACTTTTAATTAAACTCTTTAATTTTATGATAGTATTTTAACTTGTTTCTTTACTTTACAATCTTAACTTTTAATGTTTACATTGTTTTTAACTTTGCTGTTTGTTGATGGAACGACTATTTGAACTCATTGGCTGGGATTACTGAAACAATTTCATAGCAGCAGTTAGTTATTCAAGGACCACAGACAAAATATTAGATGCGTATATTTCGCATGGTACTTCTGAAACTTTCAACTACGGATAGATGTGCCCATTTTATTTTTTGACTTCGGGTTTGTTGGTATTATATCATTGATGAAGGGGATGCAGCGTTTCTTCGAAACATCTGTATGCTGCGTTTATTTTTATATCTGCCTGAATACGCTATTCCAGTATCCGTATCCTTTGCACAAAGTGTTTTAATTATTGTTTCTTTATTTAGTTTTGTATTTACGACAAAATAGATTTTTATGATATAACGTTGCATAGATTATTAAAAAAAATTCGATTTCAATACATGATAATACACAATATGCTGATACATTCGCTTTGTTATATGTCGTGTATCGCCATGTTATTTCATCAAAGGTAATTGAATGCGAGTTAATTTAAATGTATGGAGTTTTCCTAACAAAAACAAAAAAAATGTGACCATTATGGTTGATGCATAAGTATATATGTGAGACCAGAAATAGATCTCACATTTGTTAGTGAGACAGTTTTATGTCAGCAATTTATGTGTCCGAAACATCGGACAATACCTCCAGACTGAATGACGCCAAGTTTTACAGCGCGTGAACCTAAAGTTCAGATAAAACCATAAATTTAGGGGTGCCAAGTCAGAAGAGGGGTCGAACCCTTAAGAAAATGTGAAGTAACGACATTGGATGGAAAGGCTATCCAATGGAGAAAGCGCTTGTAGCGCACACTTAATGCCGCAAATGAGAACAAAGGGGGAGTGTCAGTCCTGAATCAAAAGAGCCACAGCCTATGACTTAAGAACGATGATAGAAGCGCGTTGACTTGGTAAGATAACGACTATGATTAAGAATATAGTATTCGACATTAGGACTAGAACGATGATGATACTCAGTAAAAGAAAAATACATATACCTTGAAATACGATGACTTGATGGTGAAACAGACGTATAGCACGATTCTTAAGGTATAGCGAGATAGTGAGAAGATGACTTGCATATGACTTGGCGAATACATATATGACTACGAGAACTTCATAAGTACGAGTGTTCGAGCCAGCAGTAAAACATGATCGTCGTATTACGTGTGGTGAATAATATATTCCATTTAATTCAGGTAATATGATCGGAGAAGTACCTGCCGGTAGCCAAGCCAAGACAGCCTGGAAGATATGTGTTCCTCAAAACGGATACCAGGCCCTAATACATTTTAAGTATTTTTATTAAAGGTCGCATATTGTCTCTCGCCGCCGAAATAATATAATTAATTGTGTAATGAATTTAATAAGTATTTTATGTTGTTAATAAATTGTTTTATTGTTAAAGTTAAAACGGTGCAATCAATTTAGTATTATAATAATTAATATTATTTTACAGAACTCACGCGAAAGTTAAATAATTGGAGGGTTATTAGGGGGGGACACAAAACGCAATGTACTACAATAATAATGAGTTCAACTATGTACGATTTTACGGCCATGTTAAGATATATATTATATGTTAATAATAAAATAAGCTAAAAGTTTAACTTTAAGTTTCTTTTTATTAGTTACCACAATATATATGTCCAACCAACTCTATATACAACTCTTTACGCATAAGAAATGGAGAAGCAAGAAATCATTCAGTTCTAAACAGGGACAGGAACAATAAAATAAGCCGACAAGACAAATGCACCCTCAGTAGTGATTCCATGCATATCCCATTTTGTCCAATTTTTGATAACTGTCGTTCTTGAAAAGAAACAAATGGACTGAAGGAATTGACTGAAATAGGAATTCCCGGAGAAAGTAACCGTCGATTTCGTTTAAATGTTTTATAAAGTATACGATGGAATGCGGTCTTTAAGATGAAGTATGACACTAAAAATCTTTGAGTGAAACGGATTATAAATTTGATTAATAGCTGTATATTTGATGGACGATTCTTGCATTACATATTACAATATGTCTGACATATTCATATTTTTCGACATTTCACCAGAGTTGGATATTTTATATTTCATTTTTTCCATATTTCGATTTTTTTTTACAATAACTAAATATTTTATGGAATTTAAAATTTATTTTTATAAATGAACTTTTTAATCTCTTATGTGAAAATGTTGTCTATAATGTGTTCATTTTTAGCACTTTCCAGCATAGTTGCAAAGTGTTTATGCCTATTTTCATTCTGTCTGTCTGTCCGTTTTCACGATAACTGCAGTAAAAATGACTTTATCAAAGTGAAATTTGAGTATGTTGTTCAGACGGTCTTTGGAACATAAAGAAATGTAAATAAATAATATCAGCAAATAATTTTGGATTGACTCGGGTTGAAAAAATGAAATACATGGAAGCCTATGCGATCTCATTTTTCAAATATTTTTTAGCGAAGTTAAAATTCACAAATTTCTTCGAAAAGTTTAGAAAATATACAAATTATCCCATAAAATATATATAAAAACATTGAGCAAAATATATTCGGTAGTTTTTTAAATAAAAATGAAAATAATAGTTACAACCATATTATATAAAACGATCATATGACCCACTTCAAAATAAAATATGACATCGATCTTTTTTTCCCAGTGTCAAAATTATGATTTTAAAAGTTATTTTAAATTTATATTTAGCGTTGCTTCCGTCCTAAAACCGCATTATTTTTGCATGTTTCTGTGCATCTATATTCTGCGCTAACTCAATTACAATATTTTTGAGTTTATATGATCATCAAACTTTGATTATTTCTACAACAAAGCCCAATTTTAACGTATACGGATGGAAACAAATCAAGTTGTAAGATGAGATGCTCAATAATTGCTGAATTTTTTGACGCAAAATTATTTAGCTCTGGAGTCTGGACTATAGGTGATATGAATAAAATATTCATTGATTTTACATAGATAAGCAAACGATTTTATAGCATTGTTTTTTCGATGAGGTTTTAACCATGGAGTTAGAAAGTACTTCACCATAGTTTTAAGTTTTAAGTACCATGATTTTAAGTTTTGAGTAAAATAAATTATTGTAGTATTTTGATAAATCAAAGAATATCACCGCTGAATGAATCGCATTTTAGAGATGTTTAAATAAAATTGCATTGTAGTATGAAAATATTTCATAAACGATGATTTATGCATAATTGATCTTTCTTGTTATATTTCGTTTAAACACTAAAAATCAAACTACATTACATATTTTAAAATAAATCCCTTCTTTTTATCTCGTATTTTTTCCTAGGTAACGCTAAGTGCTACACATTGTTAAACAAAATAAAACGTATTAAAAGAAGGTGAAACCTAACATTTTAAGAGTGTCATTTTTCCTGTTATTGGTCTGATTAAATTCTAGTATTAAGTAAATACCACTATAAACATAAAAACAATACTATGAATATAAAAAGAAATAAAAACTATGAACATAAAGAAATAAAAACTACAAATAAATTATTCAAATGAAAATGTACAGAATATGGATGGGGAAGAGAGTACTTTTTAAATTGTTAGTAATGTAGCTTGGATAGTACTGTGATAATAATGGAAGGAAATATTAATAAAATTGTATTAATAATATAATTGAAAGAGAGATAGCCACAAATGGATTTAAAGAGTAGAATGTTCCAGAAAAGCAGAGGAGGAGTGTAAAACTTTTCCTTTTTAATGCCCGAAGATTCTCGTGATTTGTTTGTCGTGACGAGTTTGTACGAAAATAATCGTGATATTAAAAACAAAAAGCTCGTTACTGCTTTATATCCAGCTGTTTTCTTTCTTAAAAGTTTTACTTCTGTTTGACAATGATTTTTGTCAATGAGTGTATATCCTCAATCCACTCTTAGTACCTGCCATTTGCCACTTTAGCTAGTGCTCTCAGTTCCGAAGAAGTTAATCTCTGAAATTTTTAAAATTGTTGTCATATTTTTAATAATGATTAATAATAATTCTACTTTCATGATTCATTGCATTCCTTTTATTTATGACTTATTACGCTCTTTTTATTACTTTCCCTGCAATACATGGTAACGTACAGGGAAAGTATTGGAATCATGCCGAAAATCACAATTCGAGTTTTCGACGGATCTACACGTTTTGATACCTCTAGAATACGAAAAAACTATTTTTAGCGTTACGTCCGTGTGTGTGTATGTGTCTCTGTCTGTCTGTCTGTGTAATGTATATATCCACTCTAACTAAAAAACTAATGGGCTGAATTTTATAAAATTTGGAATATAAGTCACTTGGGTGAGATCCTGGTGCTGATTAGGTTTTGGTAGGATTCGTATAAACAGAACCCCCCCCCCGCCTTTTTTTCGAATTTGTCCGTAAAAATGTCATGTAACCACTCTAGCTAAAATACCAATTGACCAAATTTCACAAAATTTGGTAGATAAGTTACTTGTGGGATACTCTGCTGCTGATTACATTTTGGTACGATTCGAAAAAGAACAACCTGCCTTTTTTTACGAAATGACCTGCAAAAATCGTCAAAATCTAAAAGGAAAAAACTACAAATGCTGAAATGCATCAATTAAATGCTTGATTTATACGTAATTTTTGATGAGGAAAAGAGTGAGATCAACTCCATTACTTTAGGACTAACCGTTCTCAAGATATTTGAGATTTCTTGCATTTTTGTTACGCCGATTTCGGAAAAATGTCCAATTACTGAATAAAAACAAAAATTGAATTAAAAATGCAAATTCAGTCTTATATTTGAGAAATTAAACTCAGTCAAAAGATTTATTAATGAAATAAAGAAAATATGATTTTGAGTCTGCAGAAAAAGTCATGTGCTGCCAACATCAGATTTTTTATTTAAATGTCTTAATATTTTGCAGTAATTTGTGCAAACGATTTTTCTGCAATATGAATAGTTCTTAGGTCATTTCACACGCAGTTGTTTCCGAAGATATATTTAAGATTTCAGTTTCATAGTAAATCTTTAAAATTTTATCTTTTTAGCGTATACCTGGCTTAATGAAAATAATTAAATTATTGTGCAAAAACGATTCCAAAATGAATATTTGTCTGTTCTTAAAACTAAGTTATAATTATATTAAATAGTTTTTGTCTAAAGATAAATTCAAAGTCGTATTTGAAATTCAATTAATATGACAGGAAAAAAATCTTACTCTTTCTTCTATCGAAAGATTTGACAGCAAACATATGTAGAAGAAACTAAGAAAAGGATAATTTAATTAATTACATTAGAAGTATGTTTTCAGTAAATCAAAAAAAGACCAAGATAATTAATCTATGTCCATTTGGTTATAATATTTTGTTACAAAACCGAGAAATTGCTAAAAGGAGGCCATACTTTTCATTTATATTATTTTGACATTTTTGCCTTCTTATTTTGACACTTAGTTCCTAATTTGAAACTTTTATTCGAAATTAGAAAGTAACTTTATACTGAATGAAATGTATTGTATATTTTGTTTATAACATGCATTGATTTATTATTATGATTAAAATATATAAATATATTTTAAATCCTCATTTTAAATTCTTAAAAATTAATAATTTGTAATAACATTTTAAGAAGTAATAATGACTAAGACATTATAAAATATGATAAATCTTGTTTGAATCTTTCATTACACATGAATAAGAATATGTATTTCGAGCATGTCTTTGTAATGATTTGTTACATGCATGTATACGAGCGAAAAAATAATGTGACATATAGAATTTCCGTTCTAGACTTATTCCCCAAAAACAAGTATATTCCTATGATGGGACCAGGACGAGCTATACCGACAAAGTCCAAAATTTAAGTATTTGTTTTTTTTAAATTTCGTCTTCAGTTAAGTTCGTCAATTTATTACTGGTATAGAGTCCATTTAAAATGCGTTTGGAAGAGAATCTTGCGATCTTTTCGATAGTGTCCAGATGAAACTCTGTGATATTACTTCGGTCGCTAAGGAACCAAAATATGTGAGCTCTTTCCATAATCGTTGGAAACTAAAATCGTTAAAACAAAAAATAACAAAAAATCGAATTTGAATTTTAAAAAAATAACGCAAAAGAGCACATTTTTGGAGCACATTTTTGGGTCCTAAAGTGCAAGTGTACGGAATTGCATGGTCATACGACGCTTAGATTTCCAGCTACAGATTGCACAGACGGACACACACACACATACGCATTTATTAAGTAAGATGAATGTGGTCTTATCTCATTTCACGTATTTCATAATTTAGATCGAAATTAGTTATTTTGTATTTAGCAAACCGTATAATTTTATGTAAGAAATGCAGTAGGCATTTGTAGTGTCTTATATTTAAATAATTGTTCCTCCTTAATATGCATAAAAATAGTATATATATTTTTTTAAACACAAATTTAAGGCATCAATGCATCATTATTTCCATAAATAAATACGGATAATATGAAAATACTACAAACCTCCAAATAGTCTAAAAGCGGCCGTTTAAAAACTTTGACAACTTTCGATTAAATATATTGCACTTCCACGGTTCGTTATCCATACCCAAAATGCCTTTGTCAAAAATTATTCAAAATAAACTGTCAGTTTTTTAAACAAAAGTTTCTCTTTCTATAAATATAATACCTCTGAAGCCTATAAATAATTCAAACTCTTTAGTGACTTGCTTGGTTTTTCTTATTTTTTGAAAATATATTGATCTAGATAAACTTTGAGGTAACGTAGAGTAAACATTAGAAGTGCAAAATTGTTCCCCATGGAATGTCTTATCCTGGGGAAATCGTGAAAGATATCCCACAAACTTTTAAGTAAATTGGAAAAATAAGGGATATGTACACAGGAATATTTTCGCAGATTTGACTTGTCTGCAAATTATCGTTCGAAAAGCTTTTAAAACTGAAATCGATGTTCACTCTTTACTTTAGAAAACTAAGAGCGCAATGAAGTAACTTAAAAATATTTTATGTATTAAATTTATTCACGCTCGGTAAATTGTAACAGTGAAATACTTTAAACTTGGAATTAATAAACAATTACTTCAAATATGAACTTAAAAGAGAAATAAAACTAAACAATTAATTTCTAAATATATACTTACAATTTTACATTTATTTAAAATGTACATAAGTGTTCAAGAGGTGTTTGTTCTGCCATGATTTTTTATTATTAAATTTTTTTCACGATTTTATTAAATACGAAAAATACGATAGTGTAACGCATTTGATACAGTAAATGTAGAATCGGGTGTTATGTGTACATATTTTTAAAAAGCAGCATTATTTAAATTGTATATGTTTACTTTGTAAAAAAATATGAAATGTGGCTTATATCATTTACTTTTTATATTATTAGACGAAAATTAAACTTTATTTTCTTTATTTTGCTCTACCTTATTGGGTTTTGCTTTTTAGCCATTTTCTGTCTGTCTGGCATGGCCTGACTCCTATTTAGGATTTATGGTACATACTTGTTCACACTGAAAGAGTAAATCCTAAATATTTTCGAAACGAACATGTTTACTTCGAACATTATTTTTGCAGTATTTATGCTGTGATCATGAAAATTATTGATTGTACGCAAAGTCTAATATCATAAACATTCCAAGTTTCGATCATGGAATTACTGACAACATGTAGTTATGCGTTTGTCTATAATTTCAATTTTGTAATGTAATTATTTTTATTGAAATATTATTTATTAAGCAATTTTGTTTTAAGTTATGGAGTTTTCATTCACATTTCAACATTTCCAGAAGGAGCATAGAAGGATATGATTTAGGCAGTAGGCTCTAAAATTTGTAAAAATATTATGCATCCTTGGAGCTTATTATTAACTAGAAGTATACCCGACTGGAATATATAATGTAAAGAAACATAAAATTTACAGTTGGCGGTGAACTTTCACTATTTCAAAGAAAGAGTATTTTTTTTCTGAAATTTTATAATAATTCTCGAAGAAAAGAAAGATACGAGTTCTCTTGTACTGAGATAAACAGACAGATATAGGAACAAACAATGCTTGGATGACATTATCGGATTTTATATTGAATTATTTTCAGAGATGCTAAAAAAATGATAGATCGCGTTAGTTTGAAGAATCAAACATCAATTGGATCCCGTTTGTTTGCAGGCTGTTATAGCGAATGGATAACGTGAAAAGTCAGGAAACATCCAGAATGGTATGAAGATAGACAGCTAGACAGAAACCGCCTAAATTTCAAATGGGACCCCTATAAGGGATACCGATTAAAATTCCAAAAAAGACGGCTCCACTATTCTCCATGGATGATAAGACAAACAAATGTATTTTCAGTCTTATTAACACTTTACAACAAAGTTGAAAAGTGTTTATGACTTTGTTCATTCTGTATGTCTGTCTGTCTGTCAGTTAGCACGATAACTGCCGTAAAAATGAGTTAATCAAAATGAAATTTTAGTTTGTTGTTCAGACGGTCTGTAGGATCTATGGGACTATATATGAATAATATCACCCAATAAGTTTTGGATTGAACGCGGGTTGAAGAAATGAATTACATTGTGCCCTATGGGACCTAATTTTTCAAACATTTTTTAAGCGGAATTAAAATTCACAAATTGCTTCGAAAATTGTAGGTAATATTCAAATTGTTCCATAAAATATATAAAAAAAATTCAGCGAAATATATTCAGTAGTTTTTTAAATAAAAATTAAAATAATAATTACTCCTCTTATATGAAACGATCACGTGACCATGATATGAAAAGATCACGTGACCCACTTCAAAGTGATATATGGCATCCATCTTGTTTCAAAATCGTGATTTTTTAACTTCTTTTTAATTCATATTGAGTGCTGTATCCGTCCTAAAACTACTTTATTTTTGCTTAAATTCTGTACATCTACATACTGAAACAACGCAAATACAATATATTTGAGTTTAAATGATTATCCAATTTTGATTATTTCTACAACGAAGCCTATTTTTCATTTATGTAAAATGTAAACAGCAAAATATGTAGAATGAGTTGTATTAGAATTGCTGTATTTCTTTAACACAAAATAATTTAACCCATGGAGTCTGCATGGCTGATATGAATCAAATATTAATTGATTTTATAAAGAGAAGGACGATTTTTTTCCATGAAGTTTTAAGCATAGAGTTTAATTACTTGTAGCTCCATGATCTTAATTTTTAAATAAAATAAATTATTATAGTATTGCGATGAATGAAATGAATGGGAGAAAGTTATGAACGAAATGCTGCTTTTATAGAGAGAGCCAGGCGTGTTATTTTTTCTATGACGTCATTTGAATGAATTTCAGCTGTTGTCAATGAAGTTTTCAAATATAATAAATGGTCGTAGTATTATGATATTTTAAAAATATTACCGTGGAATGTATCGCATTTTAGATATATTTAAATCAGGCAATTTATATTTCAATGCCGTCACTTGAATGAAGTTTATTTTTTTCAATAGATGTTTAAGTTTTCAAATGTAATAAATTAATGTAGTATTGTGATAAGTTTTAAAATATTACCGAGGAATGTATTGCATTTTAGACTTTTTTAAATAAAATTGCATTGAAGTTGGAAAGTGTTTCATAATCAATGCTTGAAGCATGATTGATCTTTCTTGTTTATATAGTTATAGAGTTAAAAACATGTGACATTTTCACACTTTTTAATTTTCTAATATCAAAAATCATTTCAAATTTATGTACAAAAAGGGTGCTAAATTATTGCTATATTAACACTGAAACTATGGAATGTAAAACAGTATTCCTTCTGCGATTCCTGTATGTTGTCATATTTTTAACACTTTCAGACATTTAAATCTGATAATCAATTAATTAATTCTGATATTATTTTTCAATAGTTTTATTACAAGAATATCCAGCAATCGATATTTTAATTGAAAAATTTAACTCACTTTACATATTTACCATAATGGAGTGAAGAAATACAAATATATTTATTGATACAATTTGATAACACATATATGGTCTGCTGTAACTACTTTGCTCACAATTGGAATTAAAATCATCCAGAAGGACATAAAAATTACTCCATCAAAATTTCTTGAACTTAGGTGCTACAGTTCTTCCATGGTGATGAGATGAACAATCATGCATATTTTCAATTTCATTTATATATTATGAAATACAGTGTCTTAATTATTTTGTGTGCTCAACGAACATAATGTACCACCTAGTCGGTAAGTACTACTAGAAACAGAGCATGAACTGGTAGTAAATGGCATAGCCTTCCAGATTTAAGTTGCCGGCAATAAGTGTTTCATCCAAGTTTTCTGACTGAAAGTATTTTGATTTTTTACACTGGTGTAATTGATTTACAGAAAAATTAATATTTTACACTTGTGAGTCCTAAATAACCTCTTGATTGTTATTTATTTCAGTATAATTTGTGTTTATTTTAACAAAAAATTCTATCTGGTAAGGTTGATAGACCATTCACCGAGCTAATCAGCATTTTTTCGTTCCTACGGTAGAGTAGGAATATGTTTCAGATCGTGATGGTTTCAGTAGCTTCTTCAGTAGTGGCTGCGTGAAGTGGCTGGTTTTTAAGTAGTGGGTTTCTAAGTAGATGCTTCTTGGAATGAAAGAAGGGTTTATGAGTAGACGATGAAGGATTCGAGTAGTGAGTGTAGGGGAAACCCATTCGATACAACGATGGCTAGGAAGAGTCTAGTCTCAGAGTTATATTTAAACAGTGCCGTCCTGTGTAATTGCCCATAGACCGAAAGGTTGAAATATCAAGTACTCTAAGTTTGAGTTAAATCACTTTTGACAGATTAAGTAAACATCCTCTACAAATAAGAGAGGAGAGACTCTAAAGAGGATCAATAGACAATTAGGTCTTTACACACTAGAAGCATAATAAAAAAATCTCAGAATATTTAAAGCGATCATTTGGATACCGCGAAATGAAATTCAATTATAGCATAATATAATGTATCTAATTATTTCAAGTTGAATTACATGTTTGCACAAGTTTTTATTCAAAAATTGTATACTATATATAGCATAAAATTGTTAAAATTAAAAAGTCATAACAAATGCTTTATCTAGCTCGTTATCACTCCAACTTTTATTTAAAACACATTATAAATGATAAGACGAATTCACAGCTATAACATGCGTCATGTCTTACTTTCTTTCATTAGCAGCAGTAACATTTTATGGGACTTTCAGACATTTAAGACTTTCAGTAAAATCTTTAAAATTTAGTGTCACATTCTGTTTTACGACGTTTCTACGCTAATTTCTGAATAACGCCTGTCCTATCGTAAAAAGTTAAAAATTATTCGTATGTTAGGCCGTAAATATATTTTTCCATGTCCATGCCAATGGCTGTAGTTTATTACGTCATGTTTTAAACGAAAGTGTAACCTTGCAATTATATTTTAAACAGTTTTGTTTGAGAAACAACTGGTACAGGATTAGACAAATTAGATAAATATTGTAATTGGAGCTGGAGCTTTAAACGTACGTTTATTTTAAGGCACCATATTCCTGTACATAGAGAATGATGCTTGTCGCACAATCAATAATAAATTAGATCGCAACGTAATATGCTGACCCGGCGTTAAATTTAGTTGCGTGGCATTTTACGTTTTGATTTAACTTCTTATTATTCCTTAACTTGATATCCCTAAACCCATATACAGGGTGTCCTAAAAACTATGAAACGTCTTTAATTCTTTACCTGTTGTAGATAAGTGGGCAATGTTAATTGCAAAAATGTTGAAAGTAAGGTAGGAAATAAGACTACGTTAATGAAATAGTCCTCCCATAAATTTTCAAAATGTTACACTTTTTAAATTTTTATACGACCCTCTTACGAATTTTTATACGAGACAAATTTGTTCAATCAGAAAACTTTTATTTTGAATGAAACAAGATCATTAAAAATACCGCATATATGTATCTTTAAAATCAACTGACTAATGATAAAGGAAAAATCTGACTTATGCTACTTCTCCGTGCCATGTGAAAGGTTGTTCCATCAGTAAAAATAGGGATTATAAACAAATTGGCGATAGAAATTGTTTAGATCAAAAATGCGTTAATATATTTCAAAATGTTTTATCACAAATGCATCTAAATAAAGCCTTACACAGACAGAGATGATATCAAGCAGTGGTACTTACTACGCGTTTGGTTTTTTCCTATGAATTATCAAAGAGTATCAAGAGGTTTTGTGATATGTCACAAATTTACATTTCTAATTTAATATATAGTCCCCATTCACAATGTTCAATTTTAAATTAAATATAACTCACTTAATTTTAAAGATACGGATATGCGGTTTTTTTAATGAACTTGTTGCATTAAAAGTAAAAATTTTCTGATTGACCAAATTTGTCTAAGAGGATCGTATAAAAATTTAAAACGTGTAACCTTTTGAAAATGAATGGGAGGGATATTTCATTAACTTAGTCTTATTTCCTACCTTACTTTCAACTTTTTGTAATTTACATTGCCCACTTATCTTCAACAGGTAAATAATTAAAGCGCGTTTCAATGCTTTTAGGACACCCTGTATAGTGATGAAGTTTTATTTGATATTTAGGTATAATATCCTTAGATTAGGAGCTTGAGGAACATTCGTAAAAAATAACAAAGATATTATCTGATTTACAATATTGTCTCACGTAAATTGCCAAAGAAATTTTGGTTTTAGGTGGTAAATTTAAACCATGGTCTTCCTTCAAATACAACCTTTAACGTATAATACTACCTTTACCGTATGATACCATAAGTTTCCGTAATACATGAAATGTAGTTTAACTTTCTCATTCACTTACTACGTTAACCTATGTTTACTGGAACTATGGATACTATACTCCTTCAGACCTATGTTAACCTCAACTTACATTTTTGTTTAATACTTATATACAGCAAATTACATACATGCGAAACAATAGTTTAAAACCTGCATGTTTATAAAGGTTATTTTTGATTATCGTGATTATACATATTTATTTGTAGTATTTACAAATGATTTCGTCACGGAAGTACTGTCACGAAGATTTTATGGAAAATTATTCAGGAGAGACGGTGCAATATATAAACCATTTGCAAGTGTGAATGATGTTTTAGTTTTGATTTTATAAGTGGCAAAATTATGAAATTAACACCGTACCAGTTTTGATGTCCGTTTAGGATTTACCAAAGTGATCATATAAGCGTTGTATTGACGCAGATTCAAATTCCCTGGCCGGTTCAAGAACCGGTTGGGCAGCCGAACTACGAAACCAAAGGCAAGAGCATGCATTTAATATATAACAAGTGGAAAACAATACAAGTCATATAGTTAATATATAAATCTTTTTATTATTCACGTCATTAACTGATCTCAAGCAAATATATATACCTACATTTTATGGTATTTCATTTCAGACTCTTGAACTACATTCAGTGGCTTCGACCTTCACATTAACAATTAAGAAAGTATTACTTACAGTTTTAGATAACTAAACACAAACCAACATTGCTGACCCAGGAGAGAGGAGGAATGTGCATCGACTTTCGGCTTCGCCGTGTAAGGGCCATGAACGGCCAAAGAACAAAGATAACACTCCAGAGACCGACGACCGCAGATTCCATCTATGATCATAGTTTACACGATACTCCGCTAGAGATGTGCCTAAATCTAGAATCAATACCACTTCTGTATTCGGCATAATTGACTCCACTCGATCGGTGAAGAACTTGGAACACTGATGTAAATAATTTAGATGCAGCCGAATAAGGCGCAGAGCATTATCTACTTATCCAGATTCTCTCCATTTCGAAAACTTAGCCAGTCATTTTAAATATCAGCATTTCGAACTAAAAATACTTATTCTTCTCACGCCGTCACCTTCACACCTCGGGGGTCAAGATCGAAAAGCCCTGGGCGTCTTTTTAAGAATTCCGACGATGCCAATTAAACGAGCCCTCATTGGCTAAGCAAACACTGCAAACGTGACGTAGCGTAATAACACCTGCAGTGTACGTCATCTCTAGACAACAGTCGCGTCAGCAGAAATAACGGTATCCGAACAAAACCACAGATTTACTTATAATCTAATAGAAACAAAAATTATTTCCGCAAAATGGCTCGGAAAAAGAAATACTTGGAAGGTGTTCCAAAAGTCGATACGACACAAGATAAGAACAATATATATCACAAGCATATCTATTTATTTGTCTTGACAAAGAATTATATACATGTTTATCTGTGACAAATATTTTCAGTGATATCTGTGACATTATTGTTCTAAATTTTACACATTTTTTAAATTTTTGTTTGTTTTTGCATTAGATACAAAAATACCGTATGCCACCCAAATATAGCCACAATTGTTACTATGATTGAGCTTTCCAAGGGCCAACGTTATCACCCCTCGCCACACACACACACACACACACACACACATGCAGCTACACCCAAAGAATAAAAAAAGTCCTTACTAGCAAATAGGGATGCCATATCTTTACGGTGACAATTCGACTTGTCATTAAATCGTGATCATATTTGTCTTGTTACATTGTTTAAAGTAAAAATGGTTTAAATCTATCCTAAAAGCATATCTATATATTTTACTCGATGATAGTCTGTCCTATCATTTCTTATGGATCCATTGTTTGGTGGTCCAGAATTAGAAGTGAAACTGCTAAACTTGATTTAGTTAAGCTTCAAAGGATGGTTTGAATTGCAATCTCCGGATGCATGAAAACCACTCCTACTGCAACTCTTGAACTTTTACTTGGCTTGCATCCGCTCTATATGCGTATTGAAGCAGAAGCACTTATCTGCATGAACAGACTCAAATATCTGAAACACTGGAAAGATTACTCAAGGTATCTATCTTGGGGCGAACTTAACAGTAATGTTGCTAGGCATCCTTATTTCTGTATGCCACCTGATGGCATACATGTCAAATTTACGTTTGATAAGCCTTATGAAATTCTTGTCTCCTCGCGGGATGATTGGAAGAGGACTCCAACCTACAATAAACATAAATGTTTTGTATGGTACACAGATGGCTCGAAGATTGACACAAGTACTGGTGCTGGTGTCTGTTGCCCCGATGATGGCACTGAGCTATCTTATCCGCTTGGCAATTTTGCTACTGTCTTTCAGGCTGAAGTATTTGCCATTCTTATGTGTTGTAGAATTTGCTATGACAGAAAGTATGAGAATAGCCAGATTTTCATTTGTTCTGATAGCCAGGCTGCTCTTATGGCTCTGGGGAAGTTCACTGTGACGTCTTCCCTTGTCTGGGAATGTTATAATGCTCTCTGTAAAATTGCTAGTAATAATAGTATCATTCTGTACTGGGTGCCTGGTCATTCGGGCATTCCTGGCAACGAATTGGCAGACGAACTTGTTAGGAAAGGCTCTAGTACTCCTTTTGTGGGTCCTGAGCCGGCCTTGGGTATTCCCAATAACCTTGTCAGAAGAATTGTCTATAACATATTCAGGAAGCTTCAATGTAAGAACTGGCGTGACACTAAGGGTCAAAGGCAAGCGAAAATCCTCAACTGTAATTGCCCTAGTACACGTCAAAAGGAACTTTTCAGACTCAGTAGAACAGGCATCAGGAGAGCTGTTGGGCTCCTTACTGGGCACTGCACTCTCAAGAGACATCTTAATATTATGGGTGTCTCCAAGGATTCGCTTTGCAGAGGCTGCAATTACAGCGAAGAAACTGCAGCTCACATTCTATGTGATTGTGAGGCCTACTCTGCTCACAGATTCGAACACATTGGTCGTCATGTGATTGAACCTTGGGAGCTGAACGACATTCCTGTCAAGTGCCTGCTTATTTTCGCATCGGCTACTGGTCTCTTTTCTTAGGGATCTTCATTTTCTTTTTGGGGTAGTACAATAGACCACTGGTCGATGTGCTAGGCTCTTCTGGAGCCACCCACCTTCATATCATTCATTCATTCATATCTATATATTAATAAAAAGGAGTGGTTGCCTGGTGTCGTATCCATGACTCTTCATGGAAAGGATTTGGCCATTTTCTCGTTGTAAGGAAGAACTATTACAAGAAGATGAGGTTGCAAACCCATACCACTCGACTGAGGTTATACTTCCGCACCCATTTAAGACTGGAATCCAGCGGGGGAGGAGGGGGGTAACATCCACAGGGACTGCTCTTTTCAGGGACCTTTGTCTCCATTCTCTTCCACAGAAAAGGGGTAAAAGTCGCAATCACTATAGCCATATTTCCCTCTAGTTCCCTGTCAGGAAAGCTAAAGATTGAATGCGGAAAACACACCTAATTTAGCAATAAAATAATACTATAAAAAGATGATATACCTTGTTAAAAACAGCATCTATCATTGGCAAATATGCACAGTAAAACAAACTTATTTTAATTTTAAAACATCATATGTTTTCAACCATATCTGTTTTAGTTGTCATGTCTTTACATCTTATTTTTTCCTTACATAGACCATAAAATGTTAAGAATGCAATTTCAAAACCCATCGGACAAAATTTATGCGTTTCTTTATTGTTGTTCCCGTTATTTAAATTATTTTATTAAGAAAAATCCTCACTTATGGCCATAATATACACTTTTCCGTTACAGTTGCCGTTGCACTAGGACTCTTTTATGGTACTCTTTGGATATTTAAAACTTTCGGTAAAATCTTTAAATTTAGGGTCATATTCCATTTTACGATATGCGATTCGTTAATTTAATAATAGTGTTTCTCTTGTCGTAAAATGTCTGGAAAATACTTAAATGCTATGCCTTAAATTGTTTCGAAATACGCATAAATTCATTTTATCTAGTTATAAGTTAAAATGCGAAATGTGCATTACAAAAACTTGTATTTTTCTTTGTCAAATTTAATAAAAAAATGTTTTTATCTTACTGTATAATAACGTACTTTTCAGTATTTATTAACCAGTTAAATCGTTTTTTGCCTGACATTTTAAAATTTGTTACTCAAGAATAGAGTTATTCATGATAGTGTGGTTGGTATACGATGCGTATTCGATTCTTGGTCATCTGCCAAGAGTGACGTACAACGCGTTATATAAGCATTCTTGTTCTGGCTCGAAAGGAACATCAGTTTTTTGCTGTCGCTTGCCCTTGTAAATTGAAGAGCGAATGTGTTTTGAAATAAAGTTGATTAATAATTTAGCAGTTTCGTGATCACTGGTACGAAATCACTACAATACTGTACATTCATTTGATAACTTATTCATCTATACAAAAAGTGACGAAAAACGCCACAGAATAATTACATATACTAAGCAGCTATGGAAATGTCTCCCGTGCATATGCGTAATGTGAAAAAATTATTCTGGAAGAATGAATATGTGCTTGATTTCTTTAGAACTAGCGGCTCCGTCCACTGCTCGAAAACGCTTGCTAAGCCCATAAATCTCTTTGCGAGTTGGGAGGCTTCGCATCTTCATCATTGGCGCTCTCTGTGTTCGCTTTGGGAGCTGTTTAAAGCCAAAATAAAATTTAAATAAAAAGAGGTTCATTTTAGGATGATTTCCCTACCATTTCTCTACACATGTACCAAATTTCAGAATTTTGTATGCTACAGTTTTTGTATGCTACAGTTACAGTTTGTACGAAACTCGAAGGGGGGCGGGTGCACCCACACACATGAAATATTTCCATTTTTGAAGTGAAAGAAAAAGTACAATAACTCAAAAACTACATCAAAATAAAAAAATGGCTCCGTTTTGAAAAAAATCAATGATGTGTGTATATGCCTACAAAAATTCGTGGTCTTGCTACTGTTAGTCTGGGCAGGACGCAAACTCGCAGCTCAAATAATCTGTCTTGAATTTTGACATTAAATATTCTTTTAATTAAAGTGTAAATCACAAAACGTTTTATTTTAGCATGTTCCTCTAATATTTCTCTATACACGTAATACATTTTACATTTTTGTATACTATAGATTTTGGGGTACAAGACGGATAAATTCGAAGAACACGAAATTTGTTAAACAGCGGTGATGGCTGTGTTAAGTATATGTATCCACGGGCTGTGGCACAGTTACATAGATATATATCAGACACGTGGTACTTGGCGTTAGTTCACAAAAACCAGAGCTCAATATCACGAAGACTCAAAGCTACGTTTATAGTCGTGGTTGTAAAACTTGCCGAGTGAAAACATTTTATAATAAATAGATTTCAAATACATTGGATCCATACAATAACTTTTAGATATCCCACTTATTTGCTAGATTATGGTACATAGCATTTCTATTTATCTTTTTAGAATTTTGGTCTTAAATTCTGGATGATGGCTATAATCAAATAATTTCTGTGAACAACGACGTTTTATTTTTCACGGCATTTTAAGCTTATCTGTTTATAATGTATATCACTCTGCGTAAATGGCTATTCTATGAACTTCTTGCCCCAATTTATTAATTAATTTCGTCTAAAATATATTTTAGAAAACGAGATTTCAAAATTCTATGCTGTTCCATTATATTCGGCAAAGGTTAATTTCGTTTTCGATTCAGAATTCTATTCTTGTTTTTTATTCCAAATTAATAACTCGCCTAATGCTTCTCTTTGACCTCCGGAGTCTTTTTGTCTATGTGAACAACCGTTGGTGTTATAATACACTTCCTTCGCTTTGAGCGTTAACCCGGATGTAACTTTTATATTAAAATGTATTGGAGCTATGTTTTGTTACGTCACGATCAAGCGCACTTACATTAATGATGATTGCTTATGAAAAAAGTGATTAGTTAGTTGGCAATGTCACCTTGAGTAAGTAGGACGTATGTGTCCTCGGGCAGAAATGAGAATATCTGTTGTTAGAAGATTAGTCGCGTAATATCAATTTTATGGAAAAGTAATTAGATTATTTCACGGCTTCGGTGTGAATGAAAGAGTTCGCGAAAATCACAATTATATCCGAGATGTCTGTTCTAATTACGATTCGGTGGTCTTTACTTTCGTTTTCAAGTGTCTGATTACTTTCGTTTTCATGTGTGAAAAAGTCTACGCTCATCTTCAGAGCGATATGTAAAGGTCGTCCTTGATGATTTAATTATAATTCTGCGTCGTCGAATAAAAGATGAAAATAAATACTTTTCGTCAGACTCTCCTCATTTAACATCTGGTTGAATTTTCCACAACCCGCCATCTCAGTCTATTATTCAATACCGACTCTATTCCCAGCTTAGTGACCTTCACTTCGGTAGCCTATGTTTATAAGACCTATTGCTGACGAATCCGGATCTTCCCAGTGAATGCCTGCCATCGATGGTCTCCGATATTTCATGCAGTACTATTTCATATTTCCAATTCGCCCACCCTCAGCTCTTTCATACCAGTTATTGTATTTGACGATTCGTCCTGTCGTCCAACCACGAAGGCTCACCTCTTGGAATCACCCTGTAGCGATCGAGCGCCCAAGCCACTTCTCAACAAAGTCGTCGCACACCCTTTACGACCATAGTCAGTTTGCATGCCAATGGGGCTTGCAACAGCTATTTGATGCTGATGAATGCTAATAAGCCCAAAACGGGCCTACCAGTGATTGCTTCATGTCAAACAGGTTTCGAAGTGTAATGCTAGAAAGTAGACATAATATTTTATGAGGATAAAGTGCGTCATTGCACAGGCAGATGTGTTCGAGGTCTTAACATCTAAAACTTAGAGTGTGATAACTTCAACAGCCAGAAATTCCAACATACCAAAGGTGTGTGAGGACGGATCAAATTTCTCTTACAGCTGTAGAGGCAGAGTTATTAAATATGTTATATTTTTCTACTCTGCAAATTTCCACAAAGAATGTTTTAAGTAATAAGAACCTTTTCAGACGTCATTCCGAACCCCTGAGCGCTGCTTGAGAATTGCCAGAAACTTCTTTCATAACGAATGCAGAACTTGCAAAGATCAGTTTGTTAGTGAAATTGAAAGCATGCGAGTGAAGAAATGGTCAATACGTATGAAATATGGAAAGTCTCAGTGAGTGAGGTTGTGCCATATATATCATGAAAATGAAAAAATTAGGTTGTCGCAAAGGGAAATTTATCTAAAGAAAGGATATACATGAGTCATAAAGTATATACTAGTGAAGTTTAATTGGAGCTTTTCCATATAGAATAAAATTAAAATGACATTAGATTCCCGATCCTCCTGAAATTAGAAATACCAAAAACAATAAGATATCTGGATAACTGCTTAAATGTATTTATTGTGTTATTCATCAACTGGCCCACTGATGAAAGTTGCTTTTCAGAATTGATAGCACCAACAAAGGTTATTACATAAACTATGGGCTCCTACAGATTAAAACGTATAAAAACTGATTTTACTGCCACTAGAATGACACTTTTAAACAGATGAATTTCCAGTTCCACACTTAAAAGGTAACTTTATTTATTATGTGTTATATTATTCATTTATAAGATATTACAATGAATAATGAATATATTTGATTTTACGCTGAAAATAAACAAGTAAAGAGGTAGCATGAGATGTTCATTTTACGCAATACTTTACCTGCTTAAATGGGTTCATCTTGAAGGACTATTTTTTTATTAAGCAGGTAAGCATGTTGATAGCAGGTAAACAGCGACATACAGTGATCAGTTTAAAACAGCATTTTCACCGTCAATTAAATATACCCATTATTCCGTGCTATTCTCATATAAAATAATACAATAACTCATTCATATAGAACTTATTACATTTTGAAGTTTGTAACTGGAAATTTACATGTTTAAAACTGTCATTCTAAGGGCCGTAAACCCAGTTTTTTTTTCTGTGTTTTACCACAGCCGGTCTACACACAGGCTGTGGCGCCAGAATCATGACGTGATACTAGAAGGGGAACTCTTGCTAACTCGGGAAAACTTGCAAATTCAGAGTTAAAAAATATTTCAAAATAATTACACTTTTACTCATTTATATGCCTAAATTTCAGCACAGTTAATTTCATACAGATTATCTAAACTTAGATGGGGGGGGGTATATTTTTTTACTGGAGCTACCCCAAAGCAAAAACTACTCTGTCAAAATGATTACAAAATTATATATAATCTAGATCCTTTTACAGTTACAAACCCACTGTTAATGAATATTAAGTAGCTTTCATTTTTTTTCTACTACTGTAAACAATTCAATTAATATGACATCAAAATTTCTACAACCATATGCATAATAGCAAAAAAATATTGTGTGACAATTCTATTTTTACATATAATTTGAAATATTTTCACATTGCTGATGAGAAAAATCACTTCAATTGATTTTTAATAAATACCAGAGTTTTGAATATTGAATACTTTTAATGCAAGGGATACTTTTTGCCTCTCAATGTTAGATGGATATAATGATTTTATTGTTAACACGTGAGAAAATTTAAGGAGTTTATCTTTTTCAAAGTTGTATAAATTCCGTAAATCAGAAAAATTTGCCTCTTTAAGGTTTTCATTATTTTGGATATCAGGGTACTGCAATTTAGTGTCTTTCACATTTAACCAATTATTTCTCATAGATTTTAATAAATGAACAGGATCATACATCAAATACAGAGGTATATCAGGATTACTTGGATTATATACAGCATCATTAAATTTATCGTGTTTCTTAAAAAGATCAAACATGCTTCTATTAATATTGTTCTTATCAGTAATAACAGACAATACATTAAGTTCAAGTTCTTTTAACTTGCAAATTAACATAGATGCCAAATTATAGAGCTTTTGTCCCGTAAATGCTGAAACTGGGGCAACTGCTATTACATCTTTATAATTCGAAAACATATATATAATCAAAAACACTTGGGCAGTTTTTGTTTTTTCATTACTACCAAAACAATCACCGGTAACTTTACTACATTTAAACATATACTTAGGATCAACATAAATCTCATCAATTAAGAGAGAGACAAATTTTTGGTCTTCGTTTAAACATTGTATCCAACGTTTTAAATAACTATTACACGGATTAAAAAAATCTGAATCCACATTTAACTTTTTTGAAATTCTACCTAATGTTCCCACATGAGGCAATGACAACACCTTTGAATTTCTAAATACCTTATAGCACGAAAAACTAGATAAGTATATTTTAAAGCATAGAATAAACAGTTCTTGTGAAAATCGAAGCTGATTTTTTGGTTTTTCTAGCAGTTTTACTTGTTCAATTAAAAAGCCTAATTTAGCGGTGCAAAATTCTAAACATACCTGCTTCTGTTTCTCCAACAACTTCACTGCGGCTTCAATATAATTAAGTTGTGATGGAGTAGAATGTACAGTTTCACATGCACTTATTAATAAATCCAGATCACGTTTATTTGTAACTAGGCTAAATTGTATTCCACATTTTTGTAGCTGCTTGTCACTGCACTGGAGATTTTCAAAAAACACATTGAACGTTTTTTCTTGGCATATGCTGATACTCGCAATAACACATGACACAGATGATGCACTAATGCGAACTTTAAAAAGATACAGCTTGTCATCCATTGAAAGGTGGGTCCAATTTTCTCCTTGAATAGTACAAAAATAAACCTTGATATCTTCTAAAGTTGGAAGGCTGTTGTTTTGCTGCCTTTGTTGAAAAGTCATTATACTTTTAGAAATTGCCGTATAGTTCGACCGGCAACCGGGAATGGAACACATGCGAGGAATTGATAATTACGCAGATATAAACTATTTAAAAAATGGCTCTAAAGCACCCATGAACGTTTTATTATCATTTAACATAAGTTAAATGATAATAAAACATCAGAACAGCTTATTATGCACAAAACACGATGCTATGAAACTAACAGAACATTCCGAAAACCTCAAAAACGTTTTGCAATCATTAACCACTCCACGAGGAACGCTGCCCGCACTTGGATTTTTGTTCTCTTCTTTCCGAATGTTCCCCTCTTACCGTGACGTCGCGACAATTTCTCCTCAGTGATGCCACGGCCTGTGTGTAGACTGGCTGTGGTTTTACACATATATTTTATAGGGTGTATGTGATTTATAAGAGCAGGAGTCAGTGTACAATCAAGGAAAAAGTTTACGTAACCCTACCATTGGTAAATTAAACAATAAATAAAACTGCAACTTTACACATTTAGATTATTAAATTAAACACCACATCAAGTAATATTTACATGTATATCTTATCTTTAATTTACTGCACATGTAATTGATGACGATAATTAAAGTATTTAACTATAGTTTTAATATTTTAATAGAAAATATTATGCAAAAAGTTGAAGAGTATAGTTAACTCACCGTCCGGAATTTATTTCATTTCGTTGCATATTTCTTATGCATAGCGTTTCTATTTTGTGTGTTTCAGTTGGCAAATGTAATTATTATTAATATTTTCTCTAGTAGTGTTTCACTCATATTAATTTTGCAATTTATTCTTTCAAGCAAAGCATCTTTTAAGCACGAATGTCTGCTTTTTAAAGGTAGAGTTATTTGTAAACGATTGCATTTTGATGAAACCATAAAATTATATTATTGTTATGCTGTGTTACTTCATTATAAAATATAAAATAATGTTTTGTCGTATATATTATCATTTTTATCAAAAACCCCCAAGAAGACTATAATACGTTCATTAATAATTTATTATTTTGTACTCAGTCAATAGAAAATAGTACAGCGACTTAAATTTATATTACTATGTTATTAATGTAGTTCGCTTATAGATATGAGGTAAGTTGATTTTAAAGTGCTTTTAAAAGAATATTATGGCATTGATAGAAGTTGTAATTATTATCGCGTTTTCAAGTATCAAATGTTGTAACAAGCTGACAGAAATTTTTAACAGGCTAGAAAACTAAACTTTTGCTAAACCAATATGACTTCATATGTGCCCTCGGTTTATAGACGGTTGAGAACTTATCAATAAGTAGATAACTTATCAATAATTAAAATGCAATTTTTACAAAAGATAAGGAAAACTGGAGCAACTTAAATAACACAATAATGCTACATACAGCTATTTCGAGGATATGCTGAATCCTCTTTGTCAGTGCATGAGTACAGCTAAACCCGAAGTTCAAAAAAGGAATGATTTTCATTATTGTGTAATTGTGTGCTTATCCACGTAGCTCTAGTTTTGATTATCATTGAGAACTTAGTAAAATGATAGTTCATTATTGACTTATGAATTCTAACTGTACATTTTATGCAACAGCATATTTATTTAATTTCACCTTTTTATTTTATTTTTTTCGAATCAACATTGTTTTGCAAATTTTTAAAGTTTGGCTTGCTATAAGCAGATAATATTTGTTTTAAATCGAAGCTTTTCATGCTATGATATATTAAATAAGATGATTTATATGCCGTTTGATTATACATTTTTTACTATAGCCATTGTGCAGAGTACTGCGATACTTTGCAAATAACTTTGAATTTGATTGAATGCAAAAAATTGAAATTTAATATCGCGTTATTTTCGGGATAATTGAAATCTAAGATATATAATAGGGATATTGTAAATTATACCCTCAGCAAAATACTTCATTGGTCCGTACTCATTAAATCACTGTGTTATCTATAATATTCCTTTATAGAATATTTTTCGTTATAGATCGTTATAAACGGATTATGCAGTAATTCAATCATTTATATACTTACAGACAATGAAAGTTACGCACCAAGAAGGAAGCATAGGATGGACCTGAAATTTTATTGCTGGATGGATACATATGAATGATATACTTGATCACAAAATTAGCGCAGCAGAACACATACAGATGGAGCTGTGGTACACAGTCCGGTCATCCTCAATAGCTCGTCGCACCGCCTCGTACTGCGATAAAAGCAACAATACGATCCGGTATGGTCTATAAAAGGCGACTGATGTTGTCCTGCGGCAGACGAGTCCACACCTGTTGGACGTTACGTTCCAAATCCCGATTGCAGCAAAGAGTTAGCTGGCGTTTCACACATGCTCGATAGGGACAGGTCTGGGGAGTGGGTAGGCCATTGGAGTGTTTGTATGTGACTCGACCTGGCCTAGACGACCCAATCCGTGTGCGGTCTGGCATTATCCTGCTGGAATTGCTCACCTGAAATCCCAGCAGCGAATGGAGAAAATGGGGTCGTAGAATCTCATCCACGTACCGCTAGCCGTCAATGTTCCTAATACCACTACTAGAGGCTGTCGTAGGCTATGATAGATCGGCTGTCGTAGGCTATGATAGATCGGCTGTCGTAGGCTATGATAGATCGGCTGTCGTAGGCTATGATAGATCGGCTGTCGTAGGCTATGGCTCCCCAGCCCATGATGCCTACTGTGGGGTTATTTGGCCCTCGATAACGCGGTTGTGATTCTGACATTGTGCAGGGGACCTCCACACTCGAAACGCTGATCATTGGTTCCCAAAACGAAACAGCACTCATAGCTAAACATCACACATCGCCAATCTGTGGCGTTCCATGTTGCTCTAGCCCGGCACCACTGCAGCCGAAGACACCGATGCCCCCATGTTAACGGCGGCACATGTAAGGGACGTTGGGATATCAGATTCGCCTCCTTCAGGCATCTAGATATGGTTCGTGGGCAAACAGGAACAGCTATGTGTGACTGTATAGCGGATCGGGTCGCCGTGGGCTCTATACGTGCCTGCCGTACGATTAGTCGATCCTCTTTACTCGTGGTATGCCTGGTCCGTCCAGAGCCGTTCCTCCGCGTCTGGGTGGCGTCCCGTGACCAGTGCTCCCAACACCGTCGGACGGTATAGTCCGAACGCTCCACGTGACGGGCTATCTGGCGAGCTGACCACCCTGTGGTTTTCAACTCGATGATCAGGCCTTTTTTGAAGTCCTCAGTTGCGTATATCGACGTTTCTGGCATCTGCCTACTATTCTTTTCACCCGTACTCGTGCTTGCATCGGCCAAAGCTTCTCACATTGATAGGCTATCGACTACATTTCGGTTTATAAGGCCGCTGGCTCATGTTTGCAGCACTACTCACGGATGTACGGTCATGCGCAATCACCCCAGACTGGGATAATTTGCATACCAGCCTGCCCACTAGCTATTTACATCATTTTGCTGTTGTACCATGTTTTCTTCTTGGTGCGCTACTTTCATTGTTCGTACGTGTTATAGTTTAAAAAGAAGTCCCAATGAGTGACCACCAGTAGAAGTAAAAAACAACAACAAATGTTTATAGCTCATAGTAAGCATCGGTTGGGGGTACTTCTTATTATTTTAATTTATTTATTTGCATCATATGTTTTAAGAAATTGGGTACTCTAACAGAGCTGACATTCTTGTCTTAGCTTAGATACAACCCGTTTGCTTTCAATTAGGTATTAATGTCGTCAAGTGTTTCGAATGTTGCAGCGTTGAGGAATATCAAAAATTCGTTATAACTGCTAATTTACTCTAATCAAACTTATGAAGTTGACTCCACAAAAGTTTCTCATAATCAACACAAACCTTTAAAATAGTATATTCCAAATTCGTTGGTTTTGCCAAGTAGTTTTAATAGATTAATTGTCTCTTTAATAGCTTGCAATGAAAAAATTTTCTCTTGAATCCCTTTCAAATGATTATTTTTATCGAGAATATTTTTGATCAGAATGTTTATTACGAGAATTATTTTCAATAGCGTATTTATCACGTAGGGGTCTTAGGATTTTAATGCTTTAATGAGCAAGAATATGCACTTTATAACTGTCGATGATCTACGTAGTCAGCAGTGTGGTTCTGGATCTTTGGACAAAAGAAATGTACCCATGTACCCTCAGATTTAGTATTTCATCGTTCGAAAAAATATCATTGAAAAAAAGATCGATTGATGTGGACGACCCCTCACAGCCCTGTGATCCAATGGGCAAACAAATGACGAAGTACTAATGGGAACAAAGAAAAGAGTTCACAGAGAACCCCGTGCAACAGATTTGAAAAGTTCACTTTTGGCGATGACTTGAAAATGTGAAGTTGGTCAGTTGACATTGTTAGTAGAATTGAAAATGTGCAGTTGCGCACTTAAAAAATGTGAAGTAAAATCAATTAAGTTATGAGTCGAGTATTGGACGTTTAGTAGAACTTGCTAGTAAGTTTGCACAAAAAGTCCACGCCAAATGCGGTGCACAAAAGTGACAAGGTAGCATTTTATGTATTATACATGAGGAAATAATATACGTCTGATTATAAGTCAATAAAAAATCTCTCACTTTATCGCACCCCGTCGTATTTAAGTAGGATACTCCGTAATGTCGGTAACTGATTATTTGTAAATTTATAATATTTTGGTGAAATTTATATTGCGTGAATTTAACATAAATAATATTTAAATAAAACATTAATTTGACCAGAGAGGTATATGCTTTCTATCCTAAATTAAATTTCCAATGTATGTCTATTAATCCATTTTATTTTAAGATAACACCGGGCAACACACAAAATACTTGGCGGGTTATCATAATGGCAATTGTAGATTTAAAATCACGGCCATCCTCTTTAATTTATTTAATAATTGGCAACACAAGAACACATTGGTCAATAATGTAAAAATAGCCCAATACAGACGCAGGCAACATTATAACTGTTCTGTGCATTCTATTTATTTAGAATAATGATTTTTAATTAATTGATAAAGTTTCCAACAAAACTTACTATTTCACATTGTTTCATTTGTTTTGCTTCTGATGTTAAAATATTTACAAATCCATCGGAATAAACATTTTTTTCTTTAATTTTTTCTTATGAACACAGGGGCTGCTATGTACAGGGACTAAATTTTAACTTTGCATTCTAAATAATTGCTGACAAATATGCAAACATAGAGCCTCAACCCGGACCTGTAATCTATACTATATTTAGATGTCATGATTTTTTTAAATCTGGAATCCAGAGACAGAACTACGCTAACCGCTAAAGTTAGCTAATGCAAATACATCCTATTTGTACAATGTTTGTGTTTGAGACTTCAGAAAATTTTTTGTTAACAGTTTGCTTGTCTCGGAAATTGTTGTATTTCGCAAAAAGGGATGGTTAAATTTTCAAAAATTCCGTTTGCCTATAAAGAAATTTGAAACTGATGTTATTAATGTGCTTATGTAATAGTTTAATAATCAAAGAAATTTCATAATTTTAATCTAATTATGAAATGTCAATTTAAAGGACGTAATATTTCCAAAGTCCTGAACGTGTGCCATTGTTAAGGTAATCATTAATGTTATAAACTTTTTACTTTTAGGGATATCGGTTGTTTTTTAAGCACATCTGTAAATTAAGCACATCTGTTCATCCAAATAATATCATAGCTTGCCTTTGAAAAATATTTTTATAAGTAAAATATCAGATCTGCAGAAATACTGCAATATTGTCGAAATATATTTCTTTAATAAATAATATCTAATAAATAATATTAACGTTTTTCTGTTTCTAAAAATATCTGCTGTGTTTCTTCATATCTGTAAATTGGTTCCAGCAAATATCACAGTATCGTGTACTATACAAAATATACTTTTAGAAAATATACTTTTAAATGTACTTTAAAATATACTTTTAGAAGCAAAATATTAAATCTGTAATAATACTGCAATATATAAGTAGATAGATTATCTGTAAAAATATCTGTACAATTTAATCAGCATAAGTAGATTATTTGTAAATGTCAGCCAAGCTCGTTTTGCAGATTTCAATATACTTTTAAGAAAATTTAGATATTTGTAATAGGAAAGCTTTGAAATGTATATTTTACTAAATTATTAAAAATATGTGATTGGTAGTTATTAGCAGATAGGTTGCAATATTGATATCTTAATGATTATACTTTGCTTAGCATGTCAACTGCACCGTGTTAACAACATTAACTTTCCTGCGATATTTTATCGTGACTTCATATACAGAAAATTATTTTCCTGTTAAATATGCTAATCATATTTGATATATCTAGAGCAGAAGCGTATTTTTTTAGAAGCCTACATAATTAAAGTAACTCGCGTTAAAAATACAAGCTCGAAAGTGGAAAATGTTGCTTACGTTAGTTACATATAGAAAATTATGAGGTATTATTTTCTGAATGTAATTAACACAATTACAGCTGTCAATTAGTTGCTAAGCAAAAATATAATTCACTAATTAAAGCACCGACCTTCATTCTCCCTAATTACACAGTCTTTCGCATATGCACAAAAATGCTTCTGGCGAGGAAAATTAAATAGATTGCCAGACGTCAGATATACAAAGAATGCTTCACATGAGTATTGAACATGAGTATTGAACACTGAGTATTGAAGGAGTATATATATATATATATATATATATATATATATATATGTTGGGTGTCCTAAAAACATTGACCTCGAACTTTTATTCCTTAAATATTGACCTTAGACATCAATATAATAAAAGGCAATGTCTGTCTGTCTGTCTTATACACTATAGGTTCAGGGACCACGCATAGCAGAGATACGAAATTTGGCAGTCAGAGACCCGAGGGGGGGGAGCATGTGAAAACCGATTTTTAAAATTTGAATTAGTTTCTTTGTTTTTTAATGTTTTATGCGATTTCGACAGTTTTTTCGCTTGTTTCCCTTTTCTCTCCACCATCCAGACGTCGTAGAAAAAGACAAATCACACGACAGGAAAGAGCTGACATTTGCGAGTAAAAATATATCAATTTCAAATTGCAGTGACAAATTCTAATATTTTTAAAGATTTTAAAACAAAAGCAATTTTCGGCTAAAAAAGAACGAACTTTCGTTTTTAAATCCTTGCATCGGGAAAAGTTCCTACAATTTCGACTAATAATTTACATTTTCAGAAAGCTCAAACATCAGGCACTCTTGCAAGCCCAATATGGTCAAGAAATAATTGTGAATAGCCGCCCGATCCGGATTTTAATGAAGTAATCATTTTAAATTTCTCGGGATACGGATTTTTCTCCCACATGCGCGCAGATGCACGGGAGGTGGAGGGGACGTCACGGTGTATCCATGGAGAAAAAAATAAAACGAAAGTTCCGAGATTGTGCATCGGGTTAGACGTTATATTTTAAATGATGGAATTAAGAGATTAGCATATGGTTATATGGAATTATTATATTTATTAGAAAATTACGTTATATTTTAAACGATGGAATTAAGAGCTTAGCATATGGTCATTATAAAATTTAAATGATAGAATTTTGATTTCAACGTCATTAAACTAAAACAAACTTTGTTAACTCGACGGGGTTATCACAGTTCACAAATTTTAAAATGAATTCACTTTACAAATCAATTTTAAAGAATTACCACTAGAATATTATTTTTTATCTTAAAATTTCATTATTAGTTTTAACGTCATTAAACTAAACCAAACTTTGTTAACTCCCCGAGGTTGAGGGCGCGGTAGCCCAGTAGTTAACGTGCGGGAATTGCACTCAATGGGTCTGGGTTCAATTCTCGCCACTGCGAAAACTGCCTCAGTGTTCACGCGGTGTACAATCACTTTAAACTTGTGGGTCCGTAAGTCCTTCCGAGAGGTTGGTGGTAAGGGAAGGAGGGTATGGTCCCTGTGGATGCCTTCCCCCACAGGGCTCCTGTCTATATTGGGTGGCACTTCCTGGCAGTCCAAATAGTGACCTTACCAACAACTCCACTTGGTTATGGCGTAAGAATTTTCAAGGGTAGCGAGCAGGCTTGTCACCGAAATAAATTACAAAATTGCGTAAAAAAAGGTTCAAAATTTTATGAAATCTATAAAAATTACTCAGGGGATTAAATTCGAAAAAATACAAAATTTAAATTTTTATACGGCATCCATACAAAAATATTTCCAATGAGTAAAATGGGCCCCATATACTAATAAGGTGATGTACAAAATTTCAGTATTTTATCGTAAAAAGTCTCAGAGATATGTTTAAACAAAGTTGGTGAGGGATTAATCACAAATTAAAATGCAAATGTTTACAGCAAGAGTACAAGTGACTCAACGCAGAAATGCATCATAGACAAATAATATATGTCTCTTATCTTTAATGGATTTTTGGCAGGGATGGAAAGCATTTTGAACAAGCTTTGTAATCTTTATGTAAAGTTATTATTTCTACACAGTGTAGATACTTTTGTACCAATAAATAGCGAAATTATTATTTTTAATTATGTAATCATTGTTTCCTTTCGTAATTTTTGTATGACCCCTGAAACGACATGAGTTTTCCCCTAGGAGAACTCACGTCGATGCATTGAAAAGTGGTTTAAGTCAGTATATTTGTCTGTTCATATCTCTGGGACTTTTTGTGATAAAATTCTGAAATTTTATACATCACCTTATTAGTGTATGGGGCACATTTTACTCATTGGAAATGCTTTTGTACGGGAACCGTATAAAATTTAAAATTTTGTATTTTTTAAAATTTAATTCCCTTGAAAATTTTAATCGATTTCATAAAATTATGTACCTTTATTACGCAACATTGTAATTTATTATATATGTCTAAGATCAATATTTAAGGAAAAAAAAGCAGAGGTCTAAATTTTTGGAATACCCTGTATACAGGGTGGTCATAAAAAATCCCCCTTATTATGAGCATTGCTACAGTAAAGTGAACATGAGCTACCTGATGAAATTGAGGACAACGCACCTAGTGATAATGTTAGGATGATAGCCTTCTATCTCAGAAACAATGAGAGATACAGAAAATGAAACAAAAAACAATTAGAAAATTGTAGCGTATCAACAAATTAGTGAGGATCATCATTTCATTTATTACAAAAAATAACTATTTACATAACGTACACATTAACGTAAAATGCATTTAATATGTCTATCCTCCACCTACATGTTTGTATGCAAGAAATAACTTCCTGATGCATGTTCGCCTACATTACGGGTGAATGTAGAGTAGAATACATAATGATGTGCAGCTTCCACAGCATTCAATCTAAATTCGCCATGTAGCAGTACCATTTCGTTTTTATCTTCATGCGAGTAGCCAGCCTATCCATAGCTTTTTCTGACAAATGTGATTTCTTAGTAATTCGATGACCATTTAACCATTAGGAGCGGTTCCGTCATTCTCATTTGGTAGCGAATAATCACATTGCTATCTGGATGCCTTACTTCCGTAGATCTAGCTGGCATCGTAGAAGTTTCTAAAGTTTTATAAATATGGGGAGCTGCTCTGTTTCCCCTAACAAATGTATATCTTACTGACTTGTATCACATTGATTTCTTAATATAGTATTCTTTGATATACAATTTCTAATAACTTTTGTGCGATTTACAGCTTTTCTTCAAGTTCAATATTAGTTTAATTACACATACATGCACACACACAGCGAGACATCACCTCAAAAACTTCTGATCGTGTTCAGGGATGATTGAAACATGTTCTTCCATCGACAACTCGAATTCTTGACCCAGTCATAATACATTCCTTGTACATTATGTATATAAGGAAAGTAATAAATATATCTTAAAAACTGTTCTTTGACCACGAATATAGTTAATTATAATAGTTTCAGGCATTTCTTTCTGTGGAGGATGATAAAAAATGAAATTCTGTGCGTCTACTCGTTCTTAAATTTTAGTATACAGACTGCTAGAAAAATAAATTGCAGGTTTATAAAATATATATACAAGGTTGAATCAAAAAGTTCGGAAACTGTGCTGATATCTTCAACCCAGATTAGAGGAGTGGGGAACTATTTTATAGTGTCATAGAGGAAAATGTGAAGTGAAATGTGTAAAAGAAGAAGCAGGTCTGCATTCCAATTTTTTTTTCAGACAAAGCGTGTCAGTGAACTGTAGTCGTTTGCGTCTGTCGAAAACGGAAATGGCGTTTGAAGAACAACGTGTGAATATCAAATTCTGTCAGCGGTTGGCGAAATCAACGACAGAAACATTGCACCTGCTGCAGCAGGTGCAATGTTTCTGTAGGTGTTTCTGTCTGTAATTATATATATATATATATATATATATATACATATATATATATATATACATATATACATATCTGTGTGCGTGTGTTTGTGTGTTCGCGAGTGTGTATATATATCTTATGTATATCTAATGTTAGAATACTGTATGTAGAGTATTATACGCAGTAGAGAGATAATGCATCCTAAAACTTCATGAACTTTGAATTATATGGTCTGTTCTCCTATTTAAATGTGGTTTTGAATACGTTTATTTTTCTACTTTATATCAGCACTGAATTGACATTCTTTTAAAAACTCCATAATATTTAATTGCTTATTGATTTCATATAAAATTCGATTATGCATCAGTTGGATACATAGTTTAATACTATGATATGGTTTTAACACTTTACAACAAAATTGAAAAGTGCTTATGACTTTGTTCATACTGTCTGTCTGTCTGTCTATCCGTTAACACGATAACTGCCGTAAAAATGACTTAATCAAAATGAAATTTTAGTATGTTGTTCAGACGGTTTGTAGGACCTATGGGAATATAAATGAATAATATCACCCAATTAGTTTTGGAATGAACCCGGGTTGCAAAAATGAAAGACATTGAACCCTATGGGACCTAATTTTTCAAACATTTTTAAGCGTATTTAAAATTCAAAAAATGCTTCGAAAATTTTAGGTAATATTCAAATTGTTCCATAAAATATATAAAAAAAAAATCAGCGAAATATTTTCAGTAGTGTTTTAAATAAAAATTAAAATAATAATAACACATCTTATATGAAGCGATCACGTGACTATGATATGAAAAGATCACGTGACCCACTTCAAAATGATATATGGTATCCATCTTGTCTCAAAATCGTGATTTTTAAAGTTCTTTTTAATTCATATTGAGTGTTGTATCCGTCCTAAAACCACTTTATTTTTACTTGAATTCTGTGCATCTACATACTGAAACAACGCAATTACAATATATTTGAGTTTAAATGCTCATCCAAATTTGATTATTTCTACAACGAGGCCTATTTTTCACCTATGGATAATGTAAACAGCAAAATATGTAGAATGAGTTGTATTAGAATTGTGGTATTTCTTTAACACAAAATCATTTAATTCATGGAGTCTGCGTAGCTGATTTGAATGAAATATTCATTGATTTTATAAAGAGAAGGACGATTTCTTGCAATGGAGGTTTACGCATAGGGTTTAATTACTTGTAGCTCCATGGTCTTAATTTTTAAATAAAATAAATTATATTATAGTATTGTGATGAATGACATGAATGGGAAATTATTTATGAATGAAATGTTGCTTTTATAGAGAGAGCCAGGTGTGTTATTTTTTCTATGACGTTATTTAAATGCATTTTAGTTGGTTTCGATGAAGTTTTCAAATATAATAAATTATCGTATTATTATGATAATTCTAAAATTATTACCGAGGAATGTATCACACTTTAGAGATGTTTAAACCAGGCAATTTATAGTTCAATGCCGTCATTTGAATGAAGTTCATTTTTTTTATGAAAGTTTAAGTTTTCAAATATAATAAATTAATGCAGTATTGTGATAATTTAAAAAATATTACCGAGGGATGTATCGCATTTTAGAGATGTTTAAATAAAATTGCATTGAATTTGGAAAGTGTTTTGTAATCAATGCTTTAAACATGATTGATCTTTCTTGTTATTTTATTATGCACGTTATCATAGTCTTAAAATAGAAAATCAATTACCTTTGTTAAAGCATCTAATTTATTTACGAAGGACACAATTACACAGCTACAAGATATTTTTCTTTTAGACGTTTCTGCAACATAGTACATAACTTTGCAGTCTTGAACTGGAATGCAATCAAAATTTCCAGACAAGATGCAGAAGGAATCTAATAATCTCCTTGATTAAGATTGATGCTAATGCGATTTTGTCTCAATAGTTTGACTTTTTATATTGTCCCCAAACTCTAATAATTTGTCTTTCATTTTTATTCACTATATTTTGTATAGCAGATATCACAATAATATTCGTGCGCATGTTCAAAGTCATACCCAGTACGGTGAAAAATAAGTTTCAAAAGCCTAACGTCGCCCAAAACGAAATTTGTTATGGACACTTGTAGATTAGTAAGTTTCTGATAGACACTTAGTGTATTAGAAAACGATCACGCTTGCAAAGTTCTGCACGGAATTTTAATACAATGAGAAAGTTGATGTTTTAAATGCCATTGGTGATATTTATAACACTTCTAAAAATTATTATTTTAACATTAGGATAAATATACTTGATTTTATACGTGATAAGAAGAATAAGATTTAAAAATTATCTTTTTAAACATAAGAATGAATATCGTGTGAAAAAAATCTAAAGTTTAAACATCATACGAATAACAGGTTTTTTTAATTTTGAGAAATTAAACATCAAGTCCAACCGGATATGTTTGACACTTACTATTACTCAAGGCCAACGGCCGTACCGTGCTGAAAACACCGGTTCTCGTTAGATCACCGAAGTCAAGCAGCATCGGGCGCGGTTAGTACTTGGTGGGTGACCACCTCGGAACGCCGCGTGCTGTTGGCCATCTCGGGTGCGGTATCCCCGTGTTTTGCGCGCTAGATTTGCACGCTGCCACATATGCCGCCGTGTTCATGCGGAGTACGATCACGTTAAACATGTGGGTCCGTAAGTCCTTCCGAGAGGTTGGTGGTAGGGGAAGGAGGGTACGGTCCCTGTGGATGCCTCCCCCACTGGGTTCCGGTCTAAATTGGGTGGCACTTCCCGGCCGTCCATACAGTTACCTTACACCTTTATGGTAGGTCGGACGGTCTGGGTCATCAACTTACTATTACTCAACGCAGGAACTAATTATACGCCGATCCGTGGGCCGGTTAGGGTACGCGTTTCCATCTGATCGCTGGATTGCCGGGTTGTGGGTTCGAATCCCGCCAGCGGGCATAGATGTTGTGTTGTCGAAGCAAAGTCAGACTTCCGCCCTTGAGGAGCCTCAATAAAAAGTGAAGCTGCAAATTTCTCCACTTCGCCATGGGACCAGGGGTCTAGTGGACGTGGTGCATAGGCGCCCCTTCACCACGGGGAATTAGTAACAACAACAACTAATTATACGAAAATGAAGAAATATTTGGACATTAATAGATATGTGTAAATGGAAATATGTTTAAGATGAAACAAAGACAAAATACATAATTTAATAAAAACGTAGAGGTTTCTTAATACAAATATGTTCCCATTTAGTAGGAATACTATATTGCAGATATTGGTAAGTTAATAATATGAATCTTAATCACATAAAACATTATTTATCTAAGAGTGTGTTATATTTATAAACTGAAATAATACAATATTAAATACAATACAAATAATATAATACAATACAAATAATA
Source organism: Amaurobius ferox (assembly GCA_951213105.1). Lineage (NCBI taxonomy): Eukaryota > Metazoa > Arthropoda > Arachnida > Araneae > Amaurobiidae > Amaurobius > Amaurobius ferox. The sequence continues at coordinate 146,295,605 of OX578134.1, read as the reverse complement.
TATTTAAAAACTTGAACATATGTGAATTATTATAGTAGCAGTTAAGAAAATTATATTAAAGTGATGCTAATATATATTATAAACTTTAATATTATTCAGAGCTTTAAATTACAAAAAAATGCCTTATTTTATTTACAGGTTAGATCTTGTAATATAACAGATTTCATTACTGTGAAGCTACCATCCTTACTTTATTCAAAGTTAACTCACGTGTGACAAAATATAAGAGATGGGATACAGAAGCGCTAGTACCGTTGCTAAAATTAATCTTTATTCGCAAAAAAAAATACGTCGTCGCCTTGCTTAGTTTAACGTTGAATTGCTTTAGTTGTGTCCTGTAAAATAGCAGGATTATAAGCTTAGAACATGTAAAGGGAAAAACTTCAAGCATTAAAAGTTCAGTGTGGGCGTGAATATAATAAGTAGATTGTGTGATGAGTTCTGATAATTTCGGAAGTATAAAGCATGAATTTTACACTCAGATGTAAGTGAAACATTTGTATATTTAGGGCTACCTTCGAGGACCAAGTATACACAGCCTTGAATGAAATGCGAGTCATGTTTTTATTGAGTTATTAGCGGTCACGAATAAAATGCGAGCCCATAAAGTAACTAAAAAGTAATTCTAAATTCAAAAAGTAACGCTCAGGTGCACCTATTCGAGTCCTGAAATAGTACCAAAATTTCATGGTCGTACGCCGCTTAGATTTCGACGTATAGATTGCTAACATATGCAGACTCCTTCATTTATTAAGTAAGACCATATTGTTGAACCGATTAAATATAAAAATAAATATAAGGTTCCTAAGCTAATAAAGAAGATTACCGTTACATTAGCATCACCTTGGAATCTTTTACCTCTGGCACTGTTAATAAGTAAAGGAATTTTTGAACAAATAGTACATGACATGTTATTCATGGTCTTTTAATTGTGTCTGATAAGAACGGAAATTGTACCGCAACTTTTGGCTCTCATATTGCCAAATGGCGGGATGAGAACATTTTAAATCTGATCTACACAATCACAAACCAAAGGCACCCTGTGAGACGAAGATGCAAATTAGTTTTGATATTTACAGCTATTTACGACAAAGCAAAGAGCAGACATGTAGGCGCCGTCTTAAGACAGTTTTGGCCCGGAAGGTCATGACCTCAATAAATTCACGTCACATAAATTGCAGGTGTGGTTGAGGAAAAGATCTCGTAAGGCCAAGGCTTAAACTAAGCATCATTGGAAACTAAAGTAGCCAATGATGCAATGATGCTACATCGCACTGAGGAGCAACCAATGAGAACACGGAGGGCGTATCTGGGCCTCAGGCAAAATGAGGTGGCAACAAGGAGATAATAAAATGTATATTTATGAAATTCGAATTGAAATAGCGGTGACAGCAGTCATGAAAAGATTGGAATGACAAGTCAAGCAGTGTGGTTCATAAGCAGAATGATTATCCAAAAGTTCAGAGAGTCGTGTTTTCAAGCAGTCTAGTAAATCGTTATGTTAAATATTAAAATGTTATAAAAAAGACAAATTTGACTCCAAATACCAGAAACATAAGCTGCAACAATTCCAATAATGCTGAGAAATAGACCTGACAAACAAGGGTATGTAGCAGTCTGTGTATATCATAGGCCAATTATTGATTTTGGAATAATATTCTATGACCTGATCTCATACGTGCATTTTCTCCTTATTAAGCGCTTTTTAAAATTAATGTAATTTTAATCATAACAATAAGATGCTTGAATAAATAATATTTATTTAAAAATTAAAATGTGGAATTTAATGTGTAGTGTTTTATTTAATGATTATGTTTAGGAGCCCGTGCAAAGAGGTAATGGTGGATTATTACTACCAAGATAAAAATGTACGAACTATTCAATTCACAACCACGGTAATTCTGATTTATTTCCTAATTATGAGCGTCAATGTGTATTATTTGCCATCACACACCCAATCACAAACCAAAGATGAAAAAATTATATTATTTCAAGACGAATCTCTAGATGAATTACATATTTACTAAGATCATTATTAGAAAACTTAATTTTAGGAAATATTATAATCACTCTTAAAAATATTAATTTGGTTTTGTTTTAAGCGTATGCGTTTTTTCGACACGAAAAATAAATTGGTCATCAATTTTCTAATTAGAGAACACTGGATTTTCACTTATTTGGAAAAGTAAACTTTTATTATAGGAAACAAGTAGGTTAACGAAACAGTGTGAAGCAACTGTAGGAGAAAATTACCAAATATTGTAAACTAGAAACGTATAAGCAATAAATAAAATGTACGGAATTACGGTTCTTTACGGAAAAGATATATTCAGAATAAAGGTATTGACTAAAAATGTGGAACTACGCAGGTATTGATTAAAAAAAAAGAAAATCCAGGTAGTTATTTAAAAGAGATAGAACAATGAAAGGAAGACATAAAAAAGAAATATAAGCTAAATTCTACAAATCAAGGGCCAGGGTAGCGCAATGGGTAGATGAAGAAGATCGCACGAGGAAGACCCGAGTTCAATCCTTACTGCCGTCCAAAACTGTCGTCGTACCTACGTGGAATATGAGTACGATAAATCTGTAGGTTCGCAAATATTTTCGAGAAGTGTTGGGGAGGGGAAATATTCGACGACCCCTGTGGTTTCCCCCTCAGTTTTATTTTGTCAAAATTGGGGAAATAAAGGGTGCAATGTGATCCGGTCCCTGTGGTACGCTGCGGAAACGTGGTATAATGTTAAAATGATTCACGCTTCGACCGCTATATAAGCGATTATTTTAATATCATGTGATCGCTCATTGGAAAATCAGTATTACGCAAACTTATATTCAACTAATCATTCACATCAATGGTTTAAATCCTCAAATGGGTGCGATAAAAGCTCTCTGGGCTATATCATAGTTTAGAAAATAAAAGCAAACAAAATTACCATATTTTCACACGGTAATGTTTCCTGGAATATGTTTTCTTCTTTGTTGGGTTATTGTTTACTTTAATCTTTACAAACAGCAAGGTGTTGAATCTAAAAATAAAATTCTAATCTAACTATTATGTACTCAATGCATACTAAGCACTTTTTACACTCCCACACTGCAAAAAAACAAACACATATCCGGGAAGTTCTGTATAAAGTTACTTCATGCATATCATTTTCGCCTATAAAAATGCATGTTGAATCCCGTAAGGAAAATGGCGATCCATTTTCTGGAAAAATGTCATTAAAATTTTTGCCATTTCAGAGGGATTTTTTTTAATTGAACCCCAAAATTTTAGGCGAATATCCTTGGCATATTCGTGGCTGTATTCAGCGAATATTAGTACTTATGTGGTTGTAACAGCAAAAGTGGCGTTTTATGTACACATTTTATTGACATTTTCGAAAACTGGTTTCGGACACTTTTCTTAGTGTTATTGTTAAAATGTATTATAATGCTTTTTTATTATAATACTGCTTATGATGTCGGAACATGAAAATGAATTGAGACACCTTACATTTCCTGGTATGTCAGATAATATGGATCAAACAAATAAACACAATATAACAAAAGTATAAGATATATAACAATGATAACAAAACATAATATACTTTATAGTACAAAAATCTTATATTTAATGTACATCACAACAATAGCACCAGATATGCTAAATGAGTAACAATATAAGTAACAATACTCTAAAAGGAGTAATAATACTCTAAATGCGTAACAAATGAGAAATATTTTCGTCAATTAAAAATCGAAAATGGAGAGATTTAAATTACTCAGGCTTCTACATGTACAATGTTCGGAGAGGCTTTTGTGGATTGTAAAATATTTTTTGGAGAAGGACCACAATTTGTTAGGAACCATGAGAAACATTTCGAAGGTGAGCAGAAAGTTTTGTCCATTTTTTTAATAATTTAAATATCTACCGTGTTCTGTATTGCTCCAGTTATATTGCCATTTATTTTAAATATGTTTTTGCATGTATCTTTTTACATATGATTTTGGTGAAATAAACATTGTTCCTATTGTCGGAACATGTTAATTAAGTGCTTTTGAGTTGAAAATCATATATTATATCTTGCTTTAAGTACTACACGGTTTAAAATTTAGTACAATTATTATAACATAAACCTTTAAGATATATTGCATTGATTATGTTATATTTTTAGCATATTTACTACTTATGTCTTTTATTCCAGTGTATTTATATTTTTAAAAAAAATGGGTTCATAGTCATACTGGTCTTTTGATTTCGTTCAAAACTGTATTAAGCAACACAAAATCAACACACGAATACATCAGAATTTAAAAATAAAAGTCATCAAAAATCGAAAGGAGCCAGATCACGTCTTAATCGGAAATCATTTGTAGTTCGAGAATGGAAGTACCGGAAATGACGCAAATTCCCTTCATTAATTTATAGATTTACGTTTCCTTCTTGTTTCAATCACGCCTATCCGTGTGATACTAGTTTCATTTCATTTTTATTTTCACGATGTCACATTACTTTAGTCATTTGCAATTATCGCATTTATGATGATTTTTAAATTGGCATGCTTTAATTTCGCATCTGGATATCATGGATTATGATAGCTGATCTTATATCGTAAATAATTATAGTCTGCCTTTATCATTTAAGTAACCTAAGCTTATTAAATTTAGGAACCATTGATTTTGTAAAATGCCTTTCTTGTTCTCATTAAAAACTTTACATATTTGTTTCGTAAGCAAGTTAAGAAAGTAAGTACAGACGAAAAAGTATACATTTTCCTAAGAACTATGTATATTTAATTTATTTTCAAAGTTTAGTATGCAAATAAGCCAAAGAAAATACAGAAAAAAAATCTAGGTAGGCGCAATTATGATTGTGCCGCCATTTTGGAACGTAGGACTACACTTGCAGATCGGAAAGTAAATATGACATACTTTAGTATGATTTCAAAGCGTCTTTTTACATCCCTCCCCTTGCTATTGCCTCTCGTTTTTACTTTCTACACTATTGCTTACATTTACTCTGCCAATTCTGTTGCAGTGTTGAAAGCATTAACTTGTTCACAGGAAAACAATTTAAAAATAATTTAGTTTCAACCTTTCCGGTATGTTCTTTATGTTGTAAAGATAAACCGCGATATTGTCAAAAGAATTCACCGATTCACAAGAAAACAGATCTTTAAATATTTAGTCCAAACTACTAGGAAGTGTTCTTTATATATTTGAATAGATTTCATCAAGAGCTTTAAAACGGTACCACACTGCCGAGTTAGGCTGAGTCAAATGGGGATGCACAACCAAGAAATATCGCATCCTCTCCCCCGCAGTTGGATAGTAAGTGGAGTACATCGCGTACAATGTACTTACTCCACTTTACGCAAACTGGACTCTGCTGCTTTCTAAAAGTTAACTCGATTACTGTTCGGCATGCATATTTAATGATATAACGATATCAATTGGGACCTTTTTTTGTCACAGGCGGTCTCTCGTAAGTTACCCCTTATCATCAGCGGAGCTAGATGTAGCCCAACTTCAAAACCCAAAACATTTAGATAATTTAAACATAATTTAATAATTTTATTGATTCCAATGCATTTTAATGCGTTATTTAAATTTAGCATTATTTAATTCATTCATTGATTTCAAAGCATTCTACAGCTTTATTTTCCTTCACTTATTTCACTTTAGTTACACAACGGTTATTACATAATCCTATCGATTCCTAACGATATTTGTCAGTCCTTTAAGACAACACCCGATCGACAATAAGTATCAGGTTTTAAAAGAAGATAATAACCACTAGAAAGCGAAAGCAGCCCAAACGCTTTAATCGGAAATCAATGTCAGTTAGAGTAAAGAAACACCAGAAAAGGCTACAATTTTCTTCGTTTATTTCAATTTCTATATTTTCCTCCTAGCCATGTAATAGATGCCTGAAAGCGACATCCATAAATATTTTAAACTTTAACTGTACAATCAATAAATTCCAACTTTTTTCTTGAATTTGAATGTGTGAATCCTTGAAGTATCATGCTAAAACGATATAGTATCGATAAGAGTGTTTTCTTTAAATGTTTTTATTTATAAAATTTTTATTTATATATTGTTTATATTTACAAAACTTTTTCAACCGAAAAATGTGAGGAATTTATGCTATGTATTTTAACATATTACTTTTTACTACATGTCTGTGAGCAAGTGTAAATGAAATATCTTACTTATCGTCACCATATAACTGACAGTTTTATCAGAAAATTTGTGCCATTATCTAATTCTGATGCAATGTCCACTTTCATTAATATTTTATATCTACCTCACGTGGATCATTCGGCATTGTCTACCTGTGTGTAGCGAGGTAAAAACAAATATGGTAGCCTCAATAACTAGTTGTCGAATATTATGCAATAAAATTAACAAGTATTTTGATAGAATCAAGATACACTATTTATATACTCTCCAGGTCACTCAAACAGCTACTGAAAACCCTTGGGTCAGTCGAGTGGTCAGAGTCTTCAACACTAATTATCTACTGTTAAGGTACAATCTGCATGTAAATTTTTTACACATATAAGGTAAATGTACACAGTTATTTCGTTCATGTCTTCTTTTAAAACAACTCATACCTTTTCTCTTCTGATATGAAACATTCAAAGCATAAATACTCTTCAGGCTAAACCAGTTTTGGGAACATAATACGAACAATATATTTTTTTCAAATATGTGCAATAAAATTAAAAAAAAACATAGAGATTAATGAAATAAATGCGTTTGGGAATGTTCACTAAATATGCCCATCCTAAGCTTTAACTCATATTTAATAAAAGCAGAATTTGGATGCTAATTTTTATTTATAATATAGTATTTTTTTTAAAAAACTGCTCTCACATAGGTAGCTTATAACAATGATATTAGCACTTTAATATATTTCAATGATAGAGGATTCTTTTAAATCAAATTGCTAATGTATTGTTGCTCAGCAATTCTATAGTATTTTTCTCGAAGGATGTCTTTTGGTGACAGCGCTGAATTGTTGTATATAAAAATATGATATATGTATTATGATATATGTATTATATAATTATTATGTTTAAAAAACACATTCATATCACTTAAATTAGAAAATTTAGATTTCGTATTTGAAATGCCACTTACTTACCTAGGTGGCAGATGCTAACTATCGCAAGGTTCGATATTCGCTTACTGATAACAAGAATAGCGAAAATAGGTATTTACTCATAATGCACTTCAGTGGCGCTTTTGAGAATATTAAGAACTTGTATAAAGAATTGCGATTTTTGGAAAACTCCAGCTTTTAGAGACTGTTAGGGAATTTATATGTATCCTGTTCAAACAAAACTCGGGATTCTACTATTTTTGACGGAGTATATAGCTTCTTCCCTAAATAGTTGTTTTTAACAAATATTCAAAACCGTATTAATTTTTTCTTTCCTTATATACATAATGTATAGCGAAAGTACTGTGACGGGGTCGAAAATTCGAATCTGAGTTTTCGACGTGAGAGCACGTTTCAAGCATCCCTGATCACGAATCAAACATTTTCGAGGTGATGGCTGCGTGTGTGTGTGTGTGTCAGTGAGGCTGTGGTGACGATATCTCACGAACGAATGGAGCGATTCAAATGAAATTTGGTACATATATCACAATCCATGAATACTGGAAGTCTATTGTTGTTATACGTAATCGGATGTTCAGACCCCTCGAAATTTTCGAGTGAAATTTTGAAAAAATCATCAAAAAATCAATACGTTTTATAAAGTTACGCAAATAGATATTTCTTATGTAACTTTTCCTTAGAAAACGATTGACATAAATTTTAGATCGCTAGCATGAACCGTTCTTGAGATAGTACACATTTTAAAAATAAATTTATCAAAAAATTCCATAAATTAAATAAAACCTATTAACTGTTGAGAAAAATGTTCACTTTTCATATGTAATATTATGCGATATATTGGGTGACGTCATTCTTGTGGATCTAGCTCGTTCCTTTCATGAGAAAAGGTGCTTTGAGTAATATTTTTGTATTTGAACGCCAATAGTTATTTATCTGCTATAAGATTAACTTATTACTCCATCCATAACGCTTGGCGAGATTTTGGCGACGAATTTGGCGGAATGTCGTCAACTTGGCTACTTTTTAAACTGTTGTCAAATTAACAAAAATCTCGCCAAATGGATAAAAATGACGCTAAATCAATGAAAATGAGATTTTTTTTTAATTTCCGAAACATTTTTGGGCTATTTCTCTGGATTATAACTACATTATAAAAGAAAAACCGCGATGCTTCTGGGCTAAGTAAGAGCTTCGGAATGGAGGAGACATACAAACATACGCAACCAGCTTTTATTAGTAGAAGTACTTAGTTTGCATTCGGATGTTTGAGGCGGTTTTCTTTAACTTAATCCTGAAATATTTACTGAAATACTTAGACTTAATCCTACAACATGATTTTAAAAAATAAATTTCCTCAATATGTTTCTTTTAAAATCAAAAACTACTATCCTCCTTTAATTTTCCGTTTGCGCTAGCCACATATGCTTGTGAATAATATTGTCAAACCAAGTGATTCGTCTCAGCAATTCATATAATTTCAGGAGCATTTCAGAAACGTAGTGATGAAAACAGTATTAAAATCATTATTATTTATAATACGATTAGCTATTTTTTTTCAGGTTTTATCAACATTTTATTTTCTGTTGAGACTTTTGTAATATTTGAAAATGAGTGTTTTATAATACGATAACGTCTTGTTATGCAAGTCAAATCTTAAAGTTTTGTCTCAAGTTTAAATTTCACAAGTTTCTTTATCAAGGTTCGAACTGATTGCAGTGTAAATGGATCGTATTTCATCTGATGTTAATCGATTTTTACTGTTCTTGTAATACATGGTAATGTATAGGGGAAGTATTTGAATCGTGCCGAAAATTGCAACTCGAGTTTTCGACGGATCTACACGTTTTGGGACTTCTAGAACACGAAAACACTATTTTTAGCGTGAGGTCTGTGTATCTACCTGTCTGTCTGTGCTGATACTATATCATCTCTAACTGAAAAACTAATTGACCAAATATCATAAAATTTGGAGGATTTTAGTACAATTCGGGATTAAAAAAATCGCCTTTTTTTGCGAAATGACCCGTAAAACTTTAACTGAACCCACTTTAAATGAAAAACTAAAAGACCAAATTTCACAAAATTTGGTAGATAAATCACTTGCAGGCTAACCTAGTGCTAATTAGATTTTAGAAGAAATAACGAGAACGTGAATATGAGTCTGCAGTGAAAGTCATGTGCTGTCCACATCATATTTTTTATTTTTAGTTAAAAATTATTTTTTAACCAAGAATAACCTCTAATTGGATTTAACTACCATGTAATAAAAAGACATGGAATTCACACTTATCTTCTGTTTTTGAAATAAGTGTATTTATCTAACAGTGGAATTATTGAAAGACCGCGTTTTTATTTGAAATCAATTATGCTTAACGAAAAGGAACATATAAAATAGTATATTTATTTTGCTATCTTAGAGTAAGTATGCTTACGCATGCCTTGAAATCAGTGAGTGAATATCCTATCGATAAACGTTTTGAATAGTGTAAGCAGTCGTTAGATTTCGTTGTCGTTTTTTTTGTTCGTTCTATTTTAATCCTCTACCGTGTTTTCGCCTTTGGCTCACCGATCTTGAAGAAGCATACAAATCGATATAAATTCGATAAACATTATTGAATGAAGTAGAAACACTTTTCTTCAATGTTTTCAAAAATCAATTAGGCTTATGTGACATTTATGGAGTAACAGTATTAAATTAAATCATAAATTACTTTCAGTGAATTAAATAAAACTTTACCGTTGCATATGTACAAAATATGTCACATGAAAGCCAATAAAAATATAATTTGTATGTAAATATTTATAGAAATCACTAGATTTATTTAAGAACAAAACACAGAATCCGTGTGACTTCCCGAAATTTATGAAATATTGCACATGAAACTCACTAAAATAAAATAATTTGCATGTAAATCTTACTAGAATTCACTTGGTATATTTAAAATAAAACGCAGGATTCATGTGATTTACACAAATTTATAAAATATTTCACGTGAAACCCAGAGAATAACTTAATGTGCATATAAATCTTTCTAGACATTACTAGCTTCATTGAAACAAATAGAATAAAAATAAAGAAATCCCCGCAAAATTCATGTGATTTACACAATTTTAAAATATACTTTAAAATCACACTTTCTTTAACATACATAAAAGTATAAAATATTTCAAATAAAACCCAGTAAAATAATATAGTTTGCATATAAACCTTTCTAGAAATCATTAGGTAGATTAAAAAAACAGAACAAAAGGAGAATAATGAACCCACAAAATGCATGTGATTTACATAATTGTAAAATATAATTTAAAAACACACTTTCTTTAAGTCTTTCATTCCTTTCCTGATTATTAATGGATAATTTTTCACAATACCTGCTTTCGTGTTTTCAACTTAGGAAGAAATGTATTCTCTCATAATTTTATGTATACAAATATTTTGCATTGCCATAAATGCATTAATTTTGAGACATTCACAAGTTTCATCTCTCTGTCTTATAAATTACAAACAATAGCGATAAACAAAATATTTATCATTTCAATAATTGCATAGAACTTTTGATCTGTTAGTTTTCACTTCGAACGTGCTTGTTATATTGGTTTTTCTTTCTACGGTATCTAAAGATAAGGAACTGAGAATTAAAATAAAATGCTACTAATTAATTAAATAAATATGTGATGGACTGACACTATATAGCTGCAGTTTATTTAATAAAAATCAGAAATTTAAGAAAATGTGGTTTAATCAGGAACTGCTATTTATGTCTAACTTAAATCATAATTAAATATGAATAGTGAACTATGGGTTTACAATATCATTATAAATCATATTTGTTGAACACTTGCGTCTTATAAAAGAAAATTACTTAAATATAATCTTATGTGTAGTTTCTGCGAAAATACAAGGGCTATGTATCAAAGTCTTTCAATCAACTGAAGGCACTTCGTTGTTATTTATTTATATTAAGTCATTCTCTGCTTTTCCAATTTGCATGCGTTAATATAGAAGGCTATATTCGTACCATATTGTTATGTAAAGCTCTTTATTTTCTTCTTAAAATAATAACGTGAATACTTAAGTTCGCATATAGTTAATTAAATTTTCTGGAAATTACGATTGTGTTCAGCTGCCATTCAGATGTTATTTATGGAGATACTAACACCTAGAACGTCGTAACATATAAGTATTAAATTTAACAAGGTACGTAATTTTGCTTGTAATATCTTTCTCATAAAAACATTTTCATTTATTTATGTTTCGTATTTGATAATGGATTAGTAAAATTTTATTTTAATAATTGATGAGAGCGGTACAAAAGAATTTACCTTAGTAACTTAATTTCAATTTCGTGTATTTTTAGTGACTTTTACATTATAAATCATTTTGATATGGGCAGCGCATGACTTTCTCATATAATGCAGTGAATATATTTCTTTCACAGTTAAAAAATGATGTATAAAATCAAAGGTATATTGTATTTATAATGAATTGTACATTTGGTGCATTTTCGGTTGATAACATGCAAAACTTTTAATAATTAATTAAGAAAATATTTTAACAATTAATTCATCAATCGATTTAACGACATTTTCTTTAATTTAACATCTTTTTTGCAATTTAAACAATCTTTTCTTTAATATGGGTCAAAGTATTGCCAAGTTTGCGATATTTTGTTAATTATTGACCAAGTTCGCCAAACTTACCGCCAATCAATACAGACAAATGGAGGGAAGGCATTTCTTATATGTTGGCATCAAAATACAAAACTGTTGGCCTCAAAATCCAAAACTAGTATACAAAATATATTCTCTTGTAAATTTAGCAAACTAGATCTACGAGAATGATGGTAACAAATGTATCGCATAATAACACATATGAGAAGAGAACACATTTCGAAATAGTTAATATTTTTTTAATTTTATGTGATTTTTTCATAAATTTATTGGAAAAAGTCGAGAACGGATCATGATATCGTGTTAAAATATGTGTTAATAGTTTTCTAATGAAACATTACATAATAGATAATACAGAATAAGTAATATTTTTGAAGGTTCTAATTTTTGTAAAATTTCATTAAAAAATGTGGGGGATCTTCCGAATATTCAATTGCGTTCAAAATCATCAATATTCTCTCCGTACTTACTGGTTGAACATTTTTATCAAATTTCGTTCGAAACACTACATTCATTCGTGAAATGCCATCTCCTCAGATTATCTCTATCTCTAACTCGTTTGTGCGTGCGCGCACACAAGCGCACACACACACACACCCACGCATGTACGCACACACACGCCCACACACACCCACACATACCCACACGGTAGAAAATGAGTAATCAGATACTTATTCTGTCTATGCCACAGGTAGTATTACGTAATCAATTTGTTTAAAAGGATGTGAAACTACTAGTCATTTACACCCTCGCATCGCGTGAGCAAAATGACTAGTGATCATTAAATGCGACACCTATATGCTTATTAAACATTAGGCATAACATAAAACGGTTTCAAATTTGTGCAGAAAAATGACGCACATTGTACAGTTTTGTTAACACGGATATCGCGATGTGTAAAACAACATGTCATCTCCGATCACGCTATACTGATTTTATTTTAACGCTTTAAGACATTTTAAGCTAGACTTCTATTAACTATATCATTATTTTTCGATAGTTTCATTTAAAGTACAGTCAACAAACAGTTTCGGTTATTTAAACCTAACTGCGTTACCACAATGTTACCACAATGGAATTAAAAACTATACATTCGTTGTTAAAATATAATAAAAAGAAAGATCAATCATGCATAAAGCATTGATTATGCAATTTTATTTAGACATCTCTAAAATGCGATTCATTCCTCTCTGTGATATTTTTAAAATTATCACAATACTACATTAATTTATTATATTTCACAACTTAAAACATCATCGAAAAAATGAACTTCATTCAAATGACGGCATTGAAATATAAATAACCAGGTTTAAACATCTCTAAATAGCGATACATTCCTCGGCAATATTTTTAAAATTATCATAATACTACAATAATGCATTATACTTAAAAACTTCATCAAAACCAAGTGAACTTTATTCAAATGACGTCATCGAAATATAAATCACCTCTATATAAAAGCAGCATTTCATTCATAAACATTTTTCCAATCATTTCATTCATCACAATACTAAAATAATTTATTTTATTTAAAAAGTTAAAACCATGGAAGTGCAAATAACTTAACTCAATGCTTAAAACTCCATCAAAAAATATTCATGTTCTCTGTAAAATCAATGAATTTTTCATTCATACTACTTATATTGCAGACTTCATGAGATAAATAATTTTGTGTTAAAGAAATTCAGCCATTCTTGTACAACTCATTCTACATCTTTTGGTGTTTACACTTTCCATAACTGAAAATTAGGCTTCGTTGTAGAAATAATCAAAGTTTGATAATCATTTAAACTGAAATATATTGTAATTTAGTTGTTTCAGTATGTAGATGCACAGAATTCAAGCAAAAATAAAGCGGTTTTAGGACGGATGCAACACTAAATATGAATTAAAAAGAACTTTAAATTCACGATTATGATACAAGGTGAATGTCATATTTTATTTTGAAGTGAGTCACGTGATCTCTTCATGTAATGGTCACGTGATATCTTCATATAAAGGGTGTATTTATAATTTGAATTTTTATTTAAAAAAATATCGAATGTATTTTGCTGTTTTTTTATATGTTTTGATAATTAGTTTTGATAATTTGAATATTTCCTAAAATTTTCGAAGAAGTTTGTGAATTTTAAATTCGCTTAAAAAATGTTTGAAGAATTAGGTCTCATAGGGTTCGTTGTATTTCATTTTTTCAACCCGGGTTCAGTCCAAAACTAATTGGGTGATATTATTCATTTATATTCCCATAGGTCCTATAGACCGTCTGAACAACATACTAAAATTTCATTTTGATTAAGTCATTTTTACGGCAGTTATCGTGCTAACGGACAGACAGACAGAATGAACAAAATCATAAATATTTTTAACTATGTTGTAAAGTGTTAAAATCGTACGTTATAACAATAAATTAAAATATTGCGTATTAAAAAGAGCGTTTGATTGTACATCAAAAAAGTTAGTTCAGAAAATGTTATCTATGTTTTTCCCTGTATGATGGCATACACACAAATGTCCGTTTCCAAGTTATACTAGCTGAAATAATGTTAAAACAAAAATTCCTTGAATTAAAATATTTTGAATAGAATTTCACTATTTTACATTTTTCCATTACTTACATGACTAGCTCAACGAATATAAATGTTCCTACCTTCAGTTGTTTGGGCTGTGTAATTCCACTAACCCTTAGTCAGTGATAACTAACTGTCATTCAACTAACTGTAATTCAACTAACTGTCAGTTAGTGAATATTACTCAACTGCATGATACAGATTAACATATATGACACCTGTATTTTCAGACTTTTAGATTAAGTCACTAATAGTTTAATTTACATTCAAACTGTTTCACAACTAGGTAGTTAATAATTGGATTTTAAACTAAAATTTTCAGAATAAATATATTTGAACAATTTTAATCGAATGTTTTAAATGCATTTGTTTACTCTTGCCTATTCATCTTCTATATATAGAATTGGCGAATAATAACATGTAAACATGTGATATTTTCTGCTGCACTGCTTTCAACTCGGTCGCTTTCCCGTGGAGACATGCACATCCACTTATTCGACAAAAGCTCGTTAATTAATCATTGAGAATAGCCGGCCATTATGATACCTGTCAAATGCAGGAAAATGACCTATAGGAAGTAACATTAATAAGAACTTTATTTTACAATGAAAACAGTTTAGTTTCAAAAGTAGTTGACATTAGTATTTATGAACATATTGTGTAATTTATTTTGATTTCTATTATACAGTGCATTTACTGGTCTATAGCATATTTATTTAAAATCTGATATTGAATGCATTTATTCTTATTAGTTTAAACTTAGGATTGTTAACACCATCTCAACTGGTTAAACATTGGTATATGGAATATCCATTTCTTATTGACGTTTCATGCTTTTTGTATCAGACGGCTTTTAGAATTAACTAAAATAATAATTTTCCTGGTACTTCAGGTATTTCTTACAATATGTAATTCAGTTATGTGTTAAGAAATTATTTTCCAATTCAAATGTAAAAGTAAATCTAATTTTCTTTTATATACAGGTAATCCAGATTTCATTCGACCTTTCTACTACTTACACATAGATGCTACGCTCATTGCATAAATTGGTAAGCGTGTTCATATTAACCGTACTCATACTGAGTTCCGTCAGCAAAACTAGAATTCCAAATATGTAATGAGAAAAACTTTTAAGACACCCTAAACAAATTTGGGGAACTCTCTCTCTCTATCCGTCCATATGCATGTCTATTTGTCTGTCTGTCTATCTGTCTGTCTATCTGCCTGTTTATGTCTTATGGGCACGATGACTCAAGATTGAATGCGTCTAACTACGTCAAACGTAAAATGTGCATAAAACTGAAGTAGGTATAACTTTTAGTCATTCTCATAAATAAAATTGGCCATATGCAGGCGCTGGTATCCGAAACGTGTGTCTGGTTCGAACCCGCGTTTGAGGGATCCCTGAGAATACTTGGATGTTACTTCAAAATTTAGGTCATTTAGGGTGTAATATGAACCACTTCCTATGATTCGTCAGGACAATGCGTTTGACAGAAAAATGTATCACTCCTCTTCCATTTGTATGGACGAATAATTTATAAAAATAATTGCCTAACCTTTTAAAAATACTGCTGCTACTACTACTAATAATAATTAGAACTCGAATTTTTAGATTTCTACAGCATTATTTTATATGGAAAACGTTAACGGTTCCTAGAAAAAGGATGGCAAATTCCAGTAAATGGTAGGACTGGTAATTTGAACTACACTATTGATGTTAAAGGAATCAAGAGAGATTATATTAATAAATAACTCAAATGCAATCAATTTACAGGTGTGTTAATTAATTTATTAATCTATTGGCGTTGCAACAGAGACTGTTTAATATTATTTACAAAATATTTAAAAAAAACTTGGGAAAGAAAGTTAAATAGGTAATATTTTATTTTTATGCTGATAATATTAGTGATTATCCACGGTAACTTTATAGTCTATAAATGTGTGATATACCATCATACATTCACATTCCTCACACTCAAGATATTAAACGATACGTGCTAGCTGCGCAGCCCGCAGCTATCCGTCAGTAAATACAGCAACCTGTTTCTATAGTAATAAGTTATTTAGCAAATAGTCTGCGAAATTACAAAAATGGAACAAAGAAACACGACCATTATGCGGGTGTACAAGTTATAAAACAACGAAAAGGGGGTCGAAAAACTGAATGAAACCAGTGATGTCAGGATTCAAATCATACTTTCAACGAAATGTAATAGTAAATTTAATAGTTTAACGAGATCTAACAGTTCAGCGTGATCATCTATTACAGTTTTCGAATGTTTAACAGTTTTCTGCAATTTCTCGGATTGAATGAATATTAAAAAAATTGCAAGGCGCTAGAACAATTGTTTGCTTCGTGAATAAGGGGGGCATGCGGACAAATATATGTGCACATATGGGGTTTCGGCATCAATAATATAGATTTCTGTTTACATTACAACAATGAATGAGCAAATAAAAACAGTCAATGGAAAGTGACAACAATGAAATTACTCATAAACTATACGTATTGCGCATAGCAATTTATAACAAATAAAGTAATTGACCATTCATTAAACGTCAAAAAAACACTAGAACACTTAAACAAGTAACTGGCATTCTAAAATATAAATTAGCGTTCATTTATCTGTGTTCCAATCCATCACTATGTTTTGCAATTTCACACACCGATAATTAAAATACATTAGCAGTACCAATTAATATACTACAAATACATTAAATATTAAATTAAGGTATTAAATACAGTTTTATTATGTTTGTGACTAATATAAAGTATAAAATTATGACATTCAACATTTTTTGTTGTCCCGTATATAACCACATAAACGACCTTCAATCCATTAAAAAGAAAAAATTATATGTCGGCATAAAGTAAGTAATAATGTAATTAAATAATTATTTGTGTGATTTATATTAATTTTATTGCTATTTCAATATGGATAATCTTCAAAATGAAACTATTATCTCTAGCAATACATGCAACTATTCACGAATTTTCCTATTTCCAAACTTATAATAATTATAAAACAATTATCAGAGATAATAAGAAATATCTACATTATTCAAAATAAGAAAAATAAATTAATGAACGTAGTTTGGTTTGGAGTATATTGAGTATATCCAAACTATGTGATGTATTTTATTCTGATAACGCTGACTGACTTCACAGTCTAACCCTTGCATCCATTTTTAACACTTTACAACATAGTTGAAAAGTGTTTATGACTTTGTTCATTCTGTCTGTCTGTCTGTCTGTCCGTTAGCACGATAACTGCCGTAAAAATGGCTTTATCAAAATGAAAATTTAGTATGTTTTACAGACGGTCTGTGGGACCTATGAAAATATAAATAAATAATATCACCCAATTAGTTTTTTATTGAACCCGGGTTGAAAAAATGAAATACATTGAACCCTATGGGACCTAATTTGTCAAACATTTTTTAAGCAAATTTAAAATTCACAGATTGCTTCTGATTTTAGAGATTTGATTTTAGAGAATTTTCACATTATTCCATAAAATATATCAAAAAAATTTCAGTAAAATATATTAAGTAGTTTTTTAATTAAAAATTATTTAATATAGGGAAAAAACAAATTCAATTAAATTCTGGCTTTTGGGATATTCTCCAGAAAGAAAAAAGAGATATATTATATACTAAATATCGTTCCAAAAGTTTGATTGTTTTGTATATGAGAGAGGCTTCACATTTTAAAATAAATTTGGAAGATAACAATTTTTCAAATTTTTTTTTTAATTTTATATAACTCTTCGTGATATACTTATTTGATGGCATTTTTAATGCACTTTCCTACGTTCTAGAGAGTTAAAATGTGGTACACAACTTAAATTTGTTGACCGTTTTATTCTACACAAAATTTGGTGGATCTTTAAATATAGATCCTACATTTTTTCGAAATGGCTTGCGAGTCATATTGTGTTGAGTATTTTTTATTTTATAAAGTTAAGTTTATAAAGTTTATTTAATTTATAAAGTTTAATTAGTCATTTACACCACATTGTTATTTAATCATTTTTATCTATAATTATAAAATAAAATAAATTATATATTTTCAAAGAAAATCATTTTTAAGTGTAAGGAAAATATATACGTAGTTTAAAAAATGCATTTAACTGAAATATGTTTTTAAGATATTTGCATTAAATATCATAAAATTGTGCATGTTAAAATTATAGTACAGCAGGAATGCATAATATATATTACGATTTCAGTAATAACCATTGTTTTTTTAAATCTCAGTTGAGATGTATAATTCTGCAGTGTTATTAAAATTTAGCAAGAAAACTAATTATTACTATAGACAGCAGTTCATCATGTTGTATTGGTATATGTTTTATAGTAGCTAGCAATTTAAATTTATCTGCTTCAATAACATCAATCTTCTGAAAGCTACTACTATCCATCACAGTATTCAATACGCCATAAGCCTTATAATTGTTTAAATTAAACTTTGGTACGGACAGGCTATAAATTATGTCCTATCTGATAATCGGGTGACAAAATTGCCGTGATTACACGAGGTATTATCCACTACGAAGCATCTCCGAACGATGTGCAGCGATGAGTTCCCCTGACTTAATATGCAAATATTTGCGATCGGAAAGATTATTTTGATGTATTACAGAATCGATATGGAAAGTAGAATCAATCCGAAATGCACTCTTTGCTGAAATTAAACGTGAAATAGTGTAAATATGTGAAATCATACACAGATATATAAAATCATAATTGTAGAATTAACATAGCAGCAATAGCGGTGACTTAAAGTTATTCACAATAATAATTGATTTTCATTTTGCATTTCAGGTTGATAAACATTAAAATTATAGACTGTAAGTACCTTATAAATATAGAATGCAAAGCAAATATGCTATCATATAAGTTTTAAAATGCGTTTTTTTTTTTCATACAATGGAATTAATTGTACAATGGAATTAAAAAAATAATATATTTTGCCATAAGGATTCGAATATAATAAAATATTCTTTGGTAATGTTATTGTTGTCAAAAATTGAGCTATATTATTGTTTTTCAGAAAAATTTTGCCTCTTGTTCTAAATAATTATGAGTATTTATTAGAATTAGCTATAGTTTAAAGTGAGTGGCGGAGCGCCAGTCAAGTTATGTTCAAAGATTTAACCTAAAATATCGGTGGCGATGCTTATATCTTTGCTTGATGATTCAACATGTAGTTTCTTAAATCCTCCTGTATCTCAGAAACTAAGAGTTGGAGAATATTGATTTTTAAATTTACTGGCAGGTAAGTAAAATGGGACAATATATTATTCATTTTTTTTATGTTGCCTGAGCCAAATTTGTGTATTACCAATCAGCAATTTTGTATCACCAATATATTTTATCACTAATTTTTTGTACCACATCAAAGATTTTGTTTTATTTGAAAGTTCCACTTTTGCACCCAAACACTAAAGCCGATCAATATAGTTATCCTTATGTCCAAAAGGGAAGCAACAAACAGAAAAATTTGCATATTCGGGAAAAAAAACAATCAAACGTTCAAACGTGTAACGTGCAAATGGGAAAACCAGGCGTTTTTCAGAATATAAATTTTTGTTTGAACTGTTTATATTATCTTATTCCCAGCAAGTTTTCCCCGAAATTTTACAATCCCAACTATTTAATCCAAATGGTAAACCACAGTCGACGGAAAAAAATCATGCAATCAAACGTTAGCTTGAACAAATGGTCCAATTATGGTCATGTAAGCAATGAAGGCACTTTTGCACTTTTTACTAACTGCAGCATAGAAAGTGAGCAAAAGTGTACCGATGAATTTTTATGAAGATTATGAAACAAAAGAGGAGGTGAGCTGGTAAATAGCTACTTATGCTTAAAACTTCTCATTTGTTATGTACAACGAGAAATTTAATGGAACATAAGAAACGTTCAACAATTTGCGGGGTTATCTAATGCTATTATACTACCCCTTGTCATATAGCTTGTTACCTAAAACCAAGCATTAATACAATATTAAAAATAATGTGCATTGTTTCCTTATTATTCTTCGAGGTCGAGATTTGTACAACTAAAATTGGAATCAAACGTATTAAACGCAGTAATGAAGTTAGGTGTATTCGTCATGACACATAAATAAAAGTATCTCCATACATCGTGGTAAATAAAGTTCTTCGCCCTAATAATTTGCACAAAGACTCAAATATGTAAGTAACGAAAATTTAGCTTGATAATTTATGAAAACATTCTACTGTTATTACATTTGATACTCATATAATAACATAAATCATTTGTTAATTAAAATTGTTTAGTGATAGAAAGGAAATTACCTTTCATATTGCAGAGAAAATTCCACCAATTACCTTTCGTATTGCAGTGTTTTATTGCAAATAATTTTATTTTATTTTTTTTAACATTGCAGAAAGTATATTGGATAAACTATGTTTTTGCACTAAATACGTGAAAATAGAACGAGTTAAGTGATTTTAGAGGTACTGTGTGGTTCTCTAACTAGGACGCTCAAACCTTCATCATAAACTTTTTTAATTGTGTATGGTTCCCTCTGACAATTAACACATACTTATCTTGTATGTCATAAAATAAGATCTGCTCAAACATATGCTAAAGATCGACCATTCCAGTTACATACCTACCCCCCTGTTTGTACGCGGAGAGTAACGTTGGTAGAAGAAACATTTTTGGACTGGATTTTTTGAAACATTTTTGTATGTCACAAAATAAGGTCTGCCTAGAATATATGCTAGAAATAGAACACTCCAGTTATATACCTACCCTATCCAGCATCTCTGTACGCGGAGAGTAGCATTGCCAAAAGAAACATATTTGGACGGGAGTAGGTTACCAAATGAATTGTGTTTCCCTTTTAACTAAACATCATTTCTCTGAACTTTAATAGGATTCGTTGGTTTTCTGGGAGGCGTTATGATCCTCAAATCTCCTCCAAAGCGACGTCACTGTATGAGAGTCTGCAAATTGACAAATACATATAACATCGGTAATAGAAGCAACTTTTTACTGTATCGCGTCTTTAAGAGCAACAATCTGCTTCGATACACATAAACTTTGTCCATGTCAATTTAAAAAAGGGTCTATATAAAATTTTAAAAAATATTGTTTGGGTTTCCTAACGAGAGAAAACCATGTATATTAAACGCTATGTGAATTTTAAAAATTACATACTAATTGACAAAGTTATACAATAGAAATATTTCTTTCTGTATACATAAAATATTACAGTTCTACGCATTGCGTAGATAATATTTATGCTGAGCTTTAAAATTTGACATTTATTGATTTTATTAACATCTCATTCATGGCATACACATTCGACTTTATATTTCAGCAATTAATTTTATACCACACAAATATTTATTAAAAAACAGCTTACTTAAATATACTTAAAACGTAGCCTAAATTTTAGTACCAAATCCAGTTACAAACTAAACGTGTTGTGACTGTCTAGAACTATAGTAAACTGGAAATAAAAATGGACATTAGAATTAATGACATGTCACTTGTAAACATCGAAGCCATGACTCTTGCATCCAAACAGAGGCTGGTGTTTTATCTCGCTTTACGATTTCAACCCCATTTTTACTCGTAATGTCAGACAGGGGAAAAAGAAGATGGAAAATAACGATACAAACAGCACAGAGCAAAAAAAACAAACAAACAAACAAACAAGGAATAAATGTTTACGCGCCTTCTGTTCAAATTCCGTTGCCTGTTCTTTAAACTTTTTAACTTATCCTTTAGTATAAAAATTGTCAGTTTATTTATTTATGCGTCTTTGTATCGTAAATCTCCTTTCAAGATATGGACATTTTTGCAATTCATGATTACACGTTTCAGAGAATAAGATTAAGTATTTCTTGAGAATACGTTTTGAAAGAGGAAAAATAATCTGAATGCAAGATAAATTGAAGGAAAGAAGTTGTGTGAGGTATTTCATTAATATGTCACTTTATTTACAGTAACAAAGCAAGATAAATTATAACTGTTGACATATTAGTCTTGAAAAAATATCCTGAAATTACATTGTAGCTTATTTTGTGTAATAAAATAACTATTAAATCTTCCAAAAATCGATGTTTTTATAAATGAACATTTCTGAAAGTCAAAGATTTGTCGTATTTTCCAAGCAATTCAATAAAAATAATCCTTAAACGTTTTCTTCAATTAAAAACGCAAAATTGTAAATTACTGTGTGGTGCAAAAATGTGTGGTACAATTATGGAGTGGTGCATTAAAAAAATGAATATTAATCAAAATTACATTTCAAATCTTTATGATAACTAGTTCTTTCTTGGTAAATTCATGAACGGTCAAATTTTCTGACAACAAACAAAACATGCGAGCTAAACATTGGGCTTAACCGATGGCCCGTTTGTACGAGCTTCATTTTTTAAAGGCACACTCTACTCAACACTAAACTTTGCAGAACACTTTATGTTTATTAAATACAAGAAAATATACTTAAATATACTAAATAAAATATACTAAATATACTAAACAAGAAAGAGCAATCATGCATAAGCAATGAATATGAAACACTTTCCAACTGAAATGTAATTTTATTTAAAAATCTCTAAAATGTGATACATTTCAGTGGTGATATCTTTTACATTATCACAGTACTACAGTAATTTATTATACTGGAATATTTAAAACTGTATCGAGATATAAATCATCGGAATCCCTATGCAAAATCAATGAATATTTCATTCATATAATTTGTATTCCAGCCTTCAGATCTAAATAATTTTTTGTGAAAAATATTCAGCAATTCTTATGTAACTCACCTTATAATCGCTTGAGATATTTACATTCTGCATAAGTCAAAATTAGGCTTCGTTGAAGAAATAATAAAAGTTTAGGGGTCATTTAAAATCACAACTATTGTAATTGTGTAGGCACGGAATTTAGATACACAGATAATACACAGATACACTGATAATATATGTGTGCGCGTGTGTATGTATTCAAAGTTTTGGAATCGTGCCGTAGATCGGAATTCGAATTTTCGAAGGATCTACACGTTTTGGGACTTCTAGAACACGAAAAAACTATTTTTATGAAGACGTCTGTGTGTGTAAGGGTGTATCTGTGTGTGTTACTGTGTGTCTGTGAGGATATTGCATCTAATCTAAATGAAAAACTAATGGACCGAATTTAATAAAATTTGGTAGGTATGGTTTTTGTGGGAAACCCTGATGTTCATTTGATTACAGTACGATTCGTAATAAAAGAATCTGCCTTCTTTGCGAAAGCACTCTAGGTAAAAACAAATGGACCAAATTTACCACAATTTGGTGTATAATATCTCAATAAACTACAAGTTATTTATATTCCAAATTTAACAAAATTTGTTATATAAATCACTTGTAGGTTATTCTAGTACGATTTGGGAAAAAGGAACGGACTGTTTTTGCGAAATGGCCCGCAAAAATCGTTAAATATAAAAATAAAATACAACGTGTGCTCAATTATATCAATTAAATTCCTATTTTATACGTGATTTTTGACAACAAAAAGAATAAGACTAACCCCATTACTCTAGGACTAGCCGTTCTTGAGATATTTTAGTTTTTTTTGCGTTTTCGCTACGCCACCTTTGACAATAAGTCCATCTATCAAATGAGAACCAAATTTAAGTTTAACGTGCAAATTCAATGTCATTTAAAATACGTATGGCTGTTATTTTGTGCAGATAAACTCAAATTATTATTGAAGAAATAAAGAGAACGTGAATATGAGTCTGCATGGAAAGAAATGTGCTGTCCACATCAGAATTTTTAACAATATTACAACAATGATTTATAGAAGTGAACGGGGATTATTTGCAGGCCATTTCGAAAAAAATGTAGGATCTATATTTAAAAATCCACCAAATTGTTGTAGAATAAAATGTTCTACAAATTTAAGCTGTGTACCAAATTTTAACTCTCTATGACGTAGGAAAGTGCATTAAAAATGCCATCAAATAAGTATATCATGAAGAGTTATATAAAATTAAAAACAAATTTGAAAAATTGTTATCTACCAAATTTATCTTAAAATGTGAAGCCTCTCTCATATACAAAATAATTACTTTTGGAAAGATATTTATTATATAACATATCTATTTTTTTTCTGGAGGATATCGCAAAAGTCAGAATTTAATTGAATTCGTTTTTGTCCCTATATTAAAATAATTTTTAATTAAAAAACAACCTAACATATTTTGCTCAAAATTTTTTTATATATTTTATGGGATAATGTGAATATTTTCTAAAAATTTAGAAGCAATTTGTGGATTTTAAATGTGTTTAAAAAATGTTTGAAGAATTAGGTCCCATAGGGTTCAATGTACATCATTTTTTCAACCCGGGTTCAATAAAAAACTAATTGGGTGATATTATTTATTTATATTCCCATAGGTCCCACAGACCGTCTGAAAAACATACTAAAATTTCATTTTGATAAAGTCAGTTTTGCGGCAGTTATCGTGCTAACGGACAGACAGACAGACACAGACAGACAAACAGACAGAATGAACAAAGTCATAAACACTTTTCAACTATATTGTAAAGTGTTAATAAAATATAATACTAAAATATACTAAACGTGCTTATTGAGAATCAAATATTGCGCGTGCGTTCTTATAAGTATTAGAAACATAATTGTCTTTTTAAGAGGGATATTTTGTTCTCTATAAATGTATTCAATGGTTTATTGCATCTAATTCCAATTAAATATATAATTATATATTCAGATAGCTTGTAAAGCATACTAGTTCTTAAATAATAGAACTATAAGCAAGTTAAACCTTAAAACAAAATACTTGCTAAAATCAATATCATAACATAATATTAAATTAAAATTGGTTGAAGAATATATAAGCCATATAGGAGATGAAACGATAAATAATCTATCAAATATACCACATAGATATCTCAATAGAAACAATGTTTATTTCACAAAAATCATATGCAAAAAGATACATGCAAAAACATATTTAAAATAAATGGCAATATAACTGGAGCAATACAGAACACGGTAGACATATATTTAAATTATTAAAAACAAGAAAGATCAATCATGCAGAAGCATTGATTATGAAACACTTTCCAACTGAAATGCAATTTCATTTAAAAATCTCTAAAATGTGATACATTCAGTGGTGTTATCTGTTATATTATTACAGTATTACAGTAATTTATTATACTTAAGTATTTAAAACTGTATCGAAATATAAATCATCTGATTCTCTATGCAAAATCAATGACTATTTCATTCATATAATTTGCATTCCAGACTCCAGAGCTAAATAATTTTGTGTGAAAAAAATTCAGCAATTCTTATGTAACTCACCTTATAATCGCTTGAGATATTTGCATTCTGCATAAGTTAAAATTGGGCTTCGTTGAAGAAATAATAAAAGTTTAGGGATCATTTAAAATCACAACTATCGTAATTGCGTAGGCACGGAATTCAGATACACAGACAATACAGATACACAGATAATATATGTGTGTGCGTATGTTTGTATTCAAAGTATTGGAATCGTGCCGAAGTTCGGAACTCGAATTTTCGAAGGATCTACACGTTTTGGGACTTCCAGAACACGAAAAACTATTTTTAGGAAGACGTATGTGTGTGTAAGGGTGTATATATGTGTGTTTCTGTGTGTCTGTGAGGATATTGCATCCTCTCTATTTGAAAAACTAATGGACCGAATTTAATAAAATTTGGTGGGTAAGTTTTTTGTGGGAAACCCTGATGTTCATTTGATTATAGTACGATTCGTAATAAAAGAATCTGCCTTCTTTGCGAAATGGCCGGAAGAAATTGCCTTTATACACTCTATCTAAGAACTAATGGACCAAATTTAACACAATTTGGTGTATAATATTTCAATATAAGTGATTTATATACCAAATTTAACAAAATTTGTTATATAAATCACTTGTAAGTTATTCTAGTACGATTCGGTAAAAAGGAACGGGCTGTTTTTGCGAAATGGCCCGCAAAAATCGTTAAATATAAAAACAGAAGACTACGTGTGCTCAATTATATCAATTAAATTCCTATTTTTTATGTGATTTCTGACAACAAAAAGAATAAGACTAACCCCATTACTCTAGGACTAGCCGTTCTTGAGATATTTTAGTTTTTTTTTGCGTTTTCTCTACGCCACTTTTGACAATAAGTCCATCTATACAATGGGAACCAAATTTAAGTTTAACGTGCAAATTCAATGTCATTTAAAATACTTATGGATGTTATTTTTTCAGATAAACTCAAATTATTATTGAAGGAATAAAGAGAACGTGAATATGAGTCTGCAGAGAAAGACATGTACTATCCACATCAGAATATTTAACAATGTTACAACAATGATTTATAGAAGTGAACGGGGATTATTTGCAGGCCATTTCGAAAAAATGTAGGATCTATATTTAAAGATCCACCAAATTGTTGTAGAAGAAAGTGTTCTACAAAATTAATCTGTGTACCAAATTTTAATTCTCTAGCACGTAGGAAAGTGCATTAAAAATGCTATGAAGTAAGTATATCCTGAAATATTATATAAAATTTAAAAAAAATATGAAAAATTGTTATCTACCAAATTTAGTTTTAAATGTAAAACCTCTCTCATATACAAATTAATTAATCTTTTGGAAAGATATTTATTATATAATATATCTATATTTTCTTTCTGGAGGATATCGCAAAAGTCAGAATTAATTGAATTCGTTTTTCTCCCTATATTAAATAATTTTTAATTAAAAAACTACCTAACATATTTTTCTGAAAATTGTTTTATATATTTTATGATATAATGTGAATATTTCCTAAAATTTCGTAGCAATTTGTAAATTTTAAATGTGCTTAAAAAATGTTTGAAATATTAGGTCCCATAGGGTTCAATGTATTTAATTTTTTCAACCCGGGTTCGATAAAAAACTAATTGGGTGATATTATTTATTTATATTCCCATAGGTCCCACAGACCGTCTGAAAAGCATACTAAAATTTCATTTTGATAAAGTCATTTTTACGGCAGTTATCGTGCTAACGGACAGACAGACAGACAGACAGACAGACAGAATGTACAAAGTCATAAACACTTTTCAACTATGTTGTAAAGTGTTAAAAATGGACAAAACTTTCTGCTCATCTTCGAAATGTTTCTCATGGTTCCTAACAAACCGTGTTCCTTCTCCAAAATATATTTTACAATCCACAAAAGCCTCTCCGAACATTGTACATGTAGAAGCCTGAGTAATTTAAATCACTACATTTTCGATTTTCAATTCACGAAAATATTTCTCATTTGTTACGCATTTAGAGTATTATTACTCCTTTTAGAGTATTGTTACTTATATTGTTACTCATTTAGCATATCTGGTGCTATTGTTGTGATGTACATTAAATATAAGATTTTTGTACTATAAAGTATATTATGTTTTGTTATCATTGTTATATATCTTATACTTTTGTTATATTTTGTGTATTTGTTTGACCCAGATTACCTGACATACCAGGAAGTGTAAGGTGTCTCAATTGCTATATATTATATATGATGTTATTCATCAATATTACATATTGCATATATTGTATATTTTTCTAGTGTTCAATGTAAAAATTCTTAAAAAGTAGAAACAAATCAACGCCCATGCAAATGGCAAATCTCGTACAGTCTATTGGTGAGAAGATGTGTGAATTGTGCATTGCGTGCTTTATAACTTGTTTATTGATAGTATGGTTTCCAGTCAAAGCTTTTACGAAAAACAATATTTATATCTTTCCAATGGTGTTAAGATGGAAAGTTTGCAATAATACTTTTGATCGCTTAGAAACCGCTATGTGCGAAAATTCTTCAAAATTGCCTTTCAACCTTTAATACACAACACATTAATTTGAATTTAAAAATATGGATGAGGTGTTTCCTCTTGGGAGTTAAGATTGCAAATTTAATGGCCGTGCGTCGTTTAAATTTTCCACTACAGACGATACCAAAATACATCATCTGTTATTATTATAAATGAATTAACACATTTTTTATCCTGACTATTGAGAGATATTATCTGAAAAATAAATGCTTCATTAGTCAGCAGCCTTCGTTACCTTCAGTTAATCTTCTGATACCTTAATTATCCTTTATATACTGTTAACTAAATATTTATTGTTATGACTAGTATTTATTTAAAATGTCTGGTACTTTATTTTCAAAACCTTGACTGTAATTAAACAAGAAATATAAATCACGCATAAAGCATTGATTATGAAACACTTTCCAACTGCAATGAAATTTTATTTAAACATATCTGAAATGTGATATATTTAGCGGTAATATTTTTTAAATTATCATAATACTACAATAATTTATTATATTTGAAATCTTAAAACTTCATCGAAAAAAATGAACATTAATCAACTGACGTCACTGAAAAATAAATCGCCTCGCTCTCTATGAAAAAGCAGTAAATATTTCATCCATACACTTTTTTCCATTATTTTCATTTATCACAATAATATAACAATTCATTTTACCTAAATACTTAAAACCATGGAGGTGAAAGTAATTTAACACATTGTTTAAAACTTCATCTAAAAAGTCTGCTATAAAATTGTTGTTTGCGTCTTTATGCAAAATCCATGAAAGTTTCATTCATATCAGCTATATTGCAGACTCCGGAGCTAAATAATTTTGCATTAAAGAAATTCCGCAATTCTTATACAACTCACATTACAGCTTGATGTGTTTACATTCTCCTTAAATGAAAATTAAGCTTCGTTGTAGAAATAATCAAAGTTCAAAACTTGTTTATTGAGAATAAAATAATGCGCGTACATCCTTTATGTGTATTAGAAAACCTAATTCAATTTTTAGAAGGAATTACTTGCTCTCTATAAATGTATTCAATGGTTTATTACATTTTCTCTATAAATGTGTTCAATGGTTTATTACATTTAATTCCACCTAAATAAGTATATATACAGACAGCTTATAAAGCATACCAGCACTTCAAAATAATATAACTATAAGCAGTTTACACCTTAAAACAAAATACTTGCTACAATCAATGTAATACAATAGTATTCAATTAAAATGGGTAGAAAAATGTATATGCCATATAATAAAAGAAAATATAGATAATCTAACAAAGATACCACAATCATGGATATCCCAATAGAAACAATGTTAATTTTACCAAAATCATATGCTAAAAGATTCAGGCAAAAACATATTAAAAAAATGGCAAAATTACTGGAGTAATACAGAACATTGTAGACATATATTGAAATTATTCAAAAAAGTAGGTAAAACTTTCCGTTTACATTCGTAGTATTTCTCATGGTTACTAACAGACCATGGTCTTTTCCAGAATATATTTTACAATCAACGAAAGTCTCTCAGAATATTGTATATGTAAAAGTCTGGGTAATTTAAATCATTACATGTTTCATTTCCCATTGACTAAAATGTTTCTCATTTGTTACTCATTTAGAGTATTGTTACTCATTTTAAAATATTGTTACCCATATTGTTACTCACTTAGAATATTTGGTGTTATTGTTGTGATGAACATTAAATATAAGAATTTTGTACTATAAAGTATATTATGTTTTGTTATCATTGTTATATATCGTATACTTTTGTTATATGTTGTTTGTTCGTTCGACCCAGATTGTCTGACACACCAGGAAGTGTAAGGTGTCTCAGTTGTTATATTTTGTACATGATGTTATTCATCAATATTACATATTATACATAGTGTATATTTTTGTAGTGCCCAATGTAAACATTTTTGAAAAGTAGAAATAAATCTACGCCCATGTAAATAGTAAGTCTTGTACTGTCTATATGTGAGGATATGTGTGAATTACGTTCTTTATAACTTGCTTATTGATAGTATGGATTCTAGCTGAAAGCTTTTGCAAAAAACAATATTTCTCTCTTTCCAATAGTGTTGAATTGAAAAATCTGCAATTACACTTCAGATCTCTAAGAAACCGCTATGTGCAAAAATCCCGCTTCAACATTAATTAACCAAAACATTAATTTGAATTTGAAAAAGTATAGATGAGGTATTTCCTTTTAAGGCCCTATCGCACTCAAGAACTTTTGGAACAACCAACTATTTCGGACAACTTTTCCCCCAATTTTTCGGCGAAAAAGTTGGCGATAGGGTTATTGACAGTTTGAAGCAGTTGTGCTAAATGACAAAACTACGGCGGTATGTTTATCGCCTTTTGGCGACAACTATACATTTGTACATGTACTTTTCGGCAGGCAGTGCGTTCTCGCTTCGACTTCGGCAGTAAAACAAGACTTTCACTTAGTACTTCCTTTTGTAACCTTTATTACTTTGTAATTATGACTAAATTGCTATCAGATGCAGGGAAAAATCAAATATGCCTTGGCATAATTACGCTAGTAAAATCTATTGTAAATTTTTGATTTGCTCTTTTTTATATGGATTACTTCAGATATCAGAAGCTTAACAGATGAATGAACATTAAAAAATATTTGGATTTGTCACACATCCGTATAAAAAAGCAAATAAATATTTGTTGAAAAATATTTACTCTATTTTAAGATACAAAATTAGTTTAAAAAGCGATATTGCCGATATTGACTGAAATGAAACAAAGAAAAAGAAAACGTAATAAGTATTTAAATTCAAGGATGCCGTTATTAAAATATCATGTCATAAACAAATTTAAGTTCATTACCATTTTATACTTGATTTTAAAGGTTTTCAAATACGTATCTATATTAAATATCCGAAGATGTTCTTTGCTCATTTGTAACGTTTAAAATATATCTCATTAAAGTAAACTTTTAAAAATTATTTTATCTACATTTATATTTATTAAGTAATTATGTTTTAAAATAGATTTAAATGTACATTCCATCTATAGCTGGTGTAAAGTATACTTCAAGATGTTTTTCAAAGTAACTTCGAAATAAATTTTTATAAGCATTCAAATTCAAAAGAGTAAACTTTTCATATTTACATACAAACTTATTTTTTTTATTATAAGTAAATGATTTTCAAATGTATTGTAAATTTCTAATTGTCTATGTGCGTTTAAAATAATGAAAAAATTCTTCAAATGTTAGCATTAAATTAATAAAATTTCAAAGTAGCTTGAATTTTGTTTTTATTCTAATCTAAAATGTTCAGAATTACATGTCGAAAGATAACTACTACTCGTATAAGGATATTCGATGATTTCTGTCTAATTTTACATGCACATTTTATATTTGCTAATTTTACATGCACTTTTTTACTTAAGAATATATTCCATCTATTCCTGGTATAAAGTATACTTCAAGATATTTTTCTAAGTAACTTTGAAATAAATTTTTATAAGCATTCAAATTTAAAAATAATATACTGATATAAGGTTATTTTGTATATAGAACGTAAAATAATTTAAAACAAAAAAATTATGCAGATTATTAAAGAAAAACTATATTTGAATATTTTAGCAACAGATGGCAGCACTTGTAAAATTTAAAATTCGCATGGATTCGAACCAGAGCCCAGTCGTTTGCTGAGCTCAAGGATCTCAAGGACGGGGTTAGTGGAGTGCCCAGGAGAGGAAGAGTTCCTCCCTTTAAACTCCAGACGAAAAGGAAAAGAGACAGAAAAAAAGGAAGTAGTAAAAGGTGAGTTAATCAACTAAGAGATGCTTGGGGGGGGGGGGGGGGCGCGTCCGAGGTCGTGCCCTTCCCCAAGTCTTCAGAAAACTGCGGTTTTTGGGCCCAAGCGGGATCCCAACAGAGAAGAATAAAGAGGGGGATAGACTGGGGGCGCAGGGCCTTGAGCCTTGAGCAAGAGTTGTGCCTATCAGCAGAAGAGTTGTGAAAGCTTGTCAACGGAAAGCGAGTTCCCAAAAGCTAGGGAGGGGTACAGCAAACTAGAGTCTGCATCTAAAATAAGAGCACAAGACTAGGCTGGACGAGACCGCTTCTTAGGGCGGAAAAAGATATCTCCCACCGATCGTGCAAGTAACGACCGGGGGCGCTTTCGCGTCGCCGGATTACCAGCCCGATAGTGGGGGATACTGTCCAAAGTAGGGTTGTTTACGCTTCTCAGACCTCCGTGAAATTAGAGAGAAAGTTTTTTGACATGTTCCAAAAAAGGTCTAATTCTGAGGTCTCTGTGCAGGACGTCTAGCTGGACGTAGTTCGGCAGATTAGCAAACATACGCAATGCGTTATTCTGGATGACTTGAAGCTTCCTAAGGTTAGTCTCCGCTGCGGTGCCCCGAACAGGGACTCCGTACGTCATAATGGGACGTATGTAGGACTTGTATAGCAATAACTTAGTGCGGGTTGACAGGCGGCTATTCCTAGCCAAAAGGGGGTGAAGCAGGGCGAGTGAAGACTTCACTTTCTTACTAATTTCAGAGATGTGAAGTTTCCACGTTAATTTGGAATCAAGGTACACACCAAGGTACTTGTAACTGTTTTGCCAGGGAATGGGCTGGTTATTAAGAATAAGATTAGTGGAGGGGGTTTGCCGGGGGGATGGGAAGGTGACAGCAGCACACTTACTAACGTTAACCTTGATACGCCATTTGATCAGCAATTGCGTCAGGTCGTTCAGATAACTTTGCAGGATGTTGTGCACGACTTGTGTCTGTTTGTGATGTGTGAACAGGGCTGTGCCATCAGCATAGAGGCCAAGGGTGACACCAGGGGACTGCGGAAGATCATTAATGTAAAGGTTGAACAGTTTGGGCCCAACAAGAGAACCTTGCGGGACCCCGCTGAGAACAATCCTGGGAGAGGAAAGTGCGTCGGAAACCCGAACGGCAAAACTTCGACCAGTCAGATAAGAGTGCAAGAGATGGATAAGATTTGGAGGAAAAGAGCGTTCGATAAGTTTAAACAGGAGCCCATGTATCCACACCTTATCGAACGCCTTTTGGAGATCAAGAAAGACAATGGACGAGCTCTCGCGCTTGCTACGCGCCTCATGGACAAGCTCCACGACCCGCAGCAACTGGTGCTGAGTGGAATGTTTCGTCCTAAACCCATATTGTTCAGGAATAACAATATTTCTCAGGTCGCAGAACTCGTCCAGGCGACGCAGTATAACAAACTCGAAGAGCTTCGAGAGACCAGAGAGGAGAGAGATTGGACGGTAGTTGACCGGAAGAGAGGGGTCAAGACCTGGCTTGGGGAGGGGGGCATTAATGGCCACCTTCCAAGCCCCAGGAAAGTAATTGTGCCAGAGGAGGAGATTAAAGAGCTTGACGATGTAATTGTACAGTAAAGAAGGCAAGTTCTTCAACATCGTCGATGTGATACGATCCTTCCCAGGAGCTTTGTTCTACTTGAGTTTTTGAATACGGGGCTGCAGTTCGC
Source organism: Amaurobius ferox (assembly GCA_951213105.1). Taxonomy (NCBI): domain Eukaryota; kingdom Metazoa; phylum Arthropoda; class Arachnida; order Araneae; family Amaurobiidae; genus Amaurobius; species Amaurobius ferox. The sequence goes on along the minus strand of OX578134.1, from coordinate 146,261,855 downwards.
TGAAGGTGACATCTGTCAGTGTGTAAGGAATAGCTGTTGTGATGAACTGTTCAACCTTGGCGTCCACGATCGCAACCGTCCTAGGATCGATTACGTCGTGGTGTGGTTCAAACTGACTTCTAAGCAGTTCAGCCTTCTGTGTGTGAGAGGTTGCCCTGGAGTTGGAACCTTCAAGGGTCGGAATGTGTGTTTTGCGCCTACGAAAACGTGAGGCTGCCCTCCAAATGGTGTTGTCAGCAGTCGTTAGGGACTCAACATATGTGTTCCATCGTGCACTTGTATAAGCTTTGATCCTGGACCTCACCTGAGATCTTGCAAAGTTAAGTTCAGTCTTGATGGCAGGGTCCCTGCTGACCTGCCAGTCTCTACGCAGAAGGTTGCGGATTTTGATCATCTCCCTGATGTCCTGAGGCAGTTTAAGGTGATCCACCCGGTTGCTCTTGGGCCGAGAGGATGCAGAGTAGGCATCTCGGATCCTTTTCTCAAGATTTCCCACCTCTGCATCCAGTTGGTCGACAGTGTTGTCAACGGGGGTGGGGGGAGCTCCTCAGCGAGGAGTTCTTTGAACTTTCTCCAGTTCGTACTCAGCTTAGCAGGCTTGCTCAGGCAGAAGCTGTCCAGTTCAATGGTGTAAACAATGGGGAGATGATCTGAAGGAAGTTCGTTAAAGGCCTCCATGCAATAGGTATAAGGCATGTTGCTGGTGACCGCAAAGTCAAGCACATTGTCACAGTGAGTGGGATCACTCGGTGCAACAATCTCCAAGTTCCTCTCGTCGGTCCAGCGTTTGAGCCGGCGGCCGCGAGGGTTGGCGAAAGGGCAGTTCCAGGCGGGGTGCTTGGCATTGAAGTCACCAGCGACTAATGCATGGGGCGAGATCTTGAAGAGAGACTGCAGGTCAGAGATGACAGAGTTGACGGTGGCTCTCGGTTGAAAATAGCCCGGCACAATGGTGATCACAGGATTGTTAGGCAGGGCGAGTTGAACGATGGTACCCTCTCCCTCCAACATGGGGGGGAGGGGAGGCGAGAGTGCGGAATGCCGCAGCGAACGTAGATTGCCACCTGCAGGGCGATTGCTAACTAGAGGCCTGTCGTCATTGTATAAGTCATAGTTAGTAATCTTGCCAGATTTCCCTGGACTGTAGTGGGTCTCTTGGACCAAGAACAAATCTATGTTATATGCTATACAGAAATCCCTAGCTTCACTGATTTTACCTCTAAGTCCATTGGCATTCCAGATGCCAATGGTAAGATCCTTCAAGTTCCTAGCAAAAAAACCCATGGCCGGGGGGGGGGCTAAGGTTGGCTTACGAGAGCGAAGACGCTCTCATATATAATATTGACTTTATCTATTTCGGTAGGAGCAGACCGAAGGGCAGGTAGGGCATTCTTAAATGCCCTGCTAGTGACGTCCATTCCGAATCTGTCTTCGAAACGGAAGAGATAATTTAGGAAGTCATCAGAGTCAGCATAGTTAGTGTGCGCTCCTTTAGGTGCTGGTAATTTTGAGTTGACATTTTCAGTCTTTTTGGGCGCCTCACTGCGTCCGGCTGTAGCGTTCGCGTAGGAGCGAAGCGGGTTGACAAACTTTCCGGAGGAGGTAGAATTCAAGGGGGGGGAGGGTTTGAATTTAGGGAACTTTGGGCATTTACGGTAGGAGGCGGGATGCTCTCCTCCACAGTTTACACATTTGCAGGGGGTTTCAAATGGCTTCTGACAATCTTTGGTTAAATGGGGTTGCGCACATTTCACGCAGTTAGGGGGGAGATGGCAGCCGTTGCTTGTGTGAAAATACGACTGGCAACGGAAACACTGGACGACTTGCCTAGGTCCTCTGTACTTTTCCACTTGGATAATTATATTAAATAGGCTGGTAAGGGAATAGATTTTCTCGTTAACTGGATTTTTGGCGATCTGCACGTAGAACAACGGCATGTTGATCCTGTTGGACTTGGGGCCCCTCGCCAACTGGGTGACACTAATTGGTCTGAGCCCCAAGCACTCCAACTCGTGGGATATGTCCGTTGTGTCCGTGCAGATCGGGAGGCCACGGATAACAACTTTTAAGGGTTTCTGGTCGTCCAGCAGGTAAGACTTGAATTCTACCTTCTTTTCTATTAAAAACCTTTGCACAGCTATATACTCATCACGTGTGCTAACATGCACTTTTAGAAAATCACCTGCATTAGTTAGTTTACTAGATAAATTTTTGGCAATTTTAGTTAAGTCTGCGAGGAGCTGAGACCAATTTGTGGTCACAGCGACGAAGAAGGGGGGGGGGGGGCGGCGTTCCTTTTTAGGAGCGTCGGTGACAACATCATTAACATTATGGTTATCAGGCGCCGGAATGTCCGGGTCAGGAAGAGAATCAGTTTGAGGGGCGGGGCTATTAGTAAGCATAGCAGTTTTCCTGCTGGCAGTGTGCCGTTTAGGCGGCTGCTGAAAGCCCTCATCATCAGCACCACGTGGGTGCTTTTTAGAGCTGCTAGGCACATTATAAATCTCATCAGATGCATTTACATTACTATTATTAACATTAAGATTGCCTGAGTTGACATAATTAGACACTTTAGAGTTTACATTACTGGGATTAACATTTTTAGAAATGACATTACTATGCACATTAGAGCTGGCATTGCTGGAGATTACATTTCTGGTGTCCGTAAGAGACTGAGTGGCAGAGGAAGGGATAGAAGAAGCAGAATAACTGCCAGAGGGGGGCCTCCGACAGGTCTCGCCTTATGCAGGAAGGTTGAATTGTTGCACAAGTCCATTTAAGAGTCCTTCGGAGTGGGCCAGGCTGCCCAAGATTTCTTCTTTACCTTGGGGAAGCAGTCTGAGGCTGTAGTTTAGCTTCTTAATCAGCTTCCTAAGGTTGTCAGCAGCAGTCCTTGGGTCGTTAAGAAATTCAGTAAGGGTGTCGTCAATTTCGTTAGCGGTAAAATCCATATTTGCAGTTGCAGTATCCATATTAGAGGTAGAAGTATCCAAAATCACAGCGGGAATATCCGAATTCACAGAAGAAATGTCACCACGTGGTGCGACGACCACGTGGGAATCAATCGGGTCAGGCATAGTCACTTCCCGTCGCGGCTGCGACGCCATTGCACGGGGCACCAACAAAGCACAAGCACAAACACACGCCGACACTAGGAAAAGCACGGGAGGGTCACTCACAAATCCGCGGCGACAGGGCCGATAAGCACACCGGTAGCAGGAGCACAGGGAAAAACAGGTTCACGCACGGAGTCCACGCACCGAATGCGTTTGCTGAGCTGATTCTCTACCACCTAAGCCAAAACTTCACATTTGAAATATACTAACAAATTATATCATGCAATGCATTTAGTCTTATTTCAGAGTACTATTTTGAAGAGTAAACAGAATAAGTTTTCAAGTTGTTTTAGTATTGCAATAGAAGGATAAAAAAGGAGTCTATGGGGAACATACATGAAAATTCATTTTCTAAATTCTGTCTGATGTTTTTTTTTTTAACGATTCGAGAAACAGAACATAATTGTATTCGTTAAAAGGAGGAAATTGCGAGGAAATATAGTGTAGTAAATATTCTAAAACAATTTAAATTAGGTTCCTTTGTGTTTTGTGATGGAATCACTTTAGTTAGCTTATTTTAGAAAACTGATGAAATATGTATATATCGCCAAAGCAAACTCGCGTCACAGAAGGCGGATTTTCTGAAACACATCTATACTGTAAACTAGCAAGACGCTGGTAAATATAAATTTGAATCAGAAGAGACCAAAGAGATTATATTAGTAACAATATCTTAATTTTTATTATATAATATTTCATGTATATAAAATCGCTTTGGAAGAGATGGTTCGTAAAGATGATATTTTCTCGTACGCATGTTTCTTGAAATTCTTTTTTAAATACAGTGGATCTTTTAGATTCCACAAAAATGATTTTTCACGTATTGATTCAATTAACTCCATTTCCATCTCGCATGGCTACTTTTTTCCGACTTCCATTGACATCCACCTTTATGACACAGAAATATTATAAATACTTAACAAAATTCTAAATCTAAACTAAAATAATACTTCGCGCTGCCTGGTTATTATATTAATATAATCTATCTGTAATTATATTCTATCTGTTCGCGCTCCACAGATTCAAACTTGCGCGAGGATTTCACGCCAAACCAGAATGTAATAGAATCTGCGCCAACCTTTCTACACACGTGATTCCTTCGCTACTCATCTGTGATTGGCTGGTTGGTAAAAAATTGTCCCAAATGAACAATTTTTTCTATACCGATCAGATAAAGTTATCCCAATTTTTTTACCTTATTTCACACGAGTTTTCCCCCAACTCGGCGTAAAAATTGTTCGAAAAGTTGGTTGTCCGAAAAATTGCCGGAAAAGTTGTTGAATGTGACAGGGCCTTTAGGAGTCAAGATTTCGAACTTCATGACCATTCGTCGCTAAAATTTTCCACTGCAGACGTTACAATATCATATGTTATTATTATAGTTTAAATACATACATTTTTTTACCCTGGTCAATGAGAGATAATATCTGAAAAATAAATGCTTCGTTAGTCAACAGTCTTCGTTAGATTTAGTTAATCTTCTGATAACTTAATCATATTTTATATACTGTTGACTAAATATTTATTGCAATAACTAGCATTTATTTAAATGAATAGTATTTTATTTTCAAAATCCGGGCTGTTATTAAAAAATGGTCTGTTTTAAAAATATGAAACAGCGATTCGGCCGGAAATTACCCATCAGGAAGTTAATAACGTTACTCCTGTAACTCCTGTTAATTAAATTAATCAGTATAGGGAGTATCCATTTAATAAATAATTAAAAAATGATAAACAGACAAGGTGCGAAATCAGAGTCATATATTACATTATTATTCATTAAATTAAAAAAGAATATTTTTAATTTATAGTTTACAGATTACACATTGGAAACTACGTCAAATATACTTATATAGAAGTGACAAAATGTTTCAGAGTTATCTACTTTCTCAATATTAATCAATTTATATGCAAACGAAGTTTGAGCATACAATAATATTAAAAGTCAAATATATATTGATTTATTATGCATCGAACTAAACACGTAAACTTTCCGTTGTTCATCAATCATCTTTAACCAATCAAAGCAAGCGTATTTTGCACAGAACAATCAATCACATACCCTTTTTATCAGACTAAAAACTTTTTGATATGTACATAATTAACTATAATCTTATAAAAGAATTATGTTTGTTCATCTTTTATTTTCAAATTCATCAAATTGCTTTATTGTTTTGAAACTATTTAGTTGATATGTAGTTAGTTACTGTCCCCTTAAGCTTTTATCAATGTTTAATATATTCTAATGTCTTGTTCGGTACTTCGCCTACAATCCATCATTTTGCTTCCAGAATCTGGTTACCACTTTTACAGATTGTCAATTTTACTGAAAGTGTCTTAACTTTGGAGGAAACAAAAAGTTTGAGACACTGTCTTGTTGACTACCAGTTGTAAATTTTGGGCTCAAGAGTTTTCAAATCCATCTTTAACCACTTGTCAGTTTAATTTAAATTTATGGTAGTTTTATCTGCATTATTTGTCGCGGCAAATATACTAGGTTCATTAAAATGTTAGTATCATATAACAAGCACTGTTATAAGAGGTACAATTAAGTCCAGAAATGTGTCTTACTTTGAATCATCAAGTTCATTTCCAGGGAATTTCGTCAGACATTTGCCTATTTATCGTAGTTATTACAAAACAAAAACTGCTTTTGATATCTCATTCATGTATAAGTCAATCAAAATCATTCCAGCAAAACAAATAAAGTTCAAAAAAGTTTTCTCAAATTTTAATGCCCCCATAGTATTGTATGGAAACAAAATCAAACTTAAAAATATATTAATATTTTTAATTAGCTTTTAATCACAAGTTGATCTTTTAAAATCCCTAATTAAATAAATATAAGTTGCCAACACTTTATTCAAGACGATTCCTTTCATGCAGTCGTCTCATTTATGTGACGTTATTCTTTTACTATAGAAAATATATATTTCGTGAGTGTACATTTAGTAAAAATAAATGAATGTTTTCAATAGAATGTATTCTACGGATACATCAAAGTAAAGCTTCATTATATTTGTGTGTAATGAGTGGGATATTTGAAACATCATGTATTACATCTTTTCCCGAAATAAACGAACTTTTCTTTTATATCTTTTAACAGCTTCAAAAAGAACCGTAAGGCGATGAATGAAACAAATTAATGAAGATGTATTTCCTTTTTCAGAAAGCCAACTTTAATCGCATTTGCTTTAGATTCTGTTAACTTTGAAAGGAAAGATATTACCTATTACTTCAAAATTATCAGACGTATATATAAATAATATGGATAGAAGAAATGAAAATATATTTTATCCATAGAGTCTGTATTCTGATAAAAGTTACTTTTCTAAACAGGGCGCCTTAGCTATTTTTCTTACAATTGTAATTAATATATTTTTCAAATTGTAATTAATATATTCATAATTGTAATTAATATATTAATATAAAGAAGCATAATCAGGTCCATACATTGTCACATCGCACATCCAACGTTAAAACAAGTTCACCAGTTCAAAGTTTCAAAAATATATTGTTGATAATATTTTACAAGAAATTAACAATGTATGATTTGAAAAGTAATAATTTCACTTTTAAACAATGCACTTTCAGCACATAATGCGGTTTCAGCCAATCAATATTCCACTCAAAAAGTACAAACATTACACCTAGGGACGGATGTAACAAATGCAGTAATATTTGATGAGTGGGATCTTTTATTAGTGGCGATTTATAAATGAAGATATAATGAATTATATTCAATAAAGCGATTCCCTTGAAGATAAATAATAAACGTTAAATGATATTAACTGAATAAGCAGAGAGATAGACATAGAGGAAGATCATTTCATTGTAGATAACAGTATCCATGGACCGGTTTAAGGTATATTATCCGCTCATCAGCATGGAATAAACTTTAAACTAAATTCAAGAGGGCTACATTATTCACCGCGACTGTATTATTCGTACAAATTACTTTCTTAATGCGTTATGCGTTTATGATATATCGCATCAACTGACTAACGGACACACATACTAACAAAAATACACATACTAACGTACATATTCACTGACGATTATATCACTTCGAAACCGTTCATTCGACTTCTGCGATACAGAAAACATATACATGTCGTCATTTTCTATACGTGTCGGAGGAAAAGTAATAATTTTTAAATGGAAAAACTAAAAAAAAATATGATTTTTATATTTAAAGTCATGCACATAAAAGATAATGTTTCTTTGAATATAATGAAACAAATGATATCTATATTTTAACAGATTCAACACGGAACGTAAGGCGATAAAGAAAATAAAAGAAATAGAAGTGTTTTTGTATTTTCAAACAAAAGGCCGCATTCATCATCTAATCTTTCGGCTTACTTGTGAAAAAGGCTGTTCTCTTACTGAAAGAAATGAAAAAAAGACATACAGGGAAATCATAAAAGGATCCAATTGAAGTAAATAAGTTAAATGTTTTCATTTGAAATGAAAGAAAAATTTATACACGTGACTTAGATGCTATTCTGTGAGATAAATGAGTGTATTTCGATCCAAAAGCTTTTATGTCAGAAAGATTATGCGGTTTTGTTTTCAGCTTAGGCTTAATGTTACTAAAAACATCGCTCTTTTTGTAAAAATGCAGACATTTATTTCCCTGATTTGTATTTTATACATTTTACTAATAAACATTACAAAATGTAAACAATTTTCTTTGGAAGTTTATTAAATTAAACAGGAAAATATAGAATAGTGGATACATGAGGAAATGTAGATTGTATTTTGTTATTCTACAATTTTGTAATGTCGATATTCAAATCGAATTACTTTTATGTAAAATATATAAATTTATGTCTTATATTTCTTTATATACAGTTCTGTTACAGATTTTAGTTCTGCCTTGAAAACCCCCTTTCTGTCGTTTTTATGTGTTCTCGTGGAATATATATTATTCTTAAACCGAAATCAAAATCATTTCTAACATATTATTTAAAATGTGCGAGCGCTTTGAGAGTTATTTCTTCTGTTGAGTTCAAGGTCTTTTGGCAGTCGAAAATGGAAGTGCCAATGTAAATAATTTCATAGTTTCAATATATTTGTGCTGCAGACGATAATGAAGTTTTGCAATGGTTGTTTATAGCAGGTGGCTCTCCAGACATTCTGTCGAGACATGCTGGCGTTTGGCCGTGAGAACCTTTTCTCGGCGGGAAATATCATGAATGTTTTCTATTGGTTGTGACGGAATGGAAGCTTTCGTCCAGGTCCGTGGAAATGTTGGCTGAAAAGGTATAAAATCCGTGTGCACCTTTTCTCGCTCTCTTTCCAGCCTTGGAACTTGACTCGTGCAGACGTGTTTTTCGTTCGCTCCTGTGATTTTCCCGCCTTTTCTTCGAAGTGTTCTATCATTCGAACATTTGTTCTCTGCCTTGTGTGGTAGCTTCTCAGACCTGTACGGACATGGCGTCCGCTTTTTCTACAAACCCTGATCTCCCTGATATTCCTTCGGACCTGAAAATCATTGTTTCCCGATTCAGAAATGGGAACTTTCCATTACCGGATCCAACTTCTAATGGATATCTGCAATACCTTAATGATCTTTCCCATACTGGAAGCTTCCTGATGGCCGAGTGGCACAAGATCGCTGCTGGACTTTCTGAAAGATCCACGGAATCATTCCAAGGTATGTGTAGAACTTTGACCTCTTATTTTGAGCAGAATGTTTGTATTTCTAATCTGACTCCCTTTAAATCTGAGATCGAAGCTTATATTTCTCAGCATGAAAGTATCTTACATGCTAACTCTAACTGTTTTTCAAATGCTAATTCTTGTATTAATTCTAATCTTAACTTAATCTCTACTCTTAATGCTAATGCTACTATTACTGCTAACTCTGATGCAAATAACTGTAAGATCTTAAATCAGAACAGTGTTATCACTGAAAATGTTCATCCTTCTAATTCTAACTCTAAAGCTATTTTTACTGATAATCCTAAGGATAACTCTATTGCTGATGCAATAACTAATACTAATACTTTATCTAAAGATAACACTGCTGAGGATATGGAAGGATTTACCTTTCCCCACCATAAAAAAGTTTGTCGTGAGACTCAAATCACTTCTGGATTTAAATCCATAACTGCTCTGAACGCCTTCGAAGCGCTTAGTATGGATACTAATGGTCCCCCTGAAGAGATTAACTCGCAAAATGACTACCCTCAAACCACTGATCACGCTACTGAGCTAAACCAAGCTAACGATGTAAATCCCTCTTCCAATTATTACAAACCGGAACCCTTCTTCGTTAACTGCCCCGATAATTGGAGAACCCTGGTCCAAGGACTCAACTCGCTAGTGTCTACCCCTGTTAAAGCCCAGCTTGCTGGTGAACATATTAAAATCAGCCCGCAAACTCTTGAAGATTTTAGGATTGTTCAAAAAATTCTAATTGAGAAAAAACTGGAATTTCATTCCATTAATATCAAGGCAGAGAGGCCTGTCAAAATCCTTATCAAAGGCCTTCCCATTAACTCTCCTATCAATGAGCTGTATGACGAACTTAGAATTAAAGGATTCAACGTGCACAGAATTACGCAGCTTAAAGACTTAAAGAATAAAGCTCCCCTTCCTATTTACTTGATATATCTCAATCCTGCTAAAAACTGGGAAACCATCTATGAGTTACAAACTTTAATTGATATGTCTATCAAAGTTAAAAAATTCGAGTCCAGAGGTACCAAAATGTGTTTCCGCTGTCAGCGGTACGGACATTCCAGCGATTGTTGCTATCAACCCCCCAGATGCTTAAAATGCAGTCTTAACCACTTCACCCGTGAATGCACCAAATCCCCTAGCACCCCCGCCAAATGTGCTAACTGCCTTGGCCCACATCCCGCTAATTTCAGACTCTGCCCCTCCAATCCTCAAAATAAGAACAAACCCCCCATTAACACCACCCAATCTGCACCCCCGCCCCCTAAAACGCAACAAACCGTACCTAACCCCCAAGATTTCCCTGTTCTCCAAAATAAAAATCTTACTCCAAATCCCCCCCATCCTAAAACTGTTCAAAAAACCAATAACAAAACTGTCAATAACAACCCCAATTCACCTACTAGCACCCCTAAAACATTTGCTGAAGCTGTCGCCAACCTCACTACCACCCGTGGACCACAATCTGACGCTCTCCCCACCTCCAGTGAAAACGCTCACACTTCTACCAGCAAACCCCCTTTTCAGGAGCCCATCAAGCAACCTAACAATAACACCTCCTTACCCCCCTCTACTCCTGCTTCTTCCTCTTCTACTAATGATAACAACTCTGCTACTGCAACCACTTCTTCCTCTAATTGCTCTGATAATAATCAAACTAATTCTTCGCAACTTACTGATCTCATACTGCTCATCCAGGAGATGAAAAAGATTTTTACTGACCTTGACTTAGACTTTGAAAAAATTAAAAAATTTTTGGCTACTGTACAGGTCAAGTTCCAACAAACCAGCAATCCCCTGGACAAGCTTCTTGAAGCTACGCCCCAGGATGGGGAGTAATCAGATCCTCTCTTCTGTTCGCCTCTTGTCCTGGAACGCCAACGGACTTAAGAATAAAATCACCGAATTACGGGACTTCGTACAAAACAATCCCTTGGATATTATTCTCATACAAGAAGTCAAGCCTGGACGTCGCCCCCCCCCTCTGAAAATTGCTAATTACAGAAGATATACAGCGCTTCGTACTCAAAATCAGGGCTCCTCTGCATCTGGAGGTGTCTCCATCTATGTTAAAAATTGTTTTCCACACCACGAACTTAATCCTGTGGATACGGATATCATCGAAAATAAAATGATTCACCTTGATCTTCCTAACCACCCTCCCATCGTCATTGGCTCCATTTATATAAAACCTGGCCAAAACATCAACCTGCAGAATGATCTTGATAAAATCTTTAAAGTCAAACACAGAGAAATCATGGCCGGAGACTTCAATGCTCATCATATGTTCTGGAACTGTAGACGTCGCAACAGGTACGGTAAACAAATTATGGACTTTGTTTCTGCTAATGACATCCATGTTGCTGTCCCCTCCAAACCCACCCATTACTCTCTTATGGCTACCCCTTCTACCATCGACTTCGCAATTTTGAAACATATTCACTACCCTTACACCCTTGAAACCCTTGAAGAACTTTCCTCGGACCATCGCCCCATTCTTCTTACAATCCACCTTAACTCCCTCCTCCCTATTTCTAATCTTCCTACTGCCATCAACTGGAAAAAGTATAAAAACAACCTGCTTAAATCTTCCCTTCTCATCCCCAAAATTAACTGCACCAACGACCTTGACTCTGCTGTTAACGACCTCACTCACGAAATCCAGAGATCCCTGGCTGATGCCACTTCTTCCCGCCCTGCCCCTCGTTACAACTCCCTTCCGCAGCACATCAAAAATAAAATCAAAGCCCGTAATGCAACTCGCAGAATTTGGCAAACTACCAGGAACCCCCAAACTAAAATCTCCCTTAACACCCTTAACAAAAAAATCAGAACTGAAGTCCATAAGTATAATCAGCAAAACTGGAAATCCTACATTGAATCTCTCTCCCCCGAAGACAAGACTTTATGGAAAGATATCAAAAGAGTCAGAAGACCATTCGCACAATTCCCGCCATTGCGAGCGAATTGTGGAATGGCCTTTTCCGATCTCGACAAGGCAAATGCCATTGCGGAGTCGTATGAAAAGCAATTTCAAACTCACAGACCTGATGAAGCCTGCCACTCTCATATCAACCAATCTGTTGAAACATTCCTTTCTACCCCCCACCTGGAAGTCATCCCCCCCTCCACCCCTTCTGAAGTCATTGGGCACATTCATAAACTCAAAAATAAAAAATCCCCCGGTATTGACAAAATTTCCAATCGAGCTGTTAAATACTTTCCCCTTAACATCATTTTCTATCTTGTTTACATCATCAATGCCATGCTTAAACTCAGACACTTCCCCTCTTGCTGGAAAGAAGCTATCATTATTCCAATTCTTAAACATGGTAGTAACCCCTCTGACCCCATCTCATACCGTCCTATCTCTCTGCTTTCCTCCCTCAGCAAACTCAGCGAACGAATTATTCAAAACAGACTTCTCAACTTCATTGAAAATCACAATCTGATTATCCCGGAACAGTTCGGATTCAGACCCGCCCACTCTACGTCCCACCAGCTTCTTCGACTGGTTGAATTTGTTGCTGAGGGAATGAAAGAAAAGAAATCTGTTGCGGCTCTGATGCTGGACATTGAAGAGGCCTTTGATAGGACTTGGACGACTGGAATTATTTATAAACTCATTCAAATGGACATCCCCCCCCCTCTGATGCTTATTATCAACTCCTACCTTCAGAACAGATCTTTCCATGTGCGTATCTCCAACACCCTTTCCGCACAGAAACCCATCCAAGCAGGAGTCCCCCAAGGTTCGATTCTCGCCCCCCTCCTGTTTAATTGCTATGTCAACGACCTTCCTCGCTCCCCCCATACTTCTCTGTGTCTGTATGCTGACGACACATGCATCATTTCTGCTAATCACAACATCAACTATCTTCAAATCAATCTGCAAGATCACATTAATTCACTGGAAAACTATTACAAGCTTTGGAAGATCAAAATCAATGCACCTAAATCGCAGGCAATTTTCTTCTCTGCTAGACGTATCCCCCCCCCCTCCCATCATGATCAACAGCCAACCAATCTGCTTTGCACGCACTGCCAAATATCTCGGCGTCCATTTGGATAGCCGACTTACTTGGAGAGTGCATTTTGACTATATTATCAAGAAATCACGTAAACTTGTTGGAACCCTTAATCATCTTCTCTTCTCAAATCACTTAGATACAAGTAATAAAATTCTGCTTTACAAAACTATCATCCAGCCCATTCTCCTCTACGCTTGTCCCATCTGGGGTTTTGCTTGCAAAACAAACATTAATAAAATCCAAGTTGAACAAAATCGTATCCTTAGGATAATTCGTAAAGCTCCCCGCTACCTACGCAACGACGTCATCAGGAAGGATTTTAAAATCAAAACAATAAATTTCACAATCCGCAAACAGGCTAAAAAATTTTTTCAAAACATTCCCACCATCCGTAACGAAGAGCTCTTTAATATTCCAGATTATGACCCGCGGCAGCAGAGAAAGCGTCCGCGAGCAGTTCTTTACAACCCTCCGTAAATTTACGTATTTTTCATCCTTCCATCCCCTCTTAATTTTAATACTTTCTTCTCTTGTATCTAAATCTTAAATTCTGCTTCATCTCGCATCTTCGGATATTTTTTCTCCTCTCCTGTTCTTAACAGATGGCAGCACTTGCGCTGCAGCTTTCCTTCCAAGCTGGAAGGCGGGACTCTGTCCCTTTTGTATTGTTCTTTTGTTGTGTTTACAAACCTCTTCTGCTCAAATAATGTCATGTTCACACATATTATTTTCATATCGGAGATGAAAGCCACCCGGCTAGGTGCTCCTCTAAATTGGCACATTGCGACCTCTCTCGCTCTCTTATATGCTCCTGCTCTAACGCTCTTACTTCAGTAGGCAGTTCACGATAGCAACGCTCACTCCGAATCTCGGGAGTCTGACCTCCAGGCAGATTCCTGGAGATTCGTGAGCTGAGGAATGCTGCCTTTCTAACGACCAATTTTGGTGCGATCCCGAGGTTAATACCGGGAATGAAATAACGTCGAAACTGCACGTAGAGCGAACCCGATGCTCATTCCGGGACTAATACCTTAACATCATCGAGCTGGCTTGTGGAATGCTCCCGAGGCTCATACCGGGAAGGTAAATCGTATCGTCGCTACCCGAGTAGTTCTAGTGAATGATGCCATCCGTCCAGGCTGGGCCATTCTGGAAAAATCCCGGAATGTGTGTGCCGGCCTTTCGTTATGAAACACCGATTCATCGCCGTGTGGGTGATTGGCTGATGTTGAGAACTACGACCTTATTTACGACGTCTTGATGACCGGGGTAAGCGACCTTTATTGTTTAACTTCAAGAGAGAGAGAGACATCGTAATGGAAAGTGAAACCATCCATTGTAATCTGTAACTACAATTTAATGCGTATTCTAAAATTATAATTTCTGTTTTGATTAATTATCAAAGATGCTTTCTTTTAACTCTCAGAGTGCTCATCCCAATAATTTGACCATACCTATATTTGATATCATTATGACATGTGGTTTGCCACTCAGTATTGCATTATGTGGAAGTATGGAGGCTTTAAAGCCAGTAGCGCTCTGATAAAATCTGCGCATGTGTCCAGTGGTGTGCTGAGAAATTCAGCTGTTGTATCTGAAATTTATAGTGAATTTAACTTCTTAAATAAATGAAAATTCATTTTAACTTCAAAATTCTGTTTATTTATTTGTGTATTGTAATTCCTTTTGATTTTGGTGAAGAAGACGTTCCTTTAGGTAAGGTTTTGATTTTGAATGTTTTCAGGTTATTTAGGTTCTTCTGGGCTGTAGGTCATCGCGGAGATTTACTTCTCCCGACAGGAGTGTCTGGACCTGTGTGGGTTATTTTGCGGCATTTTTTGATCATGGTTTTTGTAGTGGTGCTGGTGCTGGTGTGGCTAAATTCTAAATTAAGAGGTCACGTTTCATCATATCCCCCGCCATTACACTGAAAGAAATGAAAAAAAGACATACAGGGAAATCATAAAAGGATCCAATTGAAGTAAATAAGTTAAATGTTTTCATTTGAAATGAAAGAAAAATTTATACACGTGACTTAGATGCTATTCTGTGAGATAAATGAGTGTATTTCGATCCAAAAGCTTTTACGTCAGAAAGATTATGCGGTTTTGTTTTCAGCTTAGGCTTAATGTTACTAAAAACATCGCTCTTTTTGTAAAAATGCAGACATTTATTTCCTTGATTTGTATTTTATACATTTTACTAATAAACATTACAAAATGTAAACAATTTTCTTTGGAAGTTCATTAAATTAAACAGGAAAATATAATGAGTGACTCTGTTACTCGTTATAGACGATTTTTTTTAATTTATTTTAATTCTACAGTTTTTAGAGAAGAGAACAAATCCAGTTTACTTCATTTGAATACGACAACAAACGACGTAGTTTTCGTCAATTAAACGTTTGGGTGTAAACATTGTAGTCACTCCACCAGGCAATCGGTGCTATCTGCAAAGCAGACTGCAATTGACAAAATTTAAGATGCATACACTAGGCATATTCGTGGCTCTATTCAACAAATCTTATTACAGTATGTGGCTGTAAAAGTAAAAGTGGCGTTTTATGTACACATTTTTTTGTCATTTCCGAAAACTGGTTTAAGACACTTTTCTTAATATAATTGTTTATTTGTATTATGATGCTTCTTTATTATAATACTGTCTATGAAGTCGAATTTTTAGTTAAAACAATGCATTTTTAAAGAATATTTCAAATGGTGTATACACTCAATTTTCAATGGACCTATTGAACAATTATATACTCTTTTTCAACGTATTTCTTACTTTCATACACATCACATCGGAAAACCCGAAAGTGATACCTCCAGAACCGAAGGGTGCGGTTCCACAGTGGTTAGCTCGCGGGAATTGCACTCTGTAGGCCCGGGTTCAATTCCCGCCACTGCCAAAACTGCCGCTGTGTTCACGCGGCGTACGATCACGTTAAACATGTGGATCCGTAAATCCTTCCGAGAGCTTGGTGGTAAGGGAAGGTGAGTACGGTCCCTGTATGGCCTCCCCCACTGGGTTCCGATCTAAATTGGGTGGCACTTCCCAGTCGTCCTAATTGTTAACTTACACCTTTCTGGTAGGTCGGACAGTCTGAGTCTCAACAACAACAACAACAACCTCCAGAACCGGAAGTAGATATTCTTCGTGAACCTTCCGACCCACATCTGAAATTCGAGGATGAATTCATACCAATCATCATCTAAAATATATATGTAACCAATCCCGACAAAGTGGTGTTTCAAATGGAAGTGGCATCTCCAGAATTAGAAGTGGATTTCCTTAGTGCGAGCTCTCCCCCTTCTCCTTCACACACCAGAATCTGATGCGAAGAAATTCAAGCCATCATCTAATCTCCGTTATAACCAATTATGAAAACATAGACGTTTCAAGATAAACATTTGTACAGTAAGTGAAAAAGAACCGCAAAAGTATAGGAACTGGAAGTTCAAATCTTTAATGAATCCCTTACCCCTATGACACTTGATACTGAATTCTTATGGAACTTGATACTGAATCCACATCAGTCATCATTAAAAACTAGCTATAGTCAATTATAAAAATATATATAATTAAAAAAAGGTTGAATATTTTTTAATCGGAAGTAGAAATCGTTAGTCAACCCCAAATCCTCTAGAATTTAATGCTGAATTCATACCAAAAGTTTTCTGAACTTCAAGTTTTCTGAACCTATCTGTGTGGAAAATCTGTGTGTGGAAAAAAACTTTAGTTGGAAAATCATAAAGTTAAATACGCAATCCTGTCTACAATTCGATGTTGAATCTATATCAGTCAATTTCTAAAAAAAATCTATAGATCTGAGAGATAGATTTTTCGATGGTTTTTTTTAATAATAATATTTGTATTGTAAAATTTTTGGCATCAAAAATGCCTAAGTATCTGCATTCAATTAAAATGATCGAATCCATTGAACATACATTTATAATTGTATAAAAAGATCTTTTGGTGCCCATTTCAGAGTAGTGCCAAACATACTTATCATAAAAATTTTAATTTATATAACATTAAATATTTTACGTAATTTTAAATATTTAAATATGAACTTAAACGGTTTCGTACAATAAGTTTCTGAAATATGAATGTTTAAATGTTTCAAAATACGTGGATTTATATATTCAAAGAACTCGGCTGAATGATACATGTAAAACCTTTTTATTTTAGATCCTTTTAATTATTTATCTTTCTAATTTAAAGATAATTGATCCTGTACGTCAACATAAATGCGATATGAAGTATATATCAACCTCTATGGCAATAATTGGATTACAAGGATTCTTCTCAATTCTTTGTATACGATTTACAACAAAGTTACCATAACCTTTTTTTCTGTGAATATAATAGTTTAAATAATTTTTATCATTAAATTAAGTGCATTTGATTTGAAAATCATATATTATCTTTTGCTATAGTACTATGTGATTTAGAATTTAGTAAAATTATTGTAATATAAATCTTAAAAATGCATTGCAATTATTATTTTATAATTTTAGTATATTTACTACTTATGTCCATTATTCTAGTGTATTTAGATATTGAAAAAATATTGGTTTATAGTCTTACTGAGTTTTCCATTTTGTTTAAATATGTAGAACAAATTCCACACAAAATCAACATACAACTACATCAGATTTCGAAAACATAAATCATCAGAAATCGAAAGGAGCCAGACCACGTCTTATCGGAAATCAATTCTAGTTATAGAAAGGAAGCACTGGAGATGACGCAAATTTCCTTCATTGATTTTCAGATTTACTTTTCCTTCTTGTTTTAATCACGCCTATCCGTGTGATATTTCATTACATTTTTATATTCACGATATCACTTTACTTTAGTCATTTGCAATTATCGCATTTATGATGATTTTTAAATGCGCATGCTTTGATTTCGCATCAGGATATCATTGGCTATGATAGCTGATCTTATATAGTATATAATTATAGACTGATTTTGTTATTTAAGTAACCAAAGCTTGATAATTTTATGAACTATTCATTTTGCAAAAAGATTTTCTTGTTCTCTTGAAGAACATTACGATGTCTGTTTTGTAAGCAAGTGGAAATGGGTGTTTTATATTATGATGAAACCTTGTTATGCAAGTCATGTCTTGAATTTCTCTCTCAGGTTTCTTCTCAAAGTTCGTACTGATGGCAAATGCAAATGGATCTTACTTCGTCTAATGTTGATCGGTTTTTATTTTTAATTAAAAATTAATTCGTAAATCAAGTTTAATTTCCAATTGGATTTAACTCCCGTGTAATATAAAATTTGAAATTCACTCTGATTATCTGTTTTTGACATAAGTGTATTTATCTAACAGTGCAATTTTTACAAGAGAGAGTCTTCATTTGAAACCAATATTATATAATGAAGAGGAACTTATAAGATAATAAATTTATATCTTGGTTACCATGCTTACTTATGCCTTGAAATCGGTGAGTGAATATGCTATCGAAAAACTTTTAAATAGTGTAAACAGTTGTTAAATTTTGTTTTTCCGTTCTACTTAACGCTCTACTGTATTTTCCACTTTTGCTCACCGATTCTGAAGAAATATAGATCAATATAAAATCGATAAACATTGATGATGAAAGTAGAAACACTTTGCATCAATGTATTGAAAAGCAGTTAGGCTCATGTTACATTGAGTACTAGTATCAAATTAAATCATATATTATTTACAGTGCATGAAAAAAATATTACTGTTACATATGTACAAAATGTTGCATGAAAACCAATAAAAATGTAATTTTCATGTAAATATTTCTATAAATCACTAGATTTATTTAAAAACAAAACACAAAATTCGTGTGACATACACAAATTTAAAAACTATTTCACATGAAACTCATTAGCTGCTCTAAGTCTTCGGACGAGTCGGGTGGTCTGGGCTTTCGACATGAAACTCGTTAAATAGTATAATTTGCACGCAAATCGTATTAGATATCACTAGGCTTATTTAAAAACAAAACGCAAAATTCATGTGACTTACACAAATATAGAAAATATTTCACATGAACCTCAATAAATAATATAATGTGCATTCAAATTTTTCTAGAAATCATTAAGTTCATTTAAAAGACAGAACAAAAGAAAAAAAAATTAAACCCGCAAAATTCATGCGATTTACACAATTGTAAAATATGTTTTAAAATAACACTTTCTTTAAGTCTTTCATTAATTTTCTGATTATTAATGGATATTTTTGTTTACAAAATATTCCTTGTTCGTGTTTTCTACTTCGGAAGAAATGCATTCCCTCATAACGTAGATAAAACAGTGTACTGATTTCCACCTTAAAAAGGTTGGCTGAAATGAAATATTCGGCATCAAAATTTTATGTATATAAATATTTTGTATTGTCATGACTGCATTAATTTTGTGATATTCACAAATTACATCTCATAGTCTTATACATTGCAAGCAAATTGCTATAAACAATATATTTATCATTTCATCATTTGCATAGAACTTTTGTTCTGGCAGTTTTCACTTCGTACTTGAAGTAGTTTGTTATATTGGTTTTTCATTCCAAATTATCTAAAGATAACGAATTGAGAATAATAATGTAATCCTAGTAATTAATTAAATAAATCTGAAATGGGATGATTCTATATAGCCTCAGCTTATTTATTAAAAATCAGAAATTTTAGAAAATGTGATTACATCAGGAACTGCTGCTTATGTCTAACTTAAATCATAATTAAATATGAATAGTGAACTATAGGTTTACAATATCATTATAAATCATATTTGTTGAACACTTGCGTCTTATAAAAGAAAGTTACTTAAATATAATATTATGTGTAGTTTCTGCAAAAATACAAGGGCTATGTATAAAAATTCTTCTCTTCCAATCAACTGAAGGCACTTCGTTGTTATTTATTTATATTAAGTCATTCTCTGCTTTCCAATTTGCATGCGTTAATATAGAAGACTATATTTGTGTTATGTTGTTATATAAATCTCTTGATTTTCTTTTTAAAATACTAACATGCATGTTTAAGTTCGCATGTAGTTAATTAAATTTTCAGGGAATTACGATTGCGTTCAGCCACCATTCAGATGTTATTTATGGAGATACTAAATCCTAAAACGTCGTAACATATAAATATTAAATTTACTGAGGAGCATAATTTTGCTTGTGACATATTTATCATAAAAATATTTCCACCTATTTGTGTTTCTTATATGATACTGGATTGGTAAAATTTTATTTTAATAATTGATAAGAGAGGTACCAAATTATTTATCTTAGTAACTTAACTTTAATTTTGTATATTTAAATGACTTTTACATAATAGACAGATATGATGTGGGAAGTACATGACTTTTCTCATATAATGCAGTGAATATATTTCTTTCACAGTTAAAAAATGATGTATAAAATCTACGGTACAATGTACTTATAATGTATTAGCACTATATCCGTTCTTCGCACAGAATATATAATATAAAGAAATTAAAACTTCAATTATGTGCATATTCCTATAACACTTTAAATGTTATTGTTATTCTAGATATTTTATTATAATATTTAATTTAATTCTCCTATAAAGATGTATAAGAATCTCTGTTCTCGTTATATAAAATTATCTTCACAGGCAGATTCGAAGAAAAAACACCCTGATTTCGTTTGTAAACCTGATTTACAAAAACTATTATTTAATTCCCAGAAAACAACAGAATTATCAAGGAAATTGAACTTAATTTTACCTAGTATCAACTGTCCAATCTCTTAATTATATATGTCAATTGTTGTAATTAATTTAGTAATGAATATAATGTTCTTAATAAATAATTTTATTTTAAAATTAAAATGCAGTTAATTTTGAGTAGTACATATTATGCTAATATATTCCATTCTAAGAACTTGCACTAAAGATAATATGGTGGGCTTTAAAGCGGCACAATGCTATTGTTATACGATCAATGACCATGTTTGAGAGTTCAATTAAAAGTATGATTTCCATTTATTTTCTGATTATTTTTTCCACAACATCAATAAAATTAATAAAGAAAATTTTGGATATGTTTTTCTCTGTACGATGGTATACAAAAGAATGTTGTGTATATATCCGTTTTCACGTTATACTAGCTGAAAGAATGTTGAAACAAAAATCCGGTGATTTATATATATATTTTTAATACCATTTCAAGATATTAGATTTTTTTCATTGCTTACATGTTAAGTTCCAGGTATATAAATGTTCCTACCTTCAATTGTTTGGGGTGTATAATTCAACTACCTCTTTGTCAGTTAGTCACTGATACTCAACTGCATGTTACAGACTAACATATATGACACCCGTGTTTATTCCCTTTTTGATTAAATTAATAATTGTTTAATTTATATTCACATAGTTTCACAACTAGGTAGTCAATAATTGGACGTTACTTGATTTTAACCTAAAATTTTCAGAATAAATATACTTGAACATTTTGAATCGAATGTTCTCAATGTATCAGTTTACTCTTGCCTATTTATCTTCTATATATAGAATTGGCGAATGATAGCATGTAAACACGTGGTATTTTCCGTTGCAATGCTTTCAACTCGGTCAATTTCCCGTGGAACCATGCACATCAACTTGTTCGACAAAGGATCGTTAATTAATCATCGAGAATAACGGGTCATTATGATACCTGTCAGATGCAGGAAAATGGCCTATAGAAAGCAACATGAATAAGAACTTTATTTTGCAATGAAAACAGCTTAGTTTCAAAAGTAGTTGACAATGGAATTTATGAACATATTGTACACTTTATTTTGATTTCTATTATACAGTGCATTTACTGGGCTGTAGCATATTTATTTAATATACGATGTTGAATGCATTTATTGTTATCAGTTTAGACTTGGGATTGTAAACACCATCCCACCATGTTAAACATTGGTATATGAATTATCCTGCATTTTTTATTAACGTTTCATGCTTTTTGTGTTGTTCCTCTCTCTCTCTTATCTCTCTCCTCCCGCTTCCTCTCCCTCTCTCTATCTCTTTGCGTGTGTGTGTGTGTGTATGTGTGTTATAGACACGATGACTAAAGATTAAATGCATCTAACTACATCAAACTTCATATAGATACTTGCTGTATAAAGCTGAATTAGATATAACTTTTAGTAATTCTTATAAATAGAATTTGCTATGTGGAGGCCCTGCCGTCCGAAACTGCTTGTGGCGGGTTCGATTCCCGCGTTTGAGGGGTCCTTGGGTATACATGGATGTTAGTTTAAAATTTAGGTCCAGTAGGGTGTAATGTGAACCTCTTTCTATGATATATCAGTACAATGTGTTTGACAGAAAAATGGCTCACTCCGTTGCTGCTAGTATGGGAGAATATTTTGCAAAAATGCATGCCTAACCATTTGGAAATACTGCTACTATTACTAATAATAATTAAAACTCGAATTTTTAGATTTCCATTATTTTATATGAAAGATGTTGAGAGTTCCAGAAAAAGGATGGTAAAATACAGTAAATGAGAGGATTGATAATTTGAACTATACTATAGATGATAATGGCATCAAGATAGATTAGATTAATAAAGAACCCAAATGCAATCAATTTACAGGTGTGTTAATTAATTTATCAATCTAAAGGTGTTACTAAGAAACTGATAAAGATTTTTTTACGAAATATTTTTTAAAAACTTAGGAACAAAAGTTAAAAAAAGTAATATATTATTTCCTTGTTGATAATATTAGTGATGTAAGACTCTATAGTCGATAAATGTGTGAGAAACTTCCATACATTCATATTCCTCACACTTAAGATATGTATAGATACGTACTAGCTGCGGAGCTCGCAGCAATCAGTCAGTAATTATAGCAACCTGTTGCTAATTAATAAGTTATTTAGCAATTAGTGTAAGTAGTAAATAAAATAGAACAAAGGAACTCGAACGCTATGCGGGCGCACAAGTACCAAAGCAACAAAAGGAGTCTTTAAACTGAATGAGACCAGTGATATAAGGATCCAGTTCATACTTTCAACGAAAAGTAATAGAGAATGTAATAGTTTAACGAAATGAAATAGTTCAGCCTGCGCCTGTTCATTGTAGTTCATTGTAGAGTTCAATCAATTGAGTTCATTGTAGAGTAGAAAACACAACTTCTTTTCATAAATCAACAGACGCAAAAAGCAATCGCGAAAGTTTATGACAAACAGAAAATACATAACTGAGATATACGGCAATAAAACGTTAAGGGATGATTAAATTAAATTGATTAAATTAAGGGATTGATTAATTTAAATGATTAAATTAAGGGATGATTATACAGTTTAAAACCAGGGATTACTTTGCAAGTTGAAATTTTCTGTAGAAAAAGAAATATTAATTTTTAGTGGAAAACAATACGTAATTGCATGTGAGTAAGCAATCAGAAGATCTTATTTTTCTGAATTCCTGTGAAATGTATACATGTAACATTCAGCTACATATTTACAGCAGTACCACATATAAAATCACAAGATAACGATAGTCAATAATAAAGGAAGTCTCAATATTTCCTTCAGCATAAACAATTTATTTTGAAATATTAATTATTTTTAAATTATTATTTAATAATAATATTATTTTAATTGTTTAAATTATTGAAATAATACTTCTTCTATGGTGACAGCGTTTGTCATAATAAAAATTTAGATTATAATGATAAATGGGGCAAAAAAGAAAATTATAACTTAAAAATTGCTTAAAATCTCTGAAAATTCGTATGAAAAATGAAGATATTTTTCGAAATTTTGGCACGTGAAGCTGTTCCCAATGTATTTAGTTGTAGTTTGAAAAAACTTGAGATCAAATCCACTAAATAATATTAGAAGATTGATTTTCTAGATTGGTATCAGTTTAGCTCTTTTTAAGTCAACTTTTAAATCGGTTAGTATATATGGTTTCCTTGACAAGAAAACTCTTGATTTGTAAACTATTTGTAAACTACTAAACTTTGATATTAATTTTTAATCCTTATGCCCAAAAAAAAAACTAAAATTTTAGCTTTAGTTTAAAACTAAGAGATTGCAGTGCTAACATTAAGGTGTGAGTTAGATATTTAATATGGGTCTCCTTGTGGCCTTTTTCTCGAGAATTTTGGAATTTGAACACCTTTGAAAATTTCTTAGAAAAGAAAACAATCGACCATTTGTATGGCTCTTTAGTTCTCTTCAAACAACTTTAGCTAATATTTGAAAAATATTCAAGTTCGCAGATCAAAATCACAGGAATAAAATAAGTTTTCCGGGACGGGGACGATTTTATCTCCTCTTTAGGCGTTTTTTGAATACAATTAAAAGTATTTTAAATTTGTCGAACTTTTAATAGTTTATGCAATTCCTCGGATTGAATGCTACATCTAAAAAATTGCAAGGTGCTAAACTAATTGTTTGCTTCGGGAATAAGGCGAACATACCGAAAGAAATATGTGTATATATGGGTTTTCAGCTTTAATCAGCTTCAATAATTTAGATTTATGTTTACATTCAATGAATGAGTACATAAAAACAGTCAAAGGAAAGTGACAACAATGAAGCTACTCATAAACTGCGTTTTGTCCATAGTAATTTATAACAAATAAAATAATTGTTTATTCATGAAACGTCAAAAACCACTGGAATACTTAAACAAATAACTGGCTGTCTAGAATATAAATTAACATTCATTTATATGTGTTCCAATTGTGTTGTAATTTCTGTGAGCTATCTGTGTTGCAATTTCACACCCACATAATTAAAATACATTAGCAGTTCCAATTAATATACTCCAAATACATTAAATATTAAATTAAGGTATTAAATACAGTTTTATTATGTTTGTGACTAATATAAAGTATAAAATGTGTATAAAATTATGACATTCAACATTTTTTGTTGTCCCGTATATAACCACATAAGCGACCTTCATACCATTAAAGTGACAAAATTATATGTCGGCATAAAGTAAGTAACAATGTAATTAAATAATTATTTGTGTGATTTATATTAATTTTAATGCTATTTCAATTTGGATAATCTTCCAAATGAAACCATTATCTCTAGCAACACATGCAACTATTCACGAATTTTCCTATTTCCAAACTTATAATAATTAGAAAACAATTATCAGAGATAATAAGAAATATCTACATTATTAAAAAAAAGAAAAATAAATTAATGAACGTAGTTTGGTTTGGAGTATTTTGAGTATATGCAAGCTATGTGATGTATTTTATTCTGATGACGCTGACTGACTTCACAGTCTAACCCTAGCATCCATTTTTATTTTAAGCTCGTATGTTTGCCACACTCTAGAAATGTTTTGCAATTTCATACCCACATAATTAAAATACATTAGCAGTTCCAATTAATATACTCCAAATACATTAAATATTAAATTAAGGTATTAAATACAGTTTTATTACGTGTGTGACTAATATAAATTATAAAATGTGTATAAAATTATGACATTCAACATTTTTGTTGTCCCGTATATAACCACATAAACGGCCTTCATACCATTAAAATGAAATAATAATATGTGGGCGTAAAATAAGTAATAATGTAATTAAATAATAATTTGTGTGGTTTGAACTATTTTTATTGCTATTTCAATTAGGATAATCTTTCTAATGAAATCATTATCTCTAACAGTACATGCAGCAATTCACGAATTTTCCTATTTCCAAACTCATATTAATTATAAACCAATTACTAGAGATAATAATAAATGTCTACATTAATCAAAGTAAGAGAAATAAATTAATGTACGTAGTTTGGTTTGGAGTATTTTTAGTGTATGCAAGCTATGTCATGTATTTTATTCTGATGATACTGATTGATTTCACAGTCTAACCCTAGCATCTATTTTTTTAAGCTCGTATGCTTGCCACACCCTAGAAATGTCGTGATACACCTCAGACTGTATAAAAATTGCAAAATTTTATTATTTCCTGGAAAAATGATAAGCCTGTGGATTATGACTTAACCAACATCTTGATAAGACGTGGGAAGAATATACTTATTAGATGAGGAGTGACATATGAGATACAAAAATGAAGCTTAGTCCAGCTGCGTCTATTTAGCTTTTATGCTAATGAACTGATAGATGGCGTGAACTGATAGTAGCGAGCTGGCTAATTATAGTGAAAATGATTTCTTTGTAGCATGACATATAGTCAGTAAGTAAAGGTATCAACTGGTTTCAATACAAGCAAATTGGTTTATTCAATAAAAAAACTGCTGCTTGTTAGAATATAACCTTGTAACAACTCCTTAAAAAACATTCATAGGGGAATTATGAGACTAAAATTGTTAGACGGCGTTTTTAAGACCTCTTTCTCAGGTCAGATTAATGTTTTTCCATAACAACTGTTAAGAAAGAACTGTTCACAACAGCTAAGAAATAATATCCACTAAGAAAGAACTTCAGTTCTTGCTTCGCAGTTGTTAACGAAAGACACATTTCTCACCTGAGGAAGAGGCCTAAAAAGACTTTGAAATAATTGTAGTCACCTAATTCTCCTATACATGTTTTCTCTAAAGATATATTTGGCAGTTACATTACTACAACGCATTATAATTTGTTAAACAATAATAGGTTAAATAAAAAAATTAAACCTTAGAATCTGCAAACGCATATTTTTGTAAAGAGTAAATAAAAATACATATTGACTCGTGCAATAAATATGTGACACAAAGTATCAATAGATTTTAAATCACGATTCATACTAAGTTTTGTTAAGAAACATTAAAATAAGATTAAATAATAACAATAATAATAAATGTCAGAATCCGTGTCAATGTATTTTATAGTGATATACTGATTGGCACATGCACCATTATATGCTCCACACTTCAGCGGTTGCTTATTGATTGTTACATGCGAGTGAGCGCCATCTGGCGGATGCCGTTTCGAAAAAGTATTTCTTGGACCCTTATTTTCGAAAACTGGAATTTTTCCAGCAGGATGACCTATATTTTTAGGAAGAAGAGCTCAAGATCTGTAAAATCTATTTATCTTAAATATGTAATAGGCGCCGAAAAATTATTTTTCATTAGAGTCAATAGAATGAAACCTTTTAAAATAAGAAATTTTTATAGATATAGAGTCATTTTGTGTGTCTTGAGTAATTTCAATTCTATAAAGTTAAATTTATAAAGTGTATTTAATTTATAAAGTGTATTTAATTTATAAAGTTTAATTTGTAATTTGCACCACATTATTATTTAATCATTTTTAATGTATAATTATAAAATAAAATAAAAATTATTTTCTTGAAAATATTTTTATGTATAAGGAAAGTATATATGAATTTTAAAAAATGCATTTAACTTAAATAAATTTTTAAGATATATGTAGTAAATATACTAATTTGCATATTAAAATTATAGTACAGCAGTACTGCATAATATAAAATACGATTTCAGTAGTAACCATTGATTTTTAAAATCTCAGTTAAGATATATAATGCTGCAGTGGTATTAAAATTTAGCAAGAAAACTAAAATAATTATATAGACACCAATTCATTATGTTGCCTTAGTATGTGTTTTATAGCAGCTAACAATTTGAATTTATCTGTTTCTATAACATCAATCTTCTGAAAGCTACTACTATCCATCACAATATTTGATACGCTATAAACCTTATAATTGCTCAAATTAAACTTTGGTACGGACAGGCTATAAATTATGTCCTATCTGATAATCGGGTGACAAAATTGCCGTGATTACACGAGGTATTATCCACTACGAAGTATCTCCGGACGATGTGCAGCGATGAGTTCCCTTGGCTTAATATGCAAATATTTGCGCTCGGAAAGATTATTTCGATGCATTGCAGAATCGATATGGAAACTAGAATCAATCCAAATAGCACGCTTTGCTGAAATTAAACGGGAAACAGTGTAAATATGCGGAATGATACAAGATATGTAAAATCATAATTGTAGAATTAACATAAGATCAACAGCGATGATCTAAACTTATTCACAAAAAATATTGATTTTCATTTTGCATTTCAATTTGTTAAATATTTAATTTATAGACAGTAATTACTTTATAAATATAAAATGCAAAACAAATATGCTACACATATAAGTTTAAAAATACGTTTCTTTTTTCATGAGCCTTTTCCCCAGAAGCTGTGTATAACGGGATTAAAAAAAATATTTTGCCAAAAGGATTCAAATATAATAAAATAGCCTTTAGTAATAATGTTATTGTTGTCAAAAATAGTGCTATACTATTGTTTTACTGACAAATTTTGTTCCTTGTTCTAAATAATTCTATTTATCAGGATTAGCTACAGATCAATGTGCGTGGCAGTGCACCAGTCAAGTTCTGTTCAAAGATTTAACGTACAACACTGGAGGATCTGACGGATACCTTTACTTGATGATTCATCATGTGGCTTTTTTCAATCCCCCTGTATCTCAGAAACTAAAGATAGGTGAATGTTGATTTTCTTATTTTCTGACAGGTAGGTTTAATGAAACAATATGTTATTAATTTTACTACTAAGATTGGTAACACGTCATAACTATAAAACGATTAGTTAATAAATTAAAGACCAATTTTTAGATTTTAAGAAGTCAATTAATAAACTTCCTAGACTTATATATAACAAGAAAGATCAATCATGCTTAAAGCATTGATTATGAAACACTTTCCAACTTCAATGCAATTTTATTTAAACATGTCTAAAATGCAATACATTCCTCGATAATATTTTTAAAACTTATCACAATACTACATTAATTTATTATATTTGAAACCTTAAACCTTCATCGAAAAAAATTAACTTCATTCAAATGACGGCATTAAAGTATAAATTGCCTGGTTTAAACATCTCTAAAATGTGATACATTCCTCGGTAATAATTTTAGAATTATCATAATACGACGATAATTTATTATATTTGAAAACTTCATCGAAAACAACTGAAATTCATTCAAATGACGTCATAAAAAAATAATACGTCTGGCTCTCTCTATAAAAGCAACATTTCACTCATAAATAATTCCCCCATTCATGTCATTCATCACAATACTATAATAATTTATTTTATTTAAAAATTAAGACCATTGAGATACAAGTAAGTAAACTCTATGCGTAAAACTTCATCGAAAAATATCGTCCGTCTCTTTCTAAAATCAATGAATATTTCATTCATATCAGCTAAGCAGACTCCATGGACTAAATGATTTTGTGTAAAGAATTACAGCGATTCTAATACAACTCATTCTACATATTTTGCTGTTTACATTTTACATAGGTGAAAAATAGGCTTAATAGTAGAAATAATCAAATTTGGAAGAGCATTTAAACTGAAATATATTGTCATTGCGCTGTTTCAGTATGTAAATGCACAGAATTTAGGCAAAAATAAAGTAGTTTTAGGACGGATACAACACTCAATATGAATTAGAAAGAACTTTAAAAATCACGATTTTGACACAAGATGGATGCCATATATCATTTTGAAGTGGGTCATGTGATCGTTTCATATCATGGACACGTGATCGCTTCATATAAGAGGTGTTATTATTATTTTAATTTTTATTTAAAAAACAACTGAATATATTTCGCTGAATTTTTTTTTATATATTTTATGGAACAATTTGAATGTGGCCTAAAATTTTCGAAGCAATTTGTGAATTTTAAATCCTCTTAAAAAATGCTTGAAAAATTAGGTCCCATAGGGCTCAATGTATTCCATTTTTTCAACCCGGGTTCAATCCAAAACTAATTGGGTGATATTATTCATTTATATTCCCATAGGTCCTATAGACCGTCTGAACAACATACTAAAATTTCATTTTGATTAAGTCATTTTTACGGCAGTTATCGTGCTAACGGACAGACAGACAGACAGACAGACAGACAGAATGAACAAAGTCATAAACACTTTTCAACTTTGTTGTAAAGTGTTGAAAACAAAAAGCCTCTAATTTTTATATATAACGTCTGCTAATGCTAATTTTTATATATAAGTCTATAGGAAGTTTATTAAATTACTCTTTTAAATCTAAAGATTAGTCTTTAATTTATGACTTAATCGTGTTATTAATTTTGTTTATTAACACTTTACAACAAAGTTGAAAAGTGTTTATGACTTTGTTCATTCTGTCTGTCTGTCTGTCTGTCTGTCTGTCTGTCTGTCTGTCTGTCCGTTAGCACGATAACTGCCGTAAAAATGAGTTTATCAAAATGAAATTTTAGTATGTTGTTCAGACGGTCTGTAGGACCTATGGGAATATAAATAAATAATATCACCCAATTAGTTTTTTATTGAACCCGGGTTGAAAAAATGAAATACATTGAACCCTATGGGACCTAATTTTTCAAACATTTTTTAAGTAAATTTAAAATTCACGAATTGCTTCGAAATTTTTAGGAAATATTCACATTATCCCATAGAATATATAAAAAAAAATTCAGTAAAATATGTTATGTAGTTTTTTAATTAAAAAAATTATTTAATATAGGGAAAAAAACAAATTCAATTAAATTCTGACTTTGGGATATCTTCCAGAAAGAAAAGAGAGAGATATTATATAATAAATATCTCCCCATTTGTTTAAACGTTTTGCATATGGGAGTGGCTTCATATTTTAAGATAAATTTGGTAGATAACAATTTTTCATTTTTTTAAATTTTATATAACTCTTCATGATAAATTTAATTGATGGCATTTTAAATGCACTTTCCTACGTCCTAGAGAGTTAAAATTTGGTACACAGCTTAAATTTGTTGAACATTTTATTCGACAAAAATTTGATGGATCTTTAAATATAGATTATACATTTTTTTCGAAATGGCCTGAAAATAATCCCCGTTCACTTCTATAAATCATTGGTGTAATATTGTTAAAAATTCTGATGTGGACAGCAC
Organism: Amaurobius ferox; assembly: GCA_951213105.1. Classification (NCBI taxonomy): domain Eukaryota; kingdom Metazoa; phylum Arthropoda; class Arachnida; order Araneae; family Amaurobiidae; genus Amaurobius; species Amaurobius ferox. The sequence continues at coordinate 146,231,118 of OX578134.1, read as the reverse complement.
ATGTCTTTCTCTGCAGACTCATATTCGTTCTCTTTATTTATTCAATGATAATTTGAGTTTATCTGCACAACATAAGTATTTTAAATGACATTGAATTTACACGTTAAACTTAAATTTGGTTCTCATTTGATAGCTGGACTTATTGTCAAAGGTGGCGTAGCGAAAACGCGAAAAAACTAGAATATCTCAAGAACGGCTAGTCCTAGAGTAATGGGGTTAGTCTTATTCTTTTTGTTGTCAAAAATCACATATAAAATAGGAATTTAATTGATATAATTGAGCACACGTAGTCTTTTATTTTTATATATAACGATTTTTGCTGGCCATTTCGCAAAAATAGCCCGTTCCTTTTTCCCGAATCGTAGTAGAATAACCTACAAATGATTTATATACAAAATTTTGTTAAATTTGGTATATAAATCACTTGTAGGTTATTGAAATATTATACTCCAAATTTTGTTAAATTTGGTTCATTAGTTTTTAGCTAGAGTGGATAAAGGCAATTTCTGCGGCCATTTCGCAAAGAAGGCAGATTCTTTTATTACGAATCGTACTATAATCTAATGAACATCAGGATTTCCCACAAAAAACATACCTACCAAATTGTATGAAATTCGGTCCATTAGTTTTTCAATTAGAGTGGATGTAATATCCACACAGACACACAGAAACATACACAGATACACCCTTACACACACAGACGTCTTCCTAAAAGTAGTTTTTTCGTGTTCTAGAAGTCCCAAAACGTGTAGATCCTTTGAAAATTCGAGTTCCGATCTTCGGCACGATTCCAATACTTTGAGTACATACACATACACATATATATTATCTGTGTATCTAAATTCCGTGCCTATGCAATTACAATAGTTGTGATTTTAAATGATCCCTAAACTTTCATTATTTCTTCAAGGAAGCCTAATTTTAACATATGCAGAATGCAAATATCTCAAGCGATTGTAAGATGAATTACATAAGAATTGCTGAATTTTTTTCACACAAAATTATTTAGCTCTGGAGTCTGGAATACAAGTTATATGAATGAAATATTCATTGATTTTGCATAAAGAATCAGATGATTTATATTTCGATACAGTTTTAAATATTTAAGTATAATAAATTACTGTAGTACTGTGATAATGTAAAAGATATTACCACTGAATGAATCACATTTTAGAAATTTTAAATGAAATTACATTTCAGTTGGAAAGTGTTTCATAATCAATGCTTATGCATGATTGATCTTTCTTGTTTATACTGTCTGAGCCAATTTTTTGTATCAGTAATCACCAATTTTGTATCATCAATTTTTTGTATTATATCAAAGATTTTTTTAGATAAAAGTTCCACTGTCGCACCTTAAAACTAAAGTCGAAAAATAAAGTTACTCTAATGGAACAAATGAAAAAAGTACCATATTGGGCGAAAGAAACAATCATAAACGTGTAACGTACAAATGAGATAGCCAGGCGTTTGTCGGAATATATAGTTTTGTTTAATATGTTTATTTTATCTTAATCCCAGAAAATTTTCCCTGAATTTTTACAATCACAATTACTTATTCCCAAAGGCAAGCAACAGTCGAAAGGAAAAATTTTCATGAGACCAAACATCAGCTTGAATAATGGTCCAAACATGGACATGTTAGCAATGGAGATGTTTTTAACTGCAACACAGAGAGGGAGCTACAGTGTTCCGATGTATTTTTAAGAAGATCATGAAATAAAAGAGAAAGTGAGCTGTCAATCAGTTACTTAGTAACAGTTATGCTTAGAAATTATCAGTTGTTATGTACAGAGAGAAGAAAGTTAATGTAGCATATGAAACGCCCAACGCTTTACGGAGTTATCTGGTGAAATCACACTACTTCTTGTCATATAGTGTGTTAACTAAAAGCAAGCATCGATACAAGACTGAAAATAATGTACATTGCTTTCGTATTATTCTTCGAGGTCGAGATTAGCACAACTAAAATTGGAATCAAACGTATTAGAAGCATTAATGAAGTTAGGTGTATTGGTCATCACACTTAAATAAAAATACCTCCATACGTCGCGGTTCATATAAGTACGTCCAACCAATGAATGCACAAAAAATAAATTATGTTAGTAACAAAAATTGTGCTTGATAATTTATGAAAAATATCTACTGTTATTATATCTGATAATTTATTTTATAATAAAATGAATTTGTTAAATTAAATTGTGTAGTGATTGAAATGAAATTATCTTCAGCTAAGCTTAGATTAGTATTTTATCGCAGAAAATTAGAGGAGTGTGCATACATACATTTAAAAAATGCACGTTCATTTTATTTAAATACTTGGTTTTAACATAGCTGAAAGTATATTGGATAAATTATATTTTTGCTCGAAATAAGTGTAAATAGAACGAGTTAAGTGATTTTAGTAGTACTGTGTGGTTGGTTCTCTAACTAGAACACCCAAACATTCATCATAATTTTTTTCATTTTTGTATGGTTCCCTCTGAAAATTAACACATACTTATCTTGTATGTCGCAAAATAAGGTGTGACTAGAATATATGCTAAAAATAGAACACTCCAGTTACATACCTACCCTATACAGCATATTTGAACGCGGAGAGTAGCATTGGCAAAAAAAAACATTTTTGGACGAGAGCAGGCTACCAAATGAATTGTGTTTCCCATTTAACTAAACATCATTTCTCTGAACTTTAATGGGATTCGTTTGTTTTCTGGGAGGCGTTATGATCCCCAAATCTCCTCCAAAGCGACGTCACTGTATGAGAGTCCGCAATTTGGCAAAGACATATGGCATCGGTAATAGAAGCAGCTTTCTACCGCATCGAGTCTTTAAGAGCAACAATTCTGTTTCGATAGACGTGGACTTTGTTCAAAACCTAAATAATATTTGACAAAGGTATACATTCCAAATTTTATTTCTCTAAACATAAAATGTTACAGTTCTATGCATTGCGTAAGTAATATTTTTACAATGCTTTAAAATTTGATATTTAAAGATTTTATTAACATAATATTCATGGCATACACATTCGAATTCATATTTCATCGAATAATTTTATACCACACAAATATTTATTAAAAAACATCCTAAAATTTAGAACGAAATCCAGTTACTAACCAAATGTGTTGTAAGTGTCTAGAACTATAGGAAACCGGGAATGAAAAGAACCTTGGGATTAATCACGTGTCACTTGTAAACATCGAAGTCATGACTCTTGCATCCAAACAGAGGCTGGTGTTTTATCCCTCGCTTTACGATTTTAACCCCATTTTTACTCGCAATGTCAGACAGGGGAAAAGAAGATGGAAAATAATGATACAAAGAGCATAGAACAAAAAACAAGGAATAAATGTTTACCCACCTTCTGTTCAATTTTCATTGTTTGTTTGCTGAACTTTTAAACTTATCCTTTAGTGTAAAATTTGTCATTTTATTTATTTATGCATCTTTGTAACGTAAATCTTCTTTCAAGATATGGACATTTTTGCAATTCATGATTACACGTTGCAGAGAATAAGTATTTGTTGAAAATACGTGTAGAAAGGGAAAAATAATCTGCATGTAAGATAAACTGAAGGAAAGAATTTGTTTGAGGTATTTCATTAACATGTCACATCATTATTTACAGCAACGAAGCAATACAAATTATAACTGCTGACATATAAATATTAAAAATGTATTTTTAAATTACATTGTACCATATTTTGTGTAATAACATAAATAATAAACCTTCCAAAATCGATGTTTTTATAATATAATATTACTGAAATTAAAAGATTTGTCGTGATTTCCAAATAATTCGATAAAAATAATCCTTAAACGCTTTCTATATTCAAAATTGCAAAATCAGCAATAATAGTGTGGCGAATTGGTATTGTGCATGCAAAACAAAATGAATATTAATCAAAACTGTATGTCAAATCATTATGGCAAGTATTTATTTCTTGATAAATCATACACGACTGATCAATAATTTTTTTAAAGCTTGCGAGTATTATAATTCGACTCAACCTTTTGGTTCGTTTATTTGAGCTTGTATTTTGAAAGGAACTATCCAATCAATGAAAAAAAACTTTGCATGTCTATTTATATTTATAAGATACTAGAAAATGTACTCGGAGTTACCAAGAATTTAATGCAAGAATTAATTGCATTCTTTCATTCACTTATTCAAAACTTGTTTATTGAGAATAAAATAATACGCATTTATCCTTTATGAGTATTTGAAAACCTAATTCAATTTTTAGAAGGAATTACTTGCTCTCTATAAATGTATTCAATGGTTTATTACATTTTCTCTATAAATGTATTCATTGGTTTCTTACATTTAATTCCACGTAAATAAGTATATATACAGACAGCTTATAAAGCATACTAGCACTTCAAAATAATATAACTATAAGCAGTTTACACCTTAAAACAAAATACTTGCTACAATCAATGTAATACAATAGAATTCAATTAAAATGGGTAGAAAAATGTATATGCCATATAATAAAAGAAAAGATAGATATTCTAACAAAGATACCACAATCATAGATATCCCAATAGAAACAATGTTAATTTTACCTAAATCATATGCAAAAAGATTCAGGCAAAAACATATTAAAAAAATGGCAAAATTACTGGAGTAATACAGAACATTATAGACATATATTTAAATTAATCAAAAAAGTAGGTAAAACTTTCCTTTTACATTCGTAGTATTTCTCATGGTTACTAACAGACCATGGTCTTTTCCAGAATATATTTTACAATCAACGAAAGTGTCTCAGAATATTGTATATGTAGAAGTCTGGGTAATTTAAATCATTACATGTTTTATTTTTCCCATTGACTAAAATGTTTCTCATTTGTTACTCATTTAGAGTATTGTTACTCATTTTAAAATATTGTTGCTTATATTGTTACTCATTTAGAATATTTGGTGTTATTGTTGTGATGAACATTAAATATAATAATTTTGTACTATAAAGTATATTATGTTTTGTTATCATTGTTATATATCGTATACTTTTTTTATATGTTGTTTGTTCGTTCGACCCAGATTGTCTGACACACCAGGAAGTGTAAGGTGTCTCAGTTGTTATATTTTGTGCATGATGTTATTCATCAATATTACATATTATATATCGTGTATATTTTTGTAGTGTCCAATGTAAACATTTTTGAAAAGTAGAAATAAACCTACGCCTATGTAAATTGTAAGTCTCGTACTGTCTATATGTGAGGATATGCGTGAATTACGTTTTTTATAACTTGTTTATTGATAGTATGGATTCTAGCTGAAAGCTTTTGCAAAAAACAATATTTCTCTCTTTCCAATAGTGTTAAATTGAAAAAGCTGCAATTACACTTCAGATCTCTAAGAAATCGTTATGTACGAAAATCCCGCTTCAACATTAATTAACCAAAACATTAATTTGAATTAGAAAAAGTATAGATGAGGTATTTCCTCTTAGGAATCAAGATTTCGAACTTCATGGCCATTCGCTGCTAAAATTTTCCGCTGCGGACGTTACAATATCATCTGTTATTATTATAGATTAAATACACACATTTTTTTACCCTGGTCAATGAGAGATATTATCTGAAAAATAAATGCTTCTTCAGTCAAGAGTCTTCGTTAGATTTAGTTATTCTTCTAATACCTTAATCATATTTTATATACTGTTGACTAAATATTCATTACAATAACTAGCATTTATTTTAAATGAATAATATTTTATTTTCAAAATCCGGGATGTTATTAAATAATGATCTGTTTTAAAAACATGTAACAGCGATGTGGCCGGAAATTACCCATCAGGAAGTTAATAACGTTACTCCTGCAACTCCTGTTAATTAAATTAAGCAGTATAGTGAGTACCCATTTAATAAATAATTAAAAAATGGTAAACAGACAAGGTGCGAAATCATAGTTATATATTATATGATTATTCATTAAAATAAAAAATATAAATTTTTGTTTATGAGTTTATAAATTACACAATGGGGCTACTTCAACAAATATACATATATAGAAGTGACAAAATGTTTCAGAAGTTATCTACTTTTCGAATAATAATCAATAATTTATACGTAACCAAAGTTTGAGCATAAAATAATATTAAAAGTCAAATATACATTGATTTATTATGCATCGAACTAAACACGTAAACTTTCCGTTGTTCATCAATCATCCATATCCAATCAAAGCAAGCGTACTTTGACAGAACAATCAATCACATACGGATTTTATGAGACTAAAAACGTTATTTGATATGTACATATTTACCCATAATCTTATAAAATAACTATGTTTCTTTATTACTTATTTTAAAATTTATTAAATTACTTTATTGTTTTATAACCATTTAGTCGATATGTAGTTAGTTACGGTCCTCTTGAGCTTTTATCAATGTTTAACATAACCTAATTTCTTGTTTGATACTTCGTCTGTAATCCATCATTTTGCTTCCAGCATCTGGTTACCACTTTTACAGATTATCAATTTTATTGAAAGTGTCTTAACTTTGGAGGAAACAAAAAGTTTTAGACACTGTCTTGTTGACTACCAGTTGTAAATTTTGGACTCAATATTTTTCAAATACATCTTTGTCCCTTATCACTTTAACTTAAATTGATAACAATAATTTTATGTGCATTATTTTTCCAGACAGATATACTTGGTTCATTGATGTGACACGATCATATAACAAGCAATGTTATAAGTGTTGCGATACGTACAAAAGATGTGTCACTTTGAATCTTCAAGCTCATATCCAGGGAATTGCGTCAAATATTTGCCTTTTTATCATAGATGCTACAAAATCTGCTATTGATGTCTCATTCATGTATAAACGAATCAAAATCATTTCAGTAAAACAAATAAAGTTCAAAAAAGTTTTCACAAATTTTAATCCCCCCTTAGTATTGTATTAAAACAATATCAAGCTTAAAAATATGTTAATATTTTTAATTAGCTTTTACTTACAAGTTGTTCTTTTAAAAATCCCTAATTAAATAAATATATGTTGGCAACACTTTTGTCAATACGATTCCTTTCATTCAGTCGTCTGATTTATGGGAATGAATAATATTTCAGTGCTTTTTATATTTGCAAAGAAGATTACACCATAGGTTTCTTTGACTATAGAAAATATATATTTCATCACTGTACATTTAGTAATGAAAAATAAATGAATGTTTTCAATAGAATGTATTCTACGGATACATCAAAGTATGAGCTTCATTATATTTGTATGTAATGAATGCGGTATTTGAAACATCATATATTACATCTTTTTCAGAAATAAACAAACTTTTATATCTTTTAACAGCTTCAGAAATAAGTATAAGGCGATGAATGAAACAAATTAATGAAGATGTATTTCTTATTTCTGGATAAGTCGGCAACTTTAATCTCATATGCTTTAGACGCTGTTAACTTTGAAAGGAAAGAAATTACCTATTACTTCCAAATTGTCAGAAGTATATATAAATAATTAATGATATAGTTAGAAGAAATTGAAATACATTTCATCCATAGTCTTCTATTTGTAGAGTATGACATCTGAAAAAAGTTACTTTTCTAAACAGGGCGACTTAACCGTTTTTCATGCAATTTTAATTAATAAATTTTTGCTATTTCATTAAAATTAACAAGAAACGCAATCATATCCATACTTTATCAAATCACATATCCAATGGAAAAACATGTTCAGTAATTCAAAGTTCAAAAATATATTGTTGATAATATTTTATAAGAAATTAACAACACAGGATTTGACAATGAATAATTTCACATTTAAACAATACGATTTCATCACATAATGTGGTTTCAGCCAATAAAGGTTTCTGTCAAAAATTACAAACATTGTAACTAGGGACTTTTGATGTAACAAATGCTTTGATATTTAATGACCAGGATGTTTTTCACCATTTTTACTTTCCTTATATACATAATGTAAAAGGAAAGTATTGTGACGGGGTCGAAAATTCGAATTCGAGTTTTCGACGGGAGAGCACGTTTCAAGCATCCCTGATCACGAATCAAACATTTTTGAAGTAATGTCTGTGTGTGTGAGTGTGTGTGAAAGTATGTGTGTGTGTGTGTGTGTGTGTGTGTGTGTGTGTGTGTGTGTGTGTGTGTGTCAGTGGGTCTGTGGAGACGATAACTGACGAACGAATGGACCGATTCGAACAAAATTTGGTACAAAAATTACAATCCGTAAACACTGGAAGCCTATTGTTTTTATACGCAATCGAATGTTCAGAACCCCCCTAAATTTTCGAATGAAAATTTGAAAAAACCTTAAAAAAATCAAAACCAGTAATAAAGTTACGCAAATACACATTTCTTATGTAATTTTTCATTAGAAAACGATTGACATAAATTTTAGAACGCTAACATGAACCGTTCTCGAGATATTGCACATTTTTCAAAAAAAATATCAAAAAGTCATATAAAATTGAAAAAAAATCTTGTTGAGAAACATGTTCACTTTTCATATGTAATACCATGCGATAAATTGGGTGACATCATTCTCGTAGATCTAGCTTGTTCCATTCATGAAAAAAGATACTTTGAGTAATACTTTTGTATTTGAACGCCAATAATCATTTATCTGCTGTAAGAATAACTTATTTCTTCGTCCATAACGCTTGGCGAGATTTTGGCGACAAAATTGGCGGAATGTCGCCAACTTGGCGACTTTTTGAAATGTTGCCAAATTAACGAAAATCTCGCCAAATGGATAAAAATGACGCTAAATCAATGAAAATGACCACTAATTGTCGAAAATTCAATATCTTGGAAAGAATATTAGTATCTACTATAAGAAAAACCTATTTTTTTATTTTTACTGTAACAGTAGTAAATTCATTACATTATATAAGGAAAGTTATGTGTTGCCCGCATCAGATTTTTTGTATTAGTAACGACTTATAAATGAAGAAATAATGAATTATATTCAACCAAGATGATTCCTTGAAGATAAAAAAATAAGCGTTAAATAATATTAACTGAATAAGCAGAGTGATAGACATGACTAGAGGAAGACTCGTCCATTGCAGATAACAATATCCATTGACCGGTTTCGGGTTTATTATGCGCTGGTCAGCATGGAATGAACTTTTAACTAAATTCAGTAGGTCTAGATTATTCACAGATTGTGATAATAGTACGAAATTACTTTCTACATGCATTATGCGTTCATGATATATCGCATCAACTGACTCACAGACACACATACTAACATAAATACACGTACTAACATACATACTCACTGACGATGACATCACTTCGAAACCGTTCTTTCGAGTTCTGCGATACGGAAAACGTGTTCTTTCGAAGTCTACTCGCATTCAAATATTCTACCCTGTCAATATGCTTCCACTGTATATTTTCTATATATATCGGAAAAGGAATGATTTTAATAATTGTTAAATAAGATGACAAAAAAAGATGATTTTTATATTTAAATTATTGAACAAAAAATTTAAAAGATAGTATTGCTTTAAATATAATAAAAGAAATGATATTAATATTTTAACAGACTCAACACGGAACATGAGGTAATGAAGAAAATAAAAGAAATAGAATGTTTTTGTATTTTCAAACAAAGACCGCATTCATCATCTGATCTTTCGACTTGGAATCTGTGAAAAGGGGTGTTCTATTACTGAAAGAAATAAAAAACATACAGGGAAATCATAAAAGGAGCAAATTGAAATAAGTAAGTTAAATGTTTTCTTTTGAAATGAAAGAAAAATTTATACACATGGCTTAAATGCTATTCTACGAGACAAATAAATTTATTTCGAAAGAAAAGCATTTATGTCAGAAAAATCATGGGTTTTGTTTTCAACTTAGGCTTAATGTTACTAGAAAATCGCTTTTTTTTTTGTAAAAGTACACATGCTTAATCCCCTGATTTATATTTTCTACATGTTATTAATAAACATTACAAAATATAAGAATCCCTTTGTCTTTGGGAGTCCACTATGTTCTTTCGATCCAAGATCGAATTCAAATAATCGAATCCGTCAGAATACTTTCATTTTACATTTGCTATACATGTCGGAAAAGTAATAATTTTAATAATTTTTAAATAAGAAAACAAAAATAAATGATTTTTATATTAAAAGCCATGAACATAAACTTTAAAATAATATTTCTTTTAATATAATAAAACAAATGATATCTATATTTTAACAAACTCAACACGGAACATGAGGTAATGAAGAAAATAAAAGAAAAAGAATGTTTTTGTATTTTCAAACAAAAGATTTCATTCTTCATCGAATCCACCGACTTACTTGTGAAAAGGGGTATTCTATTAATGAAAGAAATGAAAAAAATATATAGGAAAATCATAAAAAGAGCGATTGAAATAAATACGCTAAATGTTTTTGTTTTTTTTTAAATGAAAAGGAAATCTATACACACGGATTAAATGCTATTTTATGAGCTAAATAAATTTATTTCGATAACAAAGCATTTATGTCAGAAAGATTATAGGGTTTTGTTTTCATCTTAGGCTTAATGTTACTAGAAAATCGCGTATTTTTTAGTAAAAGTGCACATGCTTAATCCCCTGATTTGTATTTTACATTTCATTAATAAACATCACAAAATGTAAGATTCCCATTGTCTTTGGAAGACCATTATGTCAAAGAAAAATTACAGAAAAGTGGATACATGAGGAAATGGAGTGGTGGATACATGTGGATAATTGAGTGTTATTATATTCTATAATTTTTCTTATGAGGGGTGGGCGTTCGACCACTTCATTCAAATTCTGATTTGCACTAGTCATATTAAAATAACCTTGTATTAATTATACCTATACCACGTCACACAATGAAACGAATTGAAAATGGTAAACTTTCATTTAATCAGAGGGATTATGGATTTTATTATTATCCCTCTGATTAAATGCATCAGAGGAAAATGAAAATGACATTGGTGTTTCAGGTGTTTTTCATTTTCCTAGCAAATAAATAATCGATATGAAATAGGACGTTTATATTACTCTAAAACACGAAATATAATAATATGGGAATGTCTGATCCCTTTCTATACCACTTATGATATTATTGATATTTCAAACTTTTTCAATTTTTATATATTTGATTATAATTATATTATTATTTTTCATTACGTTAAAGCCAAATAGGTAAATCAAATAGTGAGTGACTCTGTTACTCGTTTTAGATTGATCTGGAACTTCATTCCGTTCTCATATTTTGAAAAAAGTTTAATATTTGTTGTGTGTTACGATCGAACAAACACCGTAGAGGTCACCTGTTTTTTCTTAAATTTTAAATTTTTTAATTATACAGTTTCTATAGATTAGCAGAATGCAGTGTTTTTCACCCGAATACGACTACAAACGGCATATAGATATCGTGAATGAAACATTTGGATGTATCACTTACACTCACTTGACCAGGAGGGCGTGCTGTCGGAGCAAGCGAGTAGAGCACACTGACATATAGCGCAAATGTTGTTGCACAGATATATTATACCTAAAATTAAAATGTTTCATTGTTCTGTCAGTATTCCAGATACTCGATCAGGATAACACCACAGGAATCCAATATGGTTGTCATAACTTTACTTGCAGAGGGTGTAAAACCTTAAACATATTTCTCATCGGTGATCCAACGTGTTTCCACTCCATACGGCTCTTTTGGTTGTGAGGACGAAATGATAAAGCAAAGTTTCATCCCCAGTAATGTCATCAAAGTAGTGCTGGCCGTGTGAGTGGTAACGCAGAAGAAACGTGAAACTGCACATATTCGTGTGGTTTTCTGCTCCTCAGATAACGCAAGTGGTACCCAGCGGACACAAACCTTTGAATATCGCAACACGTCAGTATCGATACGCTGCACGATGCCATAGCTAAGTCCCAGCTCTGACGCAATTGCACACAGAGTTACCCGTCGATAATTTTGAATCATTTCTTCAACTCATACCGTGTTGATTTCTGTCATTGAAGAACTTGGACGGCCGCTCGCTGCCCTATTACGGTTTTCCACATCCTCTCTTCCTGATTGAAAAGAGCTAAACCATTTCGATAGATGTTGTCTGCTCATTGCTTCTTCAGTATAAACTTCTACGATTTAACTGTGAATTTCAGATGCAGACATATTTTTTGCCCATAAGAAACGAATCACGGTTCGCACCTCCAAGTGAGATCACTTTTCTAAACGTCTAGTCATTTTAATCGATCTGCCGCGTCTGCAAACTTACACTACCTACCCCCACAACCATTGTAAGACAACTACCGCCATCAGTCTCCAATCTGGGGGAAAATATTCCCTCCAAAATAATTACTTTTAAAAGGCCGCTGTTTGTAACCTTTTTTTTAGATGTACCCTCGTAGCAAGTGCAAAGAAATAATTGTTGGTCACGATGCGTTTTCTGAGCTGTCTATTTTTCTCACTGCTCACTGTCAATAAATCCTTAAGAAATTGTGGATATTCATGTAACGGATAAATGTGCACACTAACCTGGTTTATAACATAAATGTCCTAACCTTTCCAGCGATGCCGTAAGCATCACAGCTCCACAATGATGACTTTGCCATCCAACTTAATAGAAATCGCTACATTTATAAAAGCTTCATAAATTGTGTCTTCTGTATATATATATATATATATATATATATTTCTGACGGCTTACTAGCTGCTCTAGAGCGTTTTTGATTTTCATTTCTAGTGCTATACGATTTACTTTCGATTTTGTTCAATCTTATAACAATGTAAAGAATAATATCTCAGTTGTATTATCATCCAATTAAACATTTAATTCAAAATTTAACTTATTGTACACCGCTCAATGTTTCCAATGTAAGCAAAGTAAAAAATCTGATGTGGGCAACACATGACTTTCCTTATATAATGCAATGAATTTACTTCTTTTACAGTTAAAACAAAACGTTATTCTTATAGTTGATACTTATATTCTTTCAAAGATAATGATTTTTCTTGAATTAGTCGTCATTTTCATTGATTTAGCGTCATTTTTATCCATTTGGCGAGATTTTCCTTAATTTGAGAACAATTAAAAATGTTGCCAAACGGGCGACATTTCACGAAATTCGTCGCCAAAATATCGCCAAGCGTTATGGACGAAGAAATAAGTTATTTTTACACCAGATAAATGGCTATTGGCGTTCAAATACAAAAGTATTACTTAAAGTATCTTTTTTCATGAATGGAACGAGCTAGATCCACGAAAATGATGTCACCAAATTAATCGCATGGTATTACATATGAAAAGTGAACATGTTTCTCAATAGGATTTTTTTTTCTTATTTTATATGACTTTTTGATTTTTTTTTAAATGTGCCATATCTCGAGAACGGTTCATATTAGCGTTCTAAAATTTATGTCAATCGTTTTCTAATGAAAAATTACATAAGAAATGTCTATTTGCGTAACTTTATTAGCGGTTTTGATTTTTTGACAATTTTTTTAAAATTGCACTAGAAAATTTAAGGGGGTTCTGAACATTCGATTACGTACAAAAACAATAAGCTTTCAGAGTTTACGGATTGTGATTTTAGTACCAAATTTCGTTCGAATCGGTCTAATCGTTCGTCAGTTATCGTCTCCAAAGGCTCACTGACACACACACACACACACACACACACACACACACACACACACACACACACACATTGGCGAGATTTTCTTTAATTTGGCAACATTTAAAAAGTCGTCAAGTTGGTGACATTCCGCCAAATTTGTCGTCAAAATCTTTCCAAGCGTTATGGACGGAGAAAAAAGATATTCTTATATCAGATAAATGACTATTGGTGTTCAAATACAAAAGTATTTCTCAAAATATCTTTTCTCATGAATGGAACGAGCTAGATCCACGAGAATGATGCCACCAAATTTATCACACGATGCCACATATGAAAAGTGAACATATTTCTCAACAGTAAATATATTTATTTAATTTATGGGATTTTTTGATAAATTTATTTGAAAAATGTGCAATATCCCGAGAACGGATCATGCTAGCGTTCTAATGTTTGTGTCAATCGTTTGCTAAGGAAAAATTACATAAGACATGTCTATGTACGTAACTTTATTAAAGGTTTTGATGATGATTTTTTCAATATTTCACTCGAAAATTTAGGGGGGTTCTGAACATTCGATTGCGTTTAAAACAATAGGCTTCCAGTATTCACGGATGGTGATTTTTGTACCAAATTTCATTCGAATCACTCCTTTCGTTCGTGAAATATCGTCTTCAAAGACTGACTGACACACCCACCCACCCACACACACACACACACACACACAGACATCACTTCCAAAATGTTTGATTCGTGATCAAGGATGCTTGAAACGTGCTCTGCCGAAGAAAACTCGAATTCGAATTTTCGTCTCCGTCACAATACTTTCCTTATACATTATGCATATAAGGAAATTGATAATTACCAGTTAAACTTTATAGGAATTAACAAGATTTATAGGAATTAACAAGTATAATTGTAAACTGCAATTACAATTTCATTTTAATCCTAATTGTTCATGTTTGAAAAACAATCTTAAGTCGTTAAAATTCGGAAAAAATCATTGGTCATTCATGGCAATAACAGTTACGGTTGTTATAACTATGGAAGAGGATAAATATATCTCTAATTCCACCTCTTTCTACTTTCCTTATATACATAATGTATAAGGAAAGTATTGTGACGATGTCGAAAATTCGAATTAGAGTTTTCGACGGGAGAGCAAGTTTTAAGCATCCCTGATCACGAATCAGACGTTTTGGAGGTGATGTCTGTGTGTGTGTGTGTGTGTGAAAGTATGTGTGTGTGTGTGAAAGTATGTGTCTGTGTGTGAAAGTATATGTATGTGTGTGTGTGTTTGTGTGTGTGTGTGTCTCAGAGTGAGTCTTTGGAAACGAAAACTGACGAACGAAATTTGGTACAAAAATCACAATCTCTAAACACTGGAAGCCTATAATTTTTATACGCAATCGAATGATCAGATCCCCCTTGGATTTTCGAGTGAAATTTTGAAAAAAATCGACAAAAAATCAAAACCGCTAATAAAGTTACACAAATAGACATTTCGTATGTAATTTTTCATTAGAAAACGATTGACATAAATTTTAGAACGCAAACATGAACCGTTTTTGAGATATGGCACATTTTTAATAAAAATTATCAAAAAGTCATATAAAATAAAACAAAATTTCCTATTGAGAAACATGTTCGCTTTTCATATGTAATACCATGTGATAAATTTGGTGACATCATTCTCGTGGATATAGCTCTTTTCATTAATGAAAAAATATACTTTGAGTAATACTTTTGTATTTAAACGCCAATATTCATTTATCTTCTGTAAGAATAACTTACTTCTTCGTCCATAACGCTTGGCGAGATTTTGGCTTCGAATTTGGTGGAATGTCGCCGACTTGGCGACTTTTTTAGATGTTGCTAAACTAACGATAAACTCGCCAAATGGATAAAAATGACGCTAAATCAATTACGACTCATGATGACGACACGGAAAATGACGACTCATTGACGAAAATTCAGTATCTTGGAAATAATATAAATAACTACTATAAAAATAATCTATTTTTTTATTGTAAAAGTAGTAAATTCATTGCATTATATAAGGAAAGTCATGTGCAGCCCACATCAGAATTTTTAATGTCGTAACTGTCGGAATAACCGATAACCACAAAATACGTTGAAATTTGAAATTTGGTTTCGATGTAGTGTTGGTGGAGAATTAAGAGCAATCATCGATCTTGTAATGTGGTTATAAGATATACCCGACCTACCATGGCAACTATTTTCAATTTTACGTGTACTAACTAACGTTGTATTCTAGTCTAGAATCAATTATATCTATACTGTTAATTTTTTCAGTGTTTTTATAATTCAGTTCTCTGCTATCTTTGTGACATTCCAGATAGCCACACATCACAAAGAAAATGAAAGTCGGCTCGAAGCTTTAAGGCTTTGTTCATACTGGCAATGCTAAATTTTATTAGTTATTTTTTAATGAACTGAGGATTAAATCAAAATTACAAATTTATTTTGTACATCTTCCAATTAATATTAGTCTATATGTAAAATTTCAGTACTGTATGTTCTGAGGTCAGTACTGTATGTTCAGTACTGTATGTCAGTACTATATGACGTCAGTACTGTATGGCAGTGAGTTCTATATATTCTGACGTCTATTCATAATGCAATGTCAAAAATCGGAGGACTTTTTTAATAGAAATATTGATGATCATTGTAAAAATATTTGTTACGTTAAATTCTGAGAGAAATAATCTTAAAAGTAAACAAGAAAGATCAATCATGCTTAAAGCTTTAATTAAGAAACACTTTCCAACTTCATTGCAATTTTATTTAAACATGTCTAAAATGCAATACATTCCTCGGTAATATTTTAAAACTTCTCGCAATACTACATTGATTTATTATAGTTGAAAACTTAAACATTCATCCAAAAAAATGAACTTCATTCAAATGACGGCATTGAAATATAAATTGCCAGGTTTAAACATCTCTAAAATGTGATACATTACTCGGTAACAATTTTAGAATTATCATAATACCACGATAATTTATTATATTTAAAAACTTCATCGAAAACAACTGAAATTCATTCAAATGACGTCATAGAAAAAATAACACACCTGGCTCTCTCTAAAAAAGCAGCATTTCATTCATAAATAATTTCCCATTCATGTCATTCATCACAATACTATAATAATTTATTTTATTTAAAAATTAAGACCATGGAGCTATAAGTAATTTAACTCCATGCTTAAAACTTCATCGCAAAAAATCGTCCTTCTCTCGGTAAAGTCAATGAATATTTCTTTCATATCAGCTATACAGACTCCATGAGCTAAATTCTTTTGCATTAAAAAAATACAGCAATTCCTGTACAACTCATCCGACATATTTTGCTGTTTACATTTCACATAAGTGAAAAATAGGCTTCGTTAGAGAAATAATCAAAGTTGGATGCTCATTTAAACTCAAATATATTGTCATTGCGTTGTTTCAGTATGTAGATGCACAGAATTTAAGCGAAAATAAAGAGGTTTTTCGACGAATACAACACTCAATATGAATTAAAAAGAACTTTAAAAATGACGATTTTGAGACAAGATGGATGCCGTATTATATTTTGAAGTTGGTCACGTGATCGTTTCATATCATGGTCACGTGATTGCTTCATGTAAGAGGTGTAATTATTATTTTAATTTTTATTTAAAAAACTACTGAATATATTTCGCTGAATTTTTTTTTATATATTTTATGAAACAATTTGAATATTACCTAAAATTTTCGAAGCAATTTGTGAATTTTAAATCTGCTTAAAAAAATGTTTGAAAAATTTGGTCCCATTGGGTTCAATGTATTTAATTTTTTCAACCCGGGTTCAATCCAAAACTAATTGGGTGATATTATTTATTTATATTCCCATAGGTCCTACAGACCGTCTGAACAACATACTAAAATTTCATTTTGATTAAGTCATTTTTACGGCAGTTATCGTGCTAACGGACAGACAGACAGACAGACAGACAGACAGACAGACATACATACATACATACACACAGAATGAACAAAGTCATAAACACTTTTCAACTTTGTTGTAAAGTGTTAAAAAAATATTACGAAGCAACATATACATGTCGACTATACCGTCTTTTCGATTTAGTCTTTGTTGGTGTTTATGCTCTACTTCATATCCTAATGCAAAATATTTTTTTGCTGTTGAAACAGAACTTATTCAATCTACTTATTCTGTTGTGTAACTAATTATTTATTTTCCAAGTATACATTATATTAAATCATAAGTTATTTCTATTAAACTAGAAACACATTTTATCCTTTAACAGGCCCAACAGGGAATGTGAGGCGATGAAGTAAATGAAATAGAAGATATTTCTTGTTTCTATGTCAAAGTCCCTATTTTTCTTCTATTCTTCAGATGTCTATTAACCTTGTAGGGACGAGTAGATTGTCTGTCGTTGATTAAGATGGCAGGCAAGAATGAAAATCATAAATATAATGAATGGGAAAACGAATAGAATAGGGAGAAAATAAATTTATTCGTCTTTGAAATGAAAGAAAAGTAATAAAAAATGGATATTAGTGGAGTTAAATCAATTGAAATAAATAGGTTTATGCTTGATACAAAAATGAATTTTTAAACATGATTTTATTTTTTTTAATTTATCTCTATATAAAATTTACGATCACTGTTTCCTCTTTTAATCTTCTTATTACTTTACCTGCAATACATGGTAATATATAGGGAAAGTATTGGAATCATGCTGAACTCGAGTTTTCGACGGATCTACACGTTTTGTGATCTCTAGAACACGAAAAAACTGTGTGTGCGTGTGTGTGTGCGTGTATGTGTGTGTTCTGTGTGTCCGTCTGTTTGTGGAATGTATCCACTCTAACTACTCTAACTCAAAAACTGATTGATCGAATTTCATAAAAGTTGGTGAGTAAGTCAATTGTGTGGGTCACCCTGGTGCTGATTAGATTTTGGTACGATTCGAGATAAAATAACCTGAATTTTTTTGCGAAATGGTCAACAAAAAAATTGTCGGTATTCACTCTAACTGAAAAATTAATTGATCAAATTTCAC
Source organism: Amaurobius ferox (assembly GCA_951213105.1). Lineage (NCBI taxonomy): Eukaryota > Metazoa > Arthropoda > Arachnida > Araneae > Amaurobiidae > Amaurobius > Amaurobius ferox. The sequence goes on along the minus strand of OX578134.1, from coordinate 146,212,457 downwards.
AATTTTTTTAGGCAATTCACTCGTTATCCTGATGCTGATTAGATTTTGGTACGATTCGGAAAATAAGAATCTGCTTTATTGTCAAATGGCCCGAAAAAATTTCAAGATCTAAAATAAAAGACTACGTATGCTCAAATGTACCAATTAATTACTTATTTTATACGTAATTTTTGACGATCAAAAGTATAATACCAACCCCATTTCTCCAAGTCAAGCCGTTCTCGAGATAGTTTAGTGTTTTTTTCGCATTTTTGCACCTCGGTTTTAATAATAGGTTCAGTTATCAAATTAAAACAAAATTAAAAGTGTAAATTCACGGTAATTTCAATTAATTGTGCGGGTTATTTAGTGAAATTTAACTCAATATAATGAATTATTAATGAAATAAGGATAAAATGGATTTGAGTCTGCAGGGAAAGTCGTGAGATGCCCACATCAGATTATTTTATTTGATAGAAGTATTTTTTAATATTATTTGCTAATAAAAACAATAATTCTAAATGATCTCAAAATATGGTATCAGATGGCGAAACTACACTGCTGGACATGAACCTATATTTATAATTGTCTAACATGTTTTTGTTTTCGTTTTTTCAGTCCCTAAAGAAGCCTCCTGTTGACTTAGAAAGCAGACGTTTTGTACACATAAGCCCAGTTCACATGCAAGCCGATATTTTCCGGCCATGAATCATTGGGAGTGAAAAAGGGGGTATTTTCTGGTATCCATTCTAGACTAGTTCACATGTCACAAATATACGGAAATGAGAAACAAAGTAACTATTTTATTATTGTTTTTGAAATATATTTATATATAAATTAAACTTGGATCTTTATAAACTTAACATCAAATTAAAAATTATATGCCAAAAATAAATTTAATACATTCTTTAAACTATAAATATATACATATATATATATATATATATATACATATATATATATATATATATATATATATATATATATATATATATATATATATATATATATATATATATATATATATATATATATATATATATATATATATATATATATATATATATATAAGTTTTATTCCATGAAACTGTTTAAAGAATTCATTCTTACATGTCAAAAAAGAAAGTCTTTCTCATTTAATCTTTAATCATTTTGTGTATATAATTATGTATGTATAATATTAATTATTTTGTATAAACTTGAATTAGTGGAAAAAGTGTAACAGCATTTTAAGAAACTTTATTCAACACAAATCGATATAGGATGTTGGTATAGAGAAAACAAAATGCATATTTATATCGAATACATTTATACTATTATAAAATCGGTATAACTCATTTCTTATTAAAAACACACAAGCCCTTACTGCATGGCCCAGATAAAAATAGCCCAAAAAATCTCATATTCAACTAATACTACAGTTAAAAATAATGGTTTTAATATAGCAGTATAAAAAATACCTATGATTGACATGTTTCATTAATACGTAAAATAGTGGTCCTGTAAGTAATCCAAAAATAAAATTAATAAAATAAAATCGCCTTCATATATAGCATCTAAAATATACAAAAATAATTTATACTTCTGATACTAGCAATCGTGGAGTTTTCTTTCTGTTTTTTTTTCGGGGGGGAGGAGATTAGTATTTTGTAAGCTAATTTACACAGTTTAGTTTAATGCAAAATGTCTAATTTCGAATGAATTAAACAGTTTACTTTGTTACATACATAATAATGAAACGTAATTATTTACTAATCATAATATTCACATCATAATAACATTATCTCATGTTATGGAACATCTAGCTTTGATATGCGAAAAGCGTAGAATACAAAACTAAAATAATCAAACTTGAAATATAATGTATAAATAACTTAAGTAACAACATATATTTAATAAGTAATTATAATAATTAACAATATATATAACAACATTTAAATATAAAAACATTATACTCCTTTTTAACAATATAAAATAAATTAGTAATAAGCTAGTTTATAAGAATGTATATTATTTGAATCTAAGAAAATACTTTTTATCATTTGTTAAAAACTAATTAGATAAATCCAGAAAATTTTCCCAAGCAACAGAACATTGTATTTTAAAGTTGCTGCTTCAAAAGAAAATCCGCTGGCTTACGACTTTTAACTAACAATTAATTGTATATGTTTCGTAATTAAGGAACACAAATTGCTATAAAAATTATCCTGGAATCGAGGAACAAATATTTCTAATTCATGAGATAACAGTTAGCACAAATAAACAAAATGTACATACCCGCATCAAGCTTTTACAGTAGGATTCTCCGTTTATTAAATTCTGAGGTATAATAAGGATCCATCCGTTTCATTCGTAAATAAGTCCGTGTAATGAATGCAAAATAATCTATATAAAATGCTACAAATTCATCACTATTGTACAATCTTCAGATAGAATTGGTATACAAGGTCTACGAGGTATCTCAGTATCCTCCATGTTTTTCAAGAAATCGCAGATGCGCGCATGGAATTGTGGGTAAATCCCCTATCTACCGCCTTTGTTCCCTCAAATAAGAAGGAACAAAATTCTACCTCTTTTCTACCCTCTTTAAAACCGATATGTCCCAAGGCAAATTTGGGACATTGCAAATTATGGAGGAGTGTAACCTACAAAGATGGTCCCTGTACTTCTCCTTTAATTCATATACACTTCCTTAAGAGAACACCTGCAAAAGGATGAGCAAGCCATGTTTCTGGGAAATATGGACAGCGATCTGAGGGGGCGCACAGCAGGGCGCTCTTGGGGAGAGCTGACCCTTGTCCGGTTCGGCTGCACGTGCACGCAAGGTCGTGAGAACCCGCGGTCCACCTGCCAGATATTAATTCTGGGGTGATCGCCATCCTCCTGTCAGCACAGCACCCAATAGCTGGATATTTTTGGAAACATCCAATGAAGATACCAGGGGCGTTGATTGGGGGGACCAGTAACAAACCTGGGGCTTAATTGTGTAGGAGGAGACATTTTTCCGATGATCGAGAGAGTGGTAGATTTTTCGAAAAGAACGGAGAATTGAGTTTGAGACTTCAGAGAGAACGGAGAATTGGTTTGTGTGCTCGAGAGAGAAGAGTCTCTCAAAAATTACGTCTGCAGCGATGTCCGGCGATTCCTCCGCCGAAGTTCCCCGTATCCAGTGGCGCATCCAACGATGTTCGAAGGTATGAAATGCATGTATCACATACTTAGTCTGTTTGACACAGTTTTAATTAATGTCTCACTCTCTCGACATCTTGTTAAATCCACACTTGGGTAAATAGTAGGGACGAATTTAATTGCAAACATAAATGGAGATTTTAATTACATACATTCTTTAAATATTCATGATTTTAGAAAATGTCAATGGAGAGTCATTGTAATTTGTTAAGAATGTTAATTGAACCAATCAAATATGTTTTTATTATTATTATTTTTTAATTTCATTTTTATCAATAAATACATTGTTATTGTTTTATATCATGTCCGTTGTCCTCATTTGCCACTAATTTAATTCCATGTATTTTTGTTCGACACGGCCAATGTCGGAGATGAGAAACTATACTAATTTATGCGTTCTAACAGGACGTGTGGTTAAAACCCACATAACACGATATTTTGCCCGCTTGGACATGGGAACGGTGACACGGACTAAATGCAGCCATAATACAGGCTTTAAAATGTGCATGAGAAAGGGGGTTATAATACAAGATAAAACGTAATGGTACTGGATTTTTTATTTCCATCCAGAGGTGGGAAAAGATGAAGTGTCTTCAAAACGATTTTCCAGATTCTCTAGGATTTCTCCCAGGTGACTTATAACTATAAATCTCTGCATACATAGTATTTACTACATGCTAGAAACAAACGAAATTGTATTTCTGATTCCCTTCCTGGGGACAAATGAAATAGTGCTTTTGAAAAGTGTGTGGCAACATCGGACTTTCGAGTAAATAGCCATAGGGTTTATCCGCACTAATATACACTTCTTCATTCTAAAAAAATGCGACGACAGAGAAAACTATCTCCTATTCCTCATTGTAATGTTCTCTTGCCTTGCTGCGGATCATAACTTCGTCCATGTATCGATCTTATGTATTTTCTATTTTCTCCTATTTGGGATTAACGCTAAGTAGGGCTTCTACACCACGTCATTGCCGTGTATATGCGGTACCTTACACAATAGTTTCGGAATTTGTAAAATGAAGGTGCTAAACCCTATCATCGGGTCAAGTGAGTTATTTTGATTCTCTTTTAGAGTAAGTGTAGCGTGCTAAAGTAGCTGTTTGAGACTAGATCCTGGTTCATAAATTGTCACTGCTGGTGAAGCCAACAGCAATTCACCAGCATGCGTAGGATAAACATAAATTATCATTTCCAGCTGATATGTGGAACCGATTATTTGATCACTTCCCCTTTGTGGGAGGTGGTCAAATAGCCTTCTGTTGCTGTAAACCGCCGACAAAGCTATACAATGGCAAGTCTATGAGTCCCTCCAGACGTACTCTGGTGGTTTAGAAGGCTGAAAACGTCTAACACTTACAGTATCGGAGACGGGACAATATCCAACGGAGCCATAGTTTGATTTCTCCCCCGGAAACATACATAATGGGAAAGGGTTTCATAAAGTTTTTCAGATCCGGGAGAAGTCCCCTCCTGTCCTAGAAAGCTAAAACCCTGCACACTTGCAGTGTCAACGGTGCGAAAATACCGAACTCTGTGGATTTTTGATGTAGACGATGATTAGACATCTTTAGTATATATAGACTTATACTATAGCTTTGTAATGTAAAAGCTTGGTTATTTCACTAATCTTTCAGAATTACTGATTACAGCAGATATTCATTACGGCTGTTAGGTGAATGGACCCAACTCTGGTAGTGGTGAGCAGTGTTAGCTGATGGTGGTGAGCAGTGTTACCTGATGGTGGTGAGCAGGGTGCAGCCAGCAGCAGTGCAAATCGAGTACACTGCTGATGTTTACACATTGAGTGCATCATTCTTATTTGTACTATAATTTAATTTATCTGTATTTTTATATATAGCCATTTGCAAGCGTTTTGTAACAGGTTTACAGGCTAACAAGACGGGAATCACTTATTTGTAATTAATGATAATGATGATGAAATACTATCACAATTTGCTCACTGATACTAATTATTGAAACTGAAATATTGGTATTTCAAACTTCAGATTGCTTTTTCTTGGGATTATGTTATAAATTATGAATGTTTATTGTAGGTGAACATATAAAACTATTGTATTCTTAAAGTTATAAAATAGGTATTAAGTGAAATTTCAAGATACATATCAATAGTTGTGTAACTATTTTTACATCCGAACCATCATCGTCAATGCGTCATATTTTATTGAATCGTAATAATGTTGGAAATATTTTATTTTTAAATTAATTTCAGTTGGTATCATCTAATTAGCTGATGTATTACTTACGCATTCTAATGTCCCAGGAGTAACGACTTCAACTAAGCGTATTCAACTAATTTACATCATTTATTCATTAAATTGAATATTGGATAATATTGAATTAAAAGTGCTTGAGTAATTCTGTCTAATTAAAATTTAATAACTTGGAATTTAGTTTCTGAACAAATGTAAATTGCAAAAATAATTGTAACATTATGATTATAAAGAATATTTGCTGATGATAAATTTGATATATAGAAATGCTGTTACATTAAATTACCTAATTAGTATACACGAAAAACAGAATAATTTAAAAATAATATGTTTGATGTATTTTGCTTCAGTTAAGACGATTTTTTATTACTAGATCACTAATTCAATGAAAGCATTATGTTTTGGAAATGGTGAAAAATACGTTAAACTTATATATATATATATATATATATATATATATATATATATATATATATATATATATATATATATAATTATAGCAACGATATAAATCACTTGAAGCATTCCAAATATATTTGGCAAATAGAACATTTTGGAGAGCAGCACCCTTAAAACTGTAAACAATAGACAAGTGATATTGTAACCTTTATTATTTTTAGACAACCGATCTTAACACCAACTTTAAAGTCTCTCAGAAAGTGTGTTTTTCTATCATTTCACCTTTCGAACGTTCTGGTGTTGAACACCCCTTCTACTGAAAATTAAAAAATAATTTCTTTTCTCGAGGTTTTATCAAACAATTGATTCATATTCTGATTTTTACTTTGGTTGGTTAAAAAGGCATATATTTTTTTGCATAAAATTTTGTTTAAAACAATATTTTAACAGAGACTATATTCAGTATATTTTTAATATATTTTAATAGAGTACATAAACAGTATATAAATATTCTGTTGACACGATGTCACTAATTACAAAATAAAAATATTTTAATATCAGTATGTAGTAATATCAGTACTTTTCGCACCTTGCTGGGCAGACATATTTCTTTTTATGTCAAATAACAACAAAAGAATGATTAAAATATTAAAAGAATAAATGAAATGCATGTGATTTCCTCTTGGAAGCTAAGAAAAACTGGAAAATGTTTTATGTAAATTTAATTTAAGATAATTATTGAATACATGATAGTGTTCAAGTTTTATTTAATAGGATTAAATATTTAATTTATTTTGCCTATGGTAGGCATATTTTAATTATATATTTTGATTACAAAATTTATATATATATATATATATATATACATATATATATATATAATATATATATATATACATATATATATATATATATAAATTTGTAATTTATTATATGTCTACGATCTGTATTTAAGGAATAAAAGCCGGGGTCAATGTTTTTGGGACACCCTGTATATATATATATATATATATATATATATATATATATATATATATATATACAGGGTGTCCCAAAACATTGACTTCGGCTTTTATTCCTTAAATATTGATCTTAGACATATATAATAAATTACAAATTTGCGTAAAAAAAGGTACAGAATTTTATGAGGTCGAAAATAATTTTCAGAGGATTCAACTTGAAGAAATACAAAATTTAAATTTTTATACGGCCCCTGTTTAAAAACATTTCCAATAAGTAAAATGTGCCCCATACACTAATAAGGTGATGTACAAAATTTCATCATTTTATCATAAAAACTCCCAGAGATATGTTTAAACAAAGTTGGTGAGAGATTTATCACAAATTAAAATGTAAATGTTTACAGAAGCAGTGCAAATGACGCAACGCAGAAATGCATCATATGAAAATAATATCTGCCTCTTATCTTTAATGGATCTTTGGCATGGATGTAAAACATTTTGAACAAGCTTTGTAATCTCTGTATAAAGTTATTATTTCTACACAGTGTAGATACTTTTATACTAATAAATAGCAAAACTATTATTATTAATTTATGTAATCATTGTTTCTTTCGTAATTTGTGAATGACCCCTGAAACGCGATCGGGCGACATGATTTTTCCCCTCTGAGAACCCATGTCGATGCATCGAAAATTGGTTTAAGTGCGCATTTTTGTATTTTCATATGTCTGGAACATTTTATAATAAAATGCTGAAATTTTGTTCATCACCTTATTAGTGTATGAGGCACATTTTACTCATTGGATATGTTTCTGTACGGGGGCCGAATAAAAATTTAAATTTTGAATTTCTTCAAATTTAACTTCCTTGAAAATGTTTATCCATTTTATAAAATTCTATACCCTTTTTAACGCAACTTTGTAATTTATTATATATGTCTAAGACCAATATTTAAGGAATAAAAGCCGAAGTCAATGTTTTAGGGACACTATATATATATATATATATATATATATATATATATACGAACTGCTCACAACTGAAATATCAACACCATGAAGAAATTGATGTATCATTATAAAATTTACAGAATATAATTGTAACATGGAGATGTGTAAATGATAAAAAGCCATACCTGGAAAATGAAAACATCGAACTTTATTGACATTCGATCAATATGGAATAGACCCGCCGCGAGTGGCTATGCAGGATTGAATACGTCGAGGCATCCCGTAAATGAGATGGTCAATAGTGTGCTGAGGGTTGGCATTCCACACAGCATGCAATTGGGCTTGTAACAGAACATGGTTTACTGGCATTCGGATTTCTCTTAATCGACGACCCATAATGTCCTAGATATGCTCAACTGGCGACAAATATGGAGAATATACTTGCCAAGGCAGAATATTTAAACCTTGTAGAATATTCATAGTTACCTGCGCAGTATGTGGCCTAGAATTATTCTGCTGAAAAAGCAGTCCAGGCATGGTTGACAGATATGGCTGTACCACAGGTCTCACAATTTCAGAGTCGTATCGTTCTGCCCTGATACTGCCAGAAACGTGAACCAAATGTGTTTGTCCACCAATTGTTACACCACCCCAAACCATGATACCACTTAGGTGGACTGTGTGGCGACTGATAAAAAACCTCTTTGTGGAGTTGTGGAAAGCACCGCCATACACGAGCCCGGCCATCTGTCATGCCAAAACAGAATCGTTATTCATCCGTGAACAGAATTTTTCACCATTCTGTCCACCAATTGCGTCGCATTTAACACCACTGGAGGTGACATAACCGGTGAAGACGTTGAAACGGTAGATGTCGAAAAGGTCGTCTACCTCATAGTCCTGTGTCATGCAAACGGTTTCGAATTGTTTGCGCGAAACTACGATACCTGTAGTGTGGGATAAATGTTATTGTAACACGGTTACTGTGGTAAACGGCTCCCGTTTGGTGACTCATTTAGCGATATTTCGCCCAGATTGACGATTATATCGTTAAAAGTGCAAAAATGAAGCTAAGTGAACGAATATGGTTGAACATTGTTGTTTTTGTTATCCAAATTTTTTAATATATGGACTATATTGCTTATTGCGAATTCTATCAATATTGATAATTGTCGATTTAGAGTTGCGTGAAATATAAATTAAATTGGGTTTTTCGAAATTGTTTTACATGATGTTATCTAAAACAGCGCCGAATGTACAATTCAATAGCAAAAACATTGCACCATAATTGTTATACATCATTTTTTTACTGTGAAAGAAGTAAATCCATTGCGTTTCAGTGAGAATGTCACATGCTGCGCACATCAGATTTTTTACAAATATAATTAAAGGTTTTACGCTCTGAAAATAAGTTAAAATAAGCATGCATCATAAAAAGTATAATTTTCATAACACGAGTTAGTGCCCATTTTCTCAACCAGAACAGTCATGCATGAAGTTACTCTGTATTCATGAGCAGAACTTTACGGATATTTATGTTTCCCTTTTTTCAGCTTGTTGGTACATAAAATGTTTTACATAAACACCGCTATGAAAAAAGATAAGAACAAAGTAAATTTAAAAATGTACTTAGAAAATTAAAAAAAAATATTGAGCATGTTGTCTTTTACAAAAATAAGAACTTTAACCAAAAAAATCTTATTCTGAAACATACTGAACCGGTTTTGAAAACCGGTTCAGAGATAATGAGTATGAGTGGGTCATGGGTCATGCATTAAAAGAATCAAGATCCTCCATATTTTGCACGTCTACTCCATTTAGATTGTCCCCGTAATGAAATTCGATTATTTACTATTTACTGCCTTAAAAATACTGAATTTTTCGTGAATATATAAATTATGTTTCAATGGATTGTGAAATGAAATCGCCCAGAAAATATAGTGTCAATTCGTACAGAAAATATCTTTCAAATATCTGATCGCAGATTTCTTGGACGAATGGTCCATAAAAGAAGCAGCATTCCCATCTATCTCGTCGCTTTATAGCAAAGGCGTGATAATCTACGTGGTGATAGATAAAAATTTCCCCTCATATATATTTCGCTGTATAGTAATTCCATTCTTCTATGCCTTAAACATACTCGATTTATGGTGAGATGATATGATGGAGCTTGAAGTAAAAGTTGATATTCGTATATTATGGAAAATGTTATTTTTAATGTCCTATATTTACTTAATTTCGTAAAAGTAAATATAAAAACCTTACATTATATTTTAATAAAACTTTCGGAGACATGAATCTGAATTAAAATTACTAAAATTGAAAATCAGAAAAATGTAGATATGTTACATTTTTATAAAACTAGTAGGGTCAGCTGCCTGCTCGCTGCGCTTCGCCAACGCCTATAACTCCGGGCTCGGTAGCCCAGTGGTTAGCGCGCGGAAATTGCACTCGGTAGGCCCGGGTTCGATTCCTGCCACTATCATAACTGCCGCCGTGTTCACGCGGAGTACACGTTAAACATGTGGGTCCGTAAGTCCTTCCGAGAGGTTGGTGGTAGAGGAAGGAGGATACGGTCCCTGTGGATGCCTCCCCACTTGGTTCCGGTCTAAATTGGGTGGCACTTCCCGACCGTCCAAACAGTTTACCTTACACCTTTCTGGTAGGTCGGGCGGTCTGGGTCTCAACAACAACAAACCCTATAACTCCCTTCACGAGTCGGGAGTTTTCGCTTCCTACTCGCTGCTCTCGCAGAGATCGCTTCTCGAGCTATTTGAAGCCAAACTAAAGTTTAAATCAGTAAACAGTTTATTTCATCGTGTTACCCTATTATTTCTCTAAATGTACCAAATTTCAAATATTTTTATGCTATAAATTTGCTGTACGAGACAGAAAAAAATCGATGGACATGCCGATACAAAAGAACATTTTTCACTTCAGAAGTGCATAAAAAGTAAAATATCTCGTAAACTATATCAAAATTAAAATAAGGGATATGTCCTGCAAAAATCCATGATCTTGCTATTGTTAGTCTCTCCAGTACGGGAATTCGCAGCTGATCGTCTGTTTTTGATTTCTGACTAAAATTGACTGTCTTGAATAAATATTTCTTAAACTACATTATATCGAAAAACAGTGTATTTAATATATCGAAAAACAGTTTATTTCAGCGTATTTCCCAAACCTTTTTTCAACAAGTCCACGAAATCTTATATTTTTGTATGCTATCTACTTTCATATTTTTGCATGCGTCAGCTAATTTTTTATTTTCCTCATATACATAATATTTAAGGAAAGTACTGTGATGGGGTCGAAAATTCGAATTCGAGTTTCCGACGGGAGAGCACGTTTCAAGCATCCCTGATCACAAATCAAACATTTTAGAGGCGATGTCTGTGTATGTGTGTGTGTGTCAGTGAGACTGTGGAGACGATAACTGACGAACAAATAGACCGATTCGAACGAAGTTTGGTACAAAAATCACAATCCGTGAATACTGGAAGTCCATTGTTTTTAAACGTAATCGAATTTTCAGAACCCCCTCAAAATAGTCGAGTGAAATTTTGAAAAAATCATCAAAAAATCAAAACCTTTAATAAAGTTACGCAAATAGACATTTCTAACGTAATTTTTCCTTAGAAAACGATTGACATAAACTTTAGAACGCTGGCATGAACCGTTCTTCAGATATTGCACATTTTTCAAATAAATTTATCAAAAAATCCCATAAATTAAAAAAAATATATATTAACTGTTGAGAAGAAACATGTTCACTTAAATTAAATCATAATAATATTAATAATCATAATAATATTAACAATCTGAAATTAAATCATAATAATAATCTTCAATCCCATAAATTAAAAAAAATATATTAACTGTTGAGAAACATGTTCACCTTTCATATGTAATATCATGCGGTAAATTGGGTGACATCATTCTCATGGATTTTGCTCGTTCCACTCATGAGAAAATATACTTTGAGTAATACGTTTGTATTTGAACGCCAATAGTTATTTATCTGCTATAAGAATAACTTAATTCTCCGTCCGTAACGCTTGATGAGATTTTAGCGTCGAATTTGGCGGAATGTCGTCAACTTGGCGACTTTTTAAATGCTGCCAAATTAACGGAAATCTCGTCAAATGGAATAAAATGACACTAAATCAGTAAAAATGGCGACTAATTGAAGAAAATTCAATTTCTTGGAAAGAATATAAATAGCTACTATAAGAAAAACCTATTTTTTATTGTAAAAATAGTAAATTCATTGCATTATATAAGGAAAGTCATGTGTTGCCCACATCAGATTTTTTAATATAGAAAGCTAATTCTTACTTATATGAAGTGTAATAGAAGAGTTTAAAATATAATTACTGTAAATAACTACATTTTCAGTAAAACGTCTTTAATAATCCACCATTTAAGACGTACAAAAGTTACAAAAAGGCCAGAGCGCTTTCGGGCATCGCAACGTCCTGCACTGACAATGCGAATAAAATATATTTTTATTTTCATTCCCGCCACTGATGAAGGAGTTTGTGACGTTCGAAAGCGCTCTGACCTTTTTGTAACTTTTTATACATCCTAAATAATGGATTATTAAAGATTTTTTACTGAAAATGTAGTCTTTACTGTAATTATATTTTAAATACTTTTAGACATGTTTCCATACTTTTCGATGTGATAGAGGTATTTAAAATATTAAGAAACTGAAATAAAAAAGTCTCTATAGTGACAAGTAATTTCTACAAACATATAATATCAGATAATGCTATTGAAAACAAAAATGCGGAATATTATGTTACTTTGTCATATAAATGAACATATATATATATATATATATATATATATATATATATATATATATATATATATATATATATATATATATATATATATATATATATATATATATATATATATATATATATATCAATTCCCTAATCAAAATATATCATTAAAATATGCCTACCACATAGATAGACGAAATAAATTATCCATTTAATCCTATTAAATAAAACTTGGACACTTTTTTATCATGTATTAAATAGTTATTTTAAATTAATTTTACATCAGACATACCTGATTTTTCTTAGTTTCCAAGAAAAAATCACATATATTTCACTTATTCTGTTAATAATTTAGTTATTCTTTTGTTGTTATTTGACATAAAAAAAAATCTGTCTGCCTACAAGCTACGAATGATATTATAAAAATAAGCGGAATCTCAGCGGTCAATTAATGCCAAATTCAATTTATATTTTTCTCTTTGGATCATAAATCAAACTACTGGGGCTAATTAACTTCTTTACTTCTGGGATTTGTAAAAATATACGGCAAAAAAAAAGGGAAAAAAAAACGCATGAAAGCGTTATATTGCGTTTGTGAAATGTAACTTTTATTGGAATACCGTGTCTTGAATCACTCTTCCGTTACAAAATTTATGTCCGTTAAAAAGATTAGATACTGTGTACAGTAAAGTACATTTCTACATACTGATGCTAAACTTTTTTATTGTATAATTAGTGACAGCATGTCAGCAGAATATTTATACATTGTTTATGTACTCTATTAAAAATAAACTGTATCGCAACTGAAATCGCAACACCATAAAGTTGTAGGCGTAGTTTCATATGAATCAGACAATGGAAACAGCAAGGCGAGATATGTAAATGATCACAGTTTCGTTACGCGTAATGACGTAACACCTTGCCGAGCAACATAAAAACGTCAGGTCAAGGAGGAGCGATATCACAGGTAATTGTAGCGTCATTGGTTTGAGGTTGTAAAAATCATCACAATATGCCAAGAGTACATCGACCTACCGCATACGTTAAGTTGTCGTCAACGGAACGGCAATAAATCATTGTTTTACATGAGGGTGGATTGAGCTTTCGAAGGATCGCTGAACTATTGGGTCGTGATGTGGGCACAGTCCAACGGTGTGTCTTACGGTTCGTGAGAGACAACAAAATTACACGAAGATCAGGTATTGGAACTTCCAGGTGTACCACACCACATGAAGATCGTATGCTTCTGAGAAACGATGCCACAAATACCCTTATCTATTGTGCCACCGAGCATATATTCTGTGAAGAATATTTTTGCCAGTCACTTTTATATAGTAAGATGTATTCATTCATGTGTAGTTTCAACATTTTATGACTCATATTGAGGAGTATAAAAGTAATTCGCTAGCAGTCTTATACATACGCCTCATAACTATGAGGTTTCATTTCTTTAATGTAAGTCTTAAGTAATGTAAGTCTTTAATGTAAGTCTTTAATGTAAGTCATTTCTAATTGTAAGTCTTAAAGAAATGAAACCTCATAGTTATGAGGCGTATGTATAAGACTGCTAGCGAATTACTTGTATACTCCTCAATATGAGTCATAAAATGTTGAAACTACACATGAATGAATACATCTTACTATATAAAAGTGACTGGCAAAAATATTCTTCACAGAATATATGCTCGGTGGCACAATAGATAAGGGTATTTGTGGCATCGATAACCAATTACCCTTTACTCTCTATATTGATGAAATCTATTAAAAGCTATTTCCAACCTATTTATACAGTCCAGGAAAAACAAGCGACAATAAGAAAAAATGTCCGTAATAGTGAAGATATGTATAATGACACGATTCAAACAGAATCACAAAATTTTTTAAAAATGATTTTATGCATCACAGTCATATAAGATATTGTGGATTTCAAAAGTGCCTATCAAAAAGATGCAAACTGTGTCCTGTGGCCAACCCGCTTCAAATTAAAAAACATGCTAATCCGAACAGAATATTTTGTAAATCTTACAACACAATATACTGTATCACCTGTCTTACATGTCATACTAAATATATTGGACAGACTCTGAATCCACTTAATATAAGAATCAACTTGCACAGGAGTCAAGTCTGTAAAAAAAGACAACTCGATCGACATTTAAGCAGTTTGGAAATTAGGCATTTCAGACAACATGATTTTTCTAGAACCATCATCACCATTCTAGATATAGTACTTCAATTGATGGAAAGATTGTGGTGGGAGGCCACACATATTAAACAGTACTCAACGACATTCCCTTATGGATTGAATTCCCTCAATTTTAAAGAAAGTTACAATTTAGATTATTGTAGAAGTATTGACAATTATCCAATAGCAAGTTCATTGATACAGAGGAAGTCACAGCGATGGCATAGAGGAAGAGGAGAACACCATTATAGCTATAATGACACAGAAGAAAAAATCTCCAAATTTATAGAATCAATTAAATCCAAAGACGGAATCAAGTACAATTGGATTAAGGATGTCATTTACAGTATAAAAATCAAATATTTACCTCGTATATGGGCTTTTATACAGCAATATACGTTGGATGAACCTATTGACTTTCGGATTGAAGAAACACACAAAAATATAGCCATTATGCTTGACTTGATTAAATTAAGGGCCAGAAAATTTCAAATTAGATTAAAACTCAGAATACAGAACAAGCAAAGTATGGAATATTTTATAACCACATTCCGAAATAAGAAATTTGATGGAATTCCCTTTAAATCGATACTTTACAATATCAAAACTTTCTTACCTGTTCAGGATCTTAAGGTAAAATTGACTTACCGCTTTGTACGCACAAACGGTAGAAGATTCTTCAACTACAACAATATATGTAAAGAATTGGATACTAAAACAACAGAATGCAGATGCACTGATAGCAAACTTAAAGATCCTTATCACAATCACATCATTACAGGTGATCTGGATATTATCTCAGATAAAACTCTAAAAAATAATTTCAAACTCGGAACTAAATACAGATCACAAGAATATAACCAAGTAATCGAAAATTTCAATCAAGATCTAGAAGAATTTATTTATAAAATAGCAGTAAAACACAGTTTACCTATTCAAGCCTTTCATGAATGGAAATATAATTTTTCAAAAGAATTTCAGTTTTATTACATCAGACAAAATAACAGAATTAGGAATCTTTCAATACCTGCAGCTATACAAACTATAAAAGAAAATTTTGCTATAACTTATACTGACAAGATGGTATCACATTTTGCATTTACATGCAAAAAGTTTTACATGGATACACTTCTTCACTGCTATCTAGACAGTACTATGTACACCCCTTTACATAATAATGGGAATGTTCTATCCAATAGGATTAAGGCTTTGTACAAACGAATCGGTAATGAAATAAAAACTGCTAAATTTCCATATTTAATCCTCATTCCAAAGATGCATAAAGAGCCTGTAAAATTCCGTACAGTTACCGTTGGCTGTGGATCATATCTGACAATAGCTAATAAACGACTATTGAACATCCTCAAGTTTGTGATGGAAAACATCAAAAAACAGAATCATGTCATGATCAAAAATGGAGTAGAAGTTATCGATCGATTAAAACATTGTAATAAAAATATATGTTTTAAAAGCTTTGATTTCCGCGACCTATTTAACAACATTGATTTATCTAATTTATACTCAACCTTGGAAAAATTACATGAAGAATATGATTTGAAGGATTTTATTACTTATCGAAGATACCTTGATCTTATTGAACTGGTATTAAAAGAAAATATTCTATATAACGGAAATAATTATTACCGACAAATAAAGGGAATCCCAATGGGAGGAGCCTGTTCATCAATCTTGGCCGATATTTACCTCTCAACATATGAAAAAGGAACCCATATTTTGTCAGAGATACCATATTTCCGGTTTGTTGACGATGTGCTATTGGGGAGTTATGAAACCACCACCAATTTCGATTTCACATTTTACCCACCGGAATTGGAATTAATTGAAAATTGTAAAGAAGAAAATGAAGCGGTAAATTTTCTGGACATCTCAATAAAAAAACATGGATTATATGGTCATTATACAACGTTATACGACAAAAGAGAATTATATAAAATGAAGATAAATCATCTCATCGATTGGAAAACAAATCTTACCAAAAATACTTTCAGAAATATCATACTCGGACACTTCAAGAGAAATCAAATTTGCAACACGTTTAAAAAAGATTGCAATAATAGCAATATTAAAATCATAACAGAGGCTTTATATAAACATTATCCTATATATTTCTTAAAGGATTGCTATAGATCGATTTTCAAGGATCATGTAGATTTTGACAGTTTACTTCAATTTGCAAGTAAATAAAGTTTATGCGTACCTGCTAAGATTGCACGCATGCGTAAAATGAACATATATATGATAGCGAGTTGGGCAGGATTCACTTTTGGTCCAGTTTCCTTCTGTTTGGTTGGTCTTGTTCTTCCGTATCCGGGTGCCTTCGTATTAGCACGCATTGGGGACCAACCTTTGCTTTGCATCGGTACCGTGAGCGTTTGCCTAGGCTGGAAAAGCAGCTTTAAACGGGAGGGGGAGTCGCAATCCTCCCCAACCATTAAATGCAAAGCATTTGGTTATCCCAAGTTCCTTTAAATCTTCTTTTTCTTGGATTATATATATCTATATATATATTGCTGTAGGCAAATTGTTAAGCCTCAAACTAGTAGAATATTACACTAAGTATCTATTCCCGTGAATGGAACGAGCTAGATCCACGATAAAATATTTCTCATGCAACGTATTTCTTGCATAATATTACATATGAAAATTGATCATATTTCACAATAATTATTATTTTTTGAACGTGATTATTTTGTAAATTTATTTGACAAAAGTACAATATCTCATGAACGATTCATACTAGAGTTCTAAAATTTATGTCAATAGTTTTCTATTACACCTTGCATAAGGAAAGATTATTTACGTAACATTATTGAAGGTTTTGATTTTTTGATATATTTTTCAAAATATCATTCAAAAATTCGGTGGACCACTTAAACATTTGGGAACATTCGATTGAGTTTAAAATCAACAAGCTCCCTGTATTCACTCATTATAATTTTTGTACCAAATTTCGTTCGAAACCTTCGATTCATCCGTGAGATATCGTCTCCACAGTCTCACGGACACGCACGCGCAGCCACTCACATATACTTATACACACACATATACGCATATACTTATACACACACATACACGCGTATACTTATACACACAAACATCCCTAAAAAACGATGGATTCCAGTTGAAATGTGCTCTCCCTTTGAGAACTCGAATTAAATTTTTCAAACCCGTTCAATATTTCCCGTGTATATTCTACTATGTATATGGAGAAAGTAAAATCAAAGAATATATATTTTTGTACTTAAGTGAGTGCATTTTACAAAAGGCAAAAAGCTGTTATGAACCAGTAAAAGTTTTTGAGGAGACAGTTTATATATTTTAGTTCCTTATATACATACTAGTTCCTTATATACATACTTGTTCCTTATATACATAATGTATAAGGAAAGTATTGTGAAGGAGTCGAAAATTCGAATTCGAGTTTTCGACGGGAGAGCACGTTTCAAGCATCCCTGATCACAAATCAAACATTTTAGAGGTAATGTGTGTGTGTATCCATCAGACTGTGGAGACGATATCTCACGAACGAATGGAGCGATTCGAACGAAATTTGGTACAAAAATTATAATACGTGAATACTAGAAGCCTATTGTTTTTAAATACAATCGAAGGTTCAGAACCCTCCTAAATTTTCGAGTGAAATTTTCAAAAAATCATCAAAAATCAAAACCTTTAACAAAGTCATGCAAATAGACATTTCTGATGCAATTTTTCCTTAGAAAACGATTGACATAAACTTTAGAACACGAACATTGACCGTTCGCTAGATACTGCACATTTTTCAAATAAATTTATCGAAAAATCCCATAAATTAAAAAAAAAATTAACTGTTGAGAAACATGTTCACTTCTCATATGTAATGTCATGCGATAAATTGGGTGACATTACTCTCGTTGGTCTAGCTCGCTGCATTCATGAGAAATTATACTTTGAGTAATACTTTTGTATTTGAACACCAAACTTATTTTACCGTCAATAACGCTTGGCGAGATTTCGGCGACGAATTTGGCGAAATGCCGCCAACTTGAGGATTTTCTAAATGTTCCCAAATTAACGAAAATCTCGCCAAATGGATAAAAACGCTAAATCAATGAAAATGACGACTAATTGACGAAAATTTATTGTCTTGTAAAGAATATAAGTATGTAGTATAGAAATAACTTTTTTTATTTTTTACTGTAAAAGTAGTAAATTCACTGCATTATATAAGGAAAGCCATCTGCTCCCTACTTCAGATTTTTTAATTATGTGATAATCTCACTTTTACCATAATAGGCATTTATGCATTTACTTACATGCGCATTTGTTTATCTTTATGTTTCGGTAAAAAGAAGAGGTTCGTTCAAATAAGAAGTATAAAAAATATATCTTATTACAATGAAACGGCTTCTTTTCTATAACAGAAAGTTACATAAGGACATGAAAGGGCTCAATTGATCATGCATCGCTACCTGTGGAGCATGTTTTCGTAGTCATTACAACACTATGCAGGCGAAGAGATTATTAATGAGCAATTAACTCCTTAAATTAACGATTTTATAATTCTTTATGATTGAAGTATTTATTTCGAAATGCGGAAACGATGCAGAGTATTATTTTATACCCGATCATCGTTAACAAAATTTTAAGCTTTGAAGATATCATCTTCAGTGCATCGTTACTGGATTTCAAAATTATTTATACCGGAAAAATTCTATTATATTTCCTTTAAGGAGATTTGTACTCAGATATTCCATTGGTCAAACTGAGCTGGTAACTAGACGACTGATGACTAAACGTATAAGCCATGGGTAGAGACGACTGATCAGTTGAACACTTTATGCTTTTATATTTTTATATTGTTTAACGCAAATGTATTTTCGGCTCAAATGCATATACGACATAAGTATCGATGTCACATAGTGGAAAAATACAGAAGATAACAGTGTATCACGAATCCGTGTTATTTTATTAAATTGCGCTAATTCTATATACTTCTTTTTACAAATGATGTTTGATATATCATTTATATAACATACTATTATTTACACCTCGATAAATTTCTTTGGAAAATCCAAAAAATCTAGAATATCAAAAATGTCGCATGTCTTCAAAGAATATATAATAAGATGAAAAAACATGAACACAAAGAAATAAATATTTTTCAAAGTATAACCACTCCTGCCAAGGAAAACTTATTCTTGGGGTATTTGCTTTTATAAAGGGTTTTTATGGCAGAAAATCTGCAGAAAAACGACGTTTACCTGTCGAAGTATTAAAGGTTAATAGTATTAACCGTTAATGCTTTAACCGCCATAGTTGTATTAACTTAACATCACTAGTTTTCTAACAGCATTTAAGAAAATAGTTAAAGATGCATCATAGTTCGTTGTATTAGATTCTTGCGATATATAGGCAAATATTAAACATTCCTCTATAGTATTAAATGTTATTATTATTTTTTTTAAATTTTAGATCCGAAAAAAATTGAGATCAAATGTTTTAGAAATGAAATGATCTCTAATTGCATTTGACGACTCTCTATGTCAATACGAAATCGACTGTAGTGTGAATCATCATATTTGAAAAGAATTGCAACAAAAGTCAAAAAGAGCGATATACTATGTCTTAATTTGAAATCAATACTAGTTAAAGAAAGGAAAGTCCGGAAAAGCCACACTTCTCTTCATTGATTTCGGTTACTAAGTTCTTTTTTTTTTCTTTAGAATCAATATATGACCGCAGATAAACATTTTAAATCGAGTAAGTACAGTCGTTGGATGTTTCTCCTTCTATTTAACGCACGATTGCATTTTTGCCTTTGGTGTTTCCGATCTCTGAGGAATTATGTAGAGTCTATAAAATATCGATATACATTGTTGAAACAAAGTGGAAACTATTTGCTTTTATGTATCGGATAACAGTCTAATCTCTTGCTTCTTGAAAGATAACTCTTTGTACATATATATATATATACATATATATATATATATATATATATATATATATATGTATATATATATATATATATATCTGTGTGTGTGTGCGTGTGTGTGTTGAAGACTCAGACCGTCCGACTCATCCTAGGATATAGAGCAGCAATTTGGACAGCCGTGTGTGTGTGTGTGTGTGTATAAATTAAATTTTTATTTCTGCCACATCTCGTCTTGATTATTAATCATTTAGAAACAAGGAAGATAAGTCCGTAAAGCAAAATTAACTTTTATCCTCACCCGTTTCGATGCTGAAACAATGTAGAATCAAAAGTTCGTAATATTAGAATTGTTCTGCAATTGAAATGAAAAAAATATAAATACATTTCGGATATAGTCATATGCCTGCTAAAAGTTTTCACAGTGCTACTATTATTGCTCTTCTCAGCAAATTTATAAATATTCCAGGGCTTCCACTGAACATTAACACTTCTGATATTTATGTATCCTATTAGCTGCATTAAATTAAGCTTAAAAATTTATAAAATGCGTTAAAAATGTTTATCAACTGATTTTAATTAAAATATATCATATAGAAGATTTACATTGCGTTTCCATCTAGATAAAATAAACATATCTCAATCGGGAGATATTTACCTTCCACTGTATAAATGTCTTCCAATCTCTAAATAGTTAATACCATCCAGCACTGTGTCACATATTTCATTGACCATAGAATAATGTAAACTAAACTTTGATATAGACAAGCTATCAATTATACATTATCTGAAAATTGGCGACAAAACTCACGTGATTACGAACGGATTATCCGCTACAAAATGTCACCGAGCGAATATTCAACACTGAGTTAGTATACATTTATTTACTCTGAGAAAGATTATTTTGAGGCATTGGAGTAATAATATAGAAATCATATTCACTCTGAAATGAAACTGTTTCCATCCAATGCAAAACATTACGATTCTAATTCCACTTACACAAATTTATGAAATTATACATGCTCATAAAAGTCATAGAGATTAATTGCCATTGATTTTAATTTCACTACGGGAGTTTGGTACTTGACATAATTTAAAATGATAACTATTCAAAAAGCTTATTAATCTGTTTTTATTTCATTTAAATTATGCCTTATGTGTTACCATGACTAACCAATTATAAATACCCAATCATAGTTTACAGCACAGATCCAAATTTGAGACAATATATTAAAAAAAAATATGGTATATATTATTACTAGAAAATACTGACTTTGATATATACTAACATTTAAGGCTTACGAAGAGTAAATAAAAAATTTAATAAGCCAGAATATATAAATAATATCAGAACCTAAAAAACTATGGATAATATGTAATAAACAAAAATATATTATTTTAAATGGATAATGTTTAGTGTTTTGTTTTAAAATAGTTTTAGAAGTTCAAGTCCACATCACTTATTCAATCACACATAATACATTTTACTTTGGATTTTGTTAATTGATTTTTCGTCATATCGTATAATCGTTAATTTTTCGTCTGTTATGTATAAACGTTGTACTTGTCTAAAATTTATGTGAAAAGTTTTGCTAAAGATGTATGGAACTGGTTATGCACAAAAATAAAGTGCTTAAAAATTATGTTGATTTGTCAAATAAATATTTGAAAATGATGTTTTAAAGCCATACAGCTAGCTATTAACACACTAAAAGTGTTGGGCGACATGAATCTATTGCCTGCACTTGATAAAATACATAAGCAGCTGCAGGTTTTGACAACTTATCATTTATATGCAGATTTCATATATTAAAATGAAAAGTTACAAGTTTTAAAGTTTTATTTATGCAATTAAAACTAGTAAAACAGGGAAAATATGCAAACGTCTAAATTTACAAAAATATGGACAGTTTTTACATAATTTGTTGGAAATGTTTTGAAATATACACTTTAAAAACACAATAGTGTAACAAAATCACAGAGTTAATAAATGTTTTTGATTTAATAATTACTAAAACGTTCTCAATGTATATGTTGTTCTATGAATTATAGATATTTTATATACATAAAATTAACGAATAGCAAACAGAAGTTATATTCCATTGTTTTATAATCAGATCGTTACCTTTTATACAATTTTTGCTTTCCTTATATACATAATGAATAGGAAAAGTATTGTGACGGGGTCGAAAATTGTGAAAGTACGTATGTGTGTGTGTCAGTGAGTCTGTAGATACGATAACTGACGAACGAAAGGACCGATTCGAACGAAATTTGGTACAAAAATCACAATCCGTAAGCACTGGAAGTATATTGTTTTTATACGCAATCTAATGTTCAGAACCCTCCATAAATTTTCGAGTGAAATATTGAAAAAATCGTCAAAAATCAAAACCGCTAATAAAGTTACGCAAATAGATATTTCTTATGTAATTTCTCATTAGAAAACGATTGACATACATTTTAGAACGCTAACATGAGCCGTTCTCGAGATATTGCATATTTTTCAAAAAAATTATCAAAAAGTTATATAAAATAACAAATATATATTTCCTATTGAGATACATGTTCACTTTTCATATGTAATACCATGCGATAAATTTGGTGACATTATTCTCGTGGATCTAGCCCGTTCCATTCATGAAAAAAGATACTTTGAATAAGACTTTTGTATTTGAACGCCAATAATCGCTGTAAGAATAACTTATTTCTCCGTCCATAACACTTGGTGAGATTTTGGTGACGAATTTGTCGGAATGTCGCCAACTAGACGATATTTTTAATTGTTGCCAAATTAACAAAAATCTCGCCAAATTAATAAAAATGACGCTAAATCAATGAAAATGACGGCTAATCGAAGAAAGTTCAATATCTTGGAAAGAATATAAGTATTTACTATAAGTATAACATTTTTTTAAACTGTGAAAGTAGTAAATTCATTGCATTATATAAGGAAAGTCATGTGATGCCCACAACAGATTTTTTTTATTTATATGTCTATATCTTGAAGAGATTATGTTTATTTTTTTTAAATCATCACTTGTCTTAAATCGTATCACATACTTTATAAACTGTTTACAGAATCAAATTATTTTGTTACTCGTCATAGCATGGTTATTTTAGTTACCAACTTTTACTTTCACATTTTCTATGTTTAAACATATTTTTTATAATCTTGTGTATTTCTTTACTTTAAAATCTTACGTCTTACATTGAAGTAGCAAAAAACATGAAATACCAGCGGTGTATTCAATTCCATTGAAAAATGAGATTATCTTGGACGCAGTTTTAAAGAAAATTTGAAGGGAGAACTGAACTGAAAATTTCTAGCAGTCCATCTGAAATATAGGTTGTTTTCATATTAGAAAAACAAATGAATAAAACTACAGCTTCTAGTATTCCGAAAATTCTAAGTATTATGGTATTAGTGCATGTTTTAGTTTGGAATTTTAAATATAATTATCTTCGAAATTTGAAATTTTATTAAAATTAGATGTGAAATTGTAATTAATTTAAGGGGGATAGTATGTAAATACAGGTTCTGAATTTTCGTTGAGTAAAAATGTTCAATTAGAAAAGTTGGGGAGTACATTAACTAGTTAATATGGAAAATGAATCGATAAAATTATCTGGAATAATGAAGGTATTTACAATATTTTTAAATTTCGAAAGCTCTAAATTTTATAAAATGATATAAAATATTTTATGTTTTAAATATTTAAATTATTTGTAAATAGAGTATTTAATTTAGTTATAAAAATATAAATAATGGAAAAATGAAAAAGAAAAAACATTTATACATAAAATGTTTATAAATATTTTGCGTGTTGAAACTAAAATATTAATGAGAAAAGGTCAAACGAAAATTGGTCACAGAAAATGTATTAATAAATATTTAATACAATTATTAAGACATGCTAAGAAACAATGTGGTGGGCGTGACTTTTGCCTTCGCTGTTTGATTTGAATTGTATACAATATCAACAAAACAACTCTAGCAACAGTTTAAAAAAATGTATTCATTGATACGAAATCTAAATGTCTGCATGTGTAAAAAGAGAGTGAGAGTTGCGAACAGAAAGCAGAATCTTTAATTATAATATATAATGGGAAATAAGTGTGTACTTATCAAACCGGTGTTGTTTCTAGAAAGCATTGAATTCGATCTTAATGCTTACTCTTAAGTCTCACTAGGTCCTCTTACGTAAATATTATTTTTTGTTTTAATGTACTGATAAGTTGCGTAACATATACTCAATCATAAAATTATTCATAGATCTTGCGGTACAATGTTCGGTTATATATTTGTATAATGCTCTTATCTTTGCCACACCCTATGAATGTCATGCCACGCCCTATATCAGATCAAAATGTAAACTAATATTGTTTTCTAAATGCTAAGCTTCGGGATTATAACTGGCATAAGATGATCGGAAATCGTTGACGGAAATGATAATTACCAGAAGACTGACAGGCTAAAGCCAAATGTGATGTTAAAAAAAAATTGTTAATAAATAAGTAAAGTATTTTGCATATTTGATGTACAGGGTGTTTAAAAAATATTAAACAACTAAATATTTCTTAAATGTTTGGTCGCAGTCACATAGTTCTAATTTAGGAAATGATTCAAATAGAATACAATATTAATTATGCAGTTACATAAGATACAATATATAATGTAAGACTTATAGACTACGGCAATTGTGTTCATGTGACATGTGACATGACATTAATCAAAACGACATAAACTTAAACTTTTAATACTGGCGTTCGACAAAGGACGTTTCAATAAACAAGTCTTTCCTTATACTTTTAAAAATATTTCAAAAAATAAAACTCTGTCATTTAATATGCAAAATTATCCTGAAAAAAGTGTCAATGTTATAAGACAACTTTGCCCTGATTAAAAAAATCTGATGTGGTCAATACATGACTTTACTTATATAATGCAATGAATTTACTGCTTTTACAGTAAAAAAAAATCTGATGTGGGCAACCCATGACTTTCCTTATATGATGTAATGAATTTACTACTTTTACAGTAAAAAAATAGGATTTTCTTATAGTAGATACTAATATTCTTTCCAAGATATTGAATTTTCGACAATTAGTCGTCATTTTCATTGATTTAGCATCAATTTTATCCATTTGGCGAGATTTTCATTAATTTGGCAACATTTCAAAAAAGTCGCCAAGTTGGCGACATTCCGCCAAATTCGTCGCCAAAATCTCGCCAAGCGTTATGCACTAAGAAAAAAGTTATTCTTACAACAGATAAATGACTATTGGTGTTCAAATACAAAAGTATTATTCAAAGTATATTTTTTCATGAATGGAACGAGCTAGATCCACGAGAATGATGTCACTCTATTTATCGCATGGTATTACATATGAAAAGTGAACATGTTTATCAATAGGAATTTTTTTTTTTATGCGACTTTTTCATAATTTTTTTGAAAAATGTACGATATCTCGAGAACGGTTCATATTATCGTTCTAAAATTTATGCCAATCGTTTTCTAATGAAAAATTACATAAGAAATGTCTATTTGCGTAACTTTATTAGCTGTTTTGATTTTTTGACGATTTTTTCAAAATTTCATTCGAAAATTTAGGGGGGTTCTGAGCATTCGATTACGTATAAAAACAATAGGCTTCCAGTGTTTACGGATTGTGATTTTTGTACCAAATTTGGTTCGAATCGGTCAATTCGTTCGTCAGTTATCATCTCCACAGACTCACTGACACACACACACACACACATACTTTCACACACACACACACAATGTTTGATTCGTGATCAGGGATACTTGAAACGTGCTCTCCCGTCGAAAACTCGAATTCGAATTTTCGACCCCGTCACAATACTTTCCTTATACATTATGTATATAAGGAAAGTAAAAAATAAGTTTATCTTATACTAATATCTTATACTTAGATACTAATATTCTTTCCAGGATATTGAATTTTCGACAATTAGTCGTCACTTTCATTGATTTAGCGTCATTTTTATCCATTTGGCGAGATTTTCGCTAATTTGGCAACATTTCAAAAAGTCGCCAAGTTGGCGACATTCCGCCAAATTCGTCGCCAAAATCACGCCAAGCGTTATGGACGAAGAAATAAGTTATTCTTACAGCAGATAAATGACTATTGGCGTTCAAATACAAAAGTATTACTTAAAGTATCTTTTTTCATGAATGGAACGAGCTAGATCCATGAGAATGATGTGACCCAATTTATCGCATGGTATTACATATGAAAAGTGAACATGTTTCTCAATAGGAAATATTTTTATTTTTATTTTATATGACTTTTTGATAGCTTTTTTGAAAAATGTACCATATCTCGAGAACTGTTCATATTAGCGCTCTAAAATTCATGTCAATCGTTTTCTAATGAAAAGTTACATAAGAAATGTCTATCTGCGTAACTTTATTAGCGGATTTTATTTTTTGACGATTTTTTCAGTATGTCATTCGAAAATTTAGGGGGGGTTCTGCACATTCGATTGCGTATAAAAACAATAGGCTTCCAGTGTTTACGGATTGTGATTTTTGTACCGAATTTTGTTCAAATCGGTCCATTCGTTCGTCAGTTATCGTCTCCACAGACTCACTGACACACACACACACATACTTTCACACACACACACAGACATCACTTCAAAAATGTTTGATTCGTGATCAGGGATGTTTGAAACGTGCTCTCCCGTCGAAAACTCGAATTCGAATTTTCGACCCCGTCTCAATACTTTCCTTATACATTATGTACATAAGGAAAGTAAAAAGGTGAGAACATGAATTTTGGCGATCGTACGAAAATGAAATTTCGCTTTGAAAACTTACTAGTTTTAGCAAAGTTTTATACAGTCACTTTAATTAAAAATATTTCGAGATATTTTGATTGTAAGACTATGGAACTTGATTTGTTTGACTAAATGGACTATGGAAAATACATTTATAAATAATGTTTTTCTAAGAGGCTCCACGTAATCAGATTATTTCAATTGTTTTAAAATATGTATGGTGCACAAAAATAAGATGAAGTTTAAAGCTGGCTTTTTGACTTATAATTTAGTAAGACTATTATTAATGCGTTGATTACCATTAATGCCGCACCTTTGAGAATAAAACATTAAACTTTACTTATTCGTAGTTGCATTGATTATTTAATAATACCGCTTTACCATCATACAAAAATTATGCAAAAGCATAATATTAAATTGATTTATCTAAACATGGCATTCAATTTCGTACATAGTTTAACTCATTACATTTATGCGTTGTGCCGCTTCAACTCACCGTACTCCGTCATATCTCAACCTTTGGAAATTAAAGCAAGCCAATTGGACTGGATCGCAACATAATTTCCATGCATTCAGTGCCTTTGGCTGCACACCATTTCAACTACCTAATTAGGTAACCATATTTGATTCTACCTTTCATTTTTGTAAATTATGCAAAAGCATAATATTAAATTGATTTATCTAAATATGACCGTAAATTCCGTACACAGTGGAACTCATTAAATTATGCGTTATGCCCCTGACACCCTCCAATTTTTATCTTTAGCGCGAGTTCTGTAAAGGAATATTAATTAACATAATATTACGCCATTAAAACCATTTTACCTTTAACAATAAATCATTTTTTTAACAAGATAGATCATTTAATTACTAAATTACAACTATTATACCTCTTGTTTGCGCCAGAGTGAGACAATGTGAGGCCATTAGTTAAAAATGCCTAAAATGTATTTAAGACAGTCCACAATATTTAAGGAGCACATACCTTCAAGTCTGTCTTGGACTTTGTCACCAGCACGTACTGAATGTCGCTCATTTTACTGGAATTAACTCGAAGTATAATTCGCCCACTCGTAATTTGCTAATCATATTGTACTGCTAACTAGATATTAATATCGAACACTTCTGGAATAACTGTACTCAGGACATTGTCGTTTCTCATTCTGAAATTGTCGTGCATAAGTCCTCGTGAATTTCTATTTCAACTCTCACGTAGAAGTCATGCTGTAATCTCTTTCAGTAGTTCGGAACTTTTTTATTATTTAGACTCCTTTGGTTGTGGCTCTTTTGTCTGGGGTGTGACACTCCTCCTTGATTCAGGCCAACGACCGTACCGTGCTGAAAACACCGGTTCTCGTTAGATCACCGAAGTCAGGCAGCATCGGGCGCGGTTAGTACTTGGGTGGGTGACCACCTGGGAACACCGCGTGTTGTTGGCTCTTTTCGGGCGCGGCAGCCCAGTGGCTAGCGCGCGATTCTCGCCGCTGCCAGAACTGCCGCCGTGTTCATTCGGAGTACGATCACGTTAAACATGTGGGTCCGTAAGTCCTTCCGAGAGGTTGGTGGTAGGGGAAGGAGGGTACGGTCCCTGTGGATGCCTCCCCCACTGGGTTCCGATCTAAATTGGGTGGCACTTCCCGGCTGTCCAAACAGTTACCTTACACCTTTCTGGTAGGTCGGACGGTTTGGGTCTCAACAACTCCTCCTTGATTCTTATTGGTAGCCTTCAGGGCGAAGCTACAAGCATCTTCTTAATTGGTCAACCTTTTATCCAATCTCGTTGCTTCACCTTTTCCTTAGAATCCTTCGACCCACCTGTCTCGATGACCCCAAATTGATGCTTTCTGTTGACCTTTGGGTCAGCGTGTTGTAAAATCTTGCGTCATTGAGACTGAAGGTTTTGTCTGACGTTTCAGATACAATAAATAACGTACATAAAACTGTCTTAAAATGAACTGGTGTGAGATCGATTTCTAGTCTCACACATCTCCCCGCAGACAAATAAACAAGAAAAAAATCACCACCAGAAAAGTTCGATTAAAGTTCGAGTTACTGCCAACTTTGAAATTGGCATTTTTCCTTGAAGAAAGTTCGTCAGAGAACTGAAGTCCAAACAAAGTCTTTTTGTGAACACTAATAGTTTGTAAACACATATTATACACTATATATAAGTTATGTACTCATTAATATCATATCAGGTCGAGCTTTAAAATTAAACAAAATTTAAATTTCGACTATTTTAGAATTATTATTCGATATGCACATTCATCTGTAAATGTTACACACTTATATACAGTTACTGATACCTTTAACAATAAACAACTTTTTTCTACAAATTATACAGCAATATTATTTTTATGTTATATTTTAACACAATTCCTTATTCATTGATTTAACAAATTTTCATCTTTGAAATTTTCATAACAATACATCATTTTTGTTTAGCTTTTAACATCATAATACCAACCATAACATTTATATTTTTTTATATTAGAAATTTTTAAATACTTTTAACACTTCTATGGGATTGACAACATTGGCCTGACATTTTCCTTTTAAATGCATTTTTTTAGCACCAAACGTTAACAACAACAAACACCGTCTTCTGGGTTGCTGACAGTTAGTTGATTGACCGATCTTTTAACGATCATTACTGGAACCCCTTTTCCTCTTCGAGCGAAAGTGTTAAAAATCCGGAAGTGTTCAAAAACTGTGAACCCATTGATATTGACTGATTCCTTTCTATTAGATTCCTTTTTAAATCTTTTTTTGCTAATCGAAGGAATACGAGTGGGGAAGAAAAGAAACATATCTCGGACATAATGACAATGCAGGATTACAGTGCCGGTGGACATCGTGCGTTGAATTTCTGCTGCTAGACTGAGATGGAACAATGGCTTAGCACTTAACAGTATTGTAACATATTCTTTACCCAAATTTAACATATCATAAATATTAAATTAACAATATTTTATTTTATTTGCCCAGTATTATTATTATGAAGCATTTTTTTGATAAAATTTTCTATAATTTCTTGCTGCACGTGCTTTTGTAACAGTCATTTTTGCATTGATGTTTAACATATTCTCTCCTTCTTTGCTTTTTAAACTCAAATTTACCTCTATTGAAAAGAATTTTTATATTATAATCTCATATTTAAATTTTATTTAGTTGGGTGTCTATCGCTAATTTGTATTAAATATCAAAGTTATCTGCCGACGCGGTGGCCGAACGGTCAAGGCAAGCGTTTCCTAGCGATGGGTCGGCCCCCGGGTTGTGGATTCGAGTCCCACCTTCAGGCATGGATGTTGTGTCGTTGGGCGCGGCATGTCCTACCCCCACTGGTGCGCTGGGGAAACGTCGTATGAATGCTAAAAGGTTCACGGTTCTGGCCTGTGTATAGGCGAATGATGCAAGAGTCAATTGCCTGGCTGTTAGAAAAAAAATATATCAAAGTTATCTTTAGGACCTTGCCATCACTTAACATTTGATTTGAAACATACATTTTATCAACATTTTAAAATCATTTTGCTGCATTATATTATATTTTAAATTTTAATTAACCTCCTAATTCCTTTTCCGTACTCTCTTATTATCATTTAACATTTACATATCTTACTTAAGACTTGAATAAATTTAAAATTTTTTAATTTTTAAAATTTCTGAAATTTAATTTTCGTCTAAATTTTTTTTAACATTTTTAACACTTTCATGACTTTTAAATTTTATAAAAAAAATTTCCCTAAAAAAATTTAGAAATTTAATTTAATGCCGTTTCTCATTCTGCAATTGTCGTGCAGAAGTCCTCGTGAATTTCTATATCAACTCTCACGTAGAAGTCATGCTGCAACCTCTCTCAGTAATTCTGAACTTTTTTATCTTTTAGACTCCATTGGCTGTGGCTCTTTTGCCTGATGTCTGACACTCCTCCTTCGTTGGTTACAGTTACCTTACACCTTTCTGGTAGGTCGGACGGTCTGGGTCTCAACAACAACAAGTTCTTCTTGGTTTATTCTCCCGGCCTTTCTTAATACTGCTGTAAGCACCTGGGCCAGTTGAGTGGTCTAGGCCTTCAACACTCCTCCTTGGTTCTTATTGGTAGTCTTCAGGGCGTAACTACAAGCATCTTCTCAATTGGTCAACCTTTTATCCAATATCGTTGCTTCACATTATCCTTAGAGTCCTTCGACCCACCTGTCTCGATGGTCCCAAATTTATGGTTTATGTTGACCTTTGGGTCAGCGTGTTATAAAATCTGGCGTCATTGAGACTGAAGGTATTGTCTGACGCTTCAGACGTTCGTTTCAGACGTTCGTTCTATGTAGCGATATAGTGCTTATTATGTGCTCGTAATAATAAACACTCGAGTGTAATATAAACGCCAAATCAGTCCAAGAATACTGTTGCCTGAAACTAAAGCGTATTCCTAAATTTGGAATCTTTACTCCAATAGGTGACTGCCACAACAATATATTATATGATTTATTATAAATATGCTTAGCAACTATAAAATGTATACTTGAATATATTTGATATTTGCAGTGATAATCCGATTTAAAACGAAACCTATTCATTTTATTCTCACACAAAGAGTACACAGTTTCAGATTAAAGCTGAGAAGACATTCAGCTTGAACTTATGACACTAAATAATTTAAAACTAAAATATGTTAATTGCCTGATATGTGTGTTTGTTTGTTTGTTATTAATGACCAGGCAATTGGTTAACTGATCATTTGCCCTGACCTCGTCCATTTTGCCGTCACATACCGTTGACCAGACGCACCACGGGGAGCGAAATTGATTACACGCTTTACGGACACCGCAGCATACAGGGGTTTGACAAAATAATATGAACACCTGTGTAATAACAATACTCGAGGTAAGCCTGTCGTATACTCCCGCCACTAGTGTTGAAGTGTGCCACGTAGTGTCGAGCATGTACACACATCAGTCTGTGAGTAGTTGTGATAGAGGTCAGATGCAAAATATATTGGATGTTAAAACATAGTTATGGCTGACCTATCAGATTTCAAAAGAGGAATAATTATTAATGTCCGTCTTACCGGAGCCTCAGTAATGAAAACGACCACCCTTGTTGGTATCGGGGAAAGTACCGTGTCGACTGTAAAGACAGCCTATATCAAACAGAGAAAAAACATCATCTGCCAAGCACAACAGTGCCCGACGGACGAAGCTGACTGATAGAGACAGAGGGACTTTGAAGAGGATTGTGGCCAGAAAGCACAAGACAACAGCATTCCAGATAACATCTGAGATGAACACACATCTACAGGAAGTTGTATCATCAAACACTATCCGGCGTGAACTGCATGCGGCAAACATTCACGGTAGAGCGGCTATTCCAAAACAGTTGGTTTCACTATGCAATGCCTTGAAACGACGAAAATGGTATCGGACACAAGTTGGACACAGAAAAATGGCAGAATGCCATCTGGTCAGACGAATCGTCGTTCATATTATTCCAGACCAACGGACATGTTTACGCTTGGAAAACACCAGCAGAAGCCTATCGTATTGACTATTTTCTTCCTACTGTTCAGCATGGAGGGGGATCAGTGATGTTGTTGGGCGCGACGCCTCAATGTGATCTCGGCCCACTTGTCCTGCATGGGAGGGTTATAGCACGGGATTATGTCAGTATTTTAGTATACCATCTTCATCCAATTGCGTAAACTTTGTTCCCTGATGAACGACCTGTGTACCAAGACAATAATGCTCCCATTCACACTGCTGGAATTGTCCGAGACTGGTTTGATGAACACGATGATGAAGTATAACACCTCGGGTGGCCCCTCAGTCTTCTGATCGTAATATAATTGAACCTTTGTGGGATATTTTGGAGGGCAAGCTGCGCAGTCGGTTTCCACCTCCAAGGCACTTTCTGAATTAGCTACCTTTTTGCAGGTGGAGTGGCTAAGTATTCCTGTGACTCTTGTGCATGACTTGTATTTGTCCAACCCACGTCCAATACAAACTGTAATTCATGCAAAAGGAAGGCCATCAGCCTATTAATAAATATTTTGTCTCTTTTACAGGTGTTAATATTATTTTGTCCAACTCTGCACATGCCCGCTGCTGGTACTCGAATTCACAGCCCAGCAGACGAGGGGGCACAAGGAAACGCTTGCCTTAGACCTTTCAGCTACGGGATCTGTACTCTTTGGATATTATAGAAGAATCTATGGCACGATACATTAATTCTATGTAGTGCATTATAACATACAATTTTACTAAATATAATCACACATTCATTAATATGGATATGTTTAAATTCCTCATACATGTGGAATATTATATTAACAACTGATGCTCAAGGATAGCATTGCTTTTAAAAAAGATACCGGTTGCTTCTAGAAATTTTTATCATTTGCACTGAAATCTTTTAGTTCAAACTATAATCTTAAACTAAAAAACATTAAAATACTACTTCAGAAATGTTTCCAGAGTAAAGCCAAGCTACGTTCCGAGCTTGTAGTAAAAGTCTTAAACCATAAAAAACACGCGAAGAAAGGAATAGCGGAATTAATGGCGTGTCACTTGTAAACATTGCAGTCATCACTCTTGCCTTCAAACAGAGGCTGATGTTTTATCCCTCGCTTTCCGATTTCGATTCCATTTTTATTCGCAATGGCAGATAGAAGAAAGAAAGAAGAAAACTTACAAAAAATAAGACAGAACAGGAAAACAGCATACAAAAGTTTCCCCCCTTTCTGTTCGCAATTCGTAGAGTGTACTCTAAACTTTTGAAACTTGACCTTAAGAAAATAAAGTTAAGTTTATTTATTTATGCATCTTTGGATCGAAACGTTTCTTTCAGAACATGGACATTTTTACACTTCCTGACCTTTCAATGAATAGACTTACATTTATTATTTGTCAAGGAGTGTTCAGTATAGGAAATCTAAACTGGAGGTTAAATTGTGTTTAAGAAATCTGAATTGTGTGAGGTTTTTCATTGATAAGTCATTTTTATATTGAAAACAAAATTAGAAATAAAATCAGTGAGTAACAATACTACATGTTATAGATTGGTGCGAAATGTTGTATGTTACGTTGATTGTTATATGTGATTGATATGTTGTGTATAACGATCGAAAAAGCTACTTGGGAAAATGTTTCGATATTTTTAAACTAAAATTGAAGTTTTTTTATATATTTTTACCAAAATTGTTTTATAAAACAGCTATACAGCTTAACTGGTACAGGGAATCCGAAGATACAATACATATTGGGTATGTATTGCGGTTTCAGATATATGTACTTTTATCACGTCAACAACGTAAGGTTTCTAAATACACAAGCTGACTAAACCGTCATTACGACTCGAATCGGTCTAGTCAGTTATCGTCTGCCTGTGCTATGTCACTGACACGTGCATGTTACATGTCTGATGTTCAGTACACAATATAACTGTAAAAGCGGTTCTTCTGCTTTCTAAAACTTATACCAATCATTTAAGAAAATAGTCTAGAATGTTTTGATTCTCTCGAGACCCCGATGAAAAGACCAAAAAGTAACCATTATTTCGCCATGTACAGTCATCTCTTCAACTAGTAGTCAAGATAGTCGTTGGACCAGTCTTTATATGTAGGAGTCTTACAAGAGTCCAACTGAACGATGAAGAGCATATGTTCCTTCTGTAGAATGTATCATCTATGGTATGTGCCTTCTGAAATTAATATACATGGTTTTGCCTTGAAGTGGCAACAAACTTAGAGGGGTGATATTAGACATCAAGGGGAATAAAAATTTCCATAGAACATGGTATCGCATTCCATAGAACATGGTGTCCCAAACCACGTTTAGTCGGTGAAAATCGTAAAAATAGATGCCGTCCCCACACCACTGTCCTTCGAAAGTTCAACACAAGTCCAGTGTTAACATCTGGGTAGGGATTTTCGGAGATAATCTGTTGAGATCGTACCTTCTGCCTGAAAGCCTTAATGGCGCAACGTACCTTGTTTTCTTGCAGCACGTCCTCCCGGAATTGCTACATGGTGCATCGATCACAGTGCGGCATAACATGTGGTTCCTGCATGAGGGTGCACCAGTACATTTTTCAATTGTGGTACGTAACCACCTCCATGCTACCTTTCCCGGGAGGTGGATTGGACCCGCCGGACCCGTTGCTTGGCCTCCACGCTCCTCGGACCTCAATCCCTAGGACTTCTTCATTTGGGGACACCTTAAATCACTCGTGTATCAGACGCCTGTGGAGAAACTGGAGGATCGCATATCATGGTTCGTCGTCTCTGCGGCAGACATCTCCGCGCATACCCGGTATCTTTGAGCGCGTCTGACCATCGTTACTCTGACGCTGTCGGCCGTGCAATGACCTTCGCGGCCGCAACTTCGAACAACTCTTGTAATCATTTCTCTTCGTCTCCTTTCTGACATTGAACTGTGCTGCACAGGCTATATTGTAATCATTCTGTCAATTAAATGGTTTTTGTACCTATTTATTTTACTTTCTCTGTACTTATTTTGTACTTATTATTGTACTTTATTTTGTACAGCACAGGCTGTCTTGTAATCATGCTGTCAAGCAAATGTTTTTTTTATTTATTATTGATCTTTTTGTCCCACTCGATGTCATACCCTTCATAAGTATTTTTGTGATTTTAACCGACAAAACGTGGTTTGCGATAGCATGTTCTATGACAATTTTTGTTCCGTTTGATGTCTAGTATCACCTCTCTGAGTTTGTCGCCACGTCAAGGCAACACCCTGTATATATATATATATATATATATATATATATATATATATATATATATATATATATATGTATATAGTAGTTTAAACTAGCAACTAAATGCCGAAGAACATAGTTTATCTCATTTCCAGACACAGTAAAGCACATCCCTGTGGTAAAATACCAGTCTGATAACCGAAAGGTCTAATTTCGATGATAAACAAAAGGGATGACAATCTTATCAGGAAGCTTTATCTAAAGTTTGGTCACTTTTCTTAATCTGTAGGAAGTGAAGATTTCGAACCCTTTTTTCAATTTCTTTGGCATATAAGTGGAAATCTGCGTTATTCTCGTTTCAAAGTCTTGCAAAGCTATGTAGTTAGTTTCCGCAGTTTCTTATGAAATATTTTGTAAGGAGTTGATTTTTCAAAGAAAATAATAACTCTGCCACAAAGTTTATTAATACTTACGATATTTCTTTTCTTTAATTGGATGGAAAGTGTTAAATATTTCAATTTTTTACACATTAATCAAGAACAGAATATCAGACCAGAAACACGATTATTTTCTATAAATTATAAATTATTTTTTTGTTATTTTTTTTTTGCTTCACTATAATTGCTGCAGGATGTGCTATTATGCTACAAACAAATAGCTTAAGTAGTCATATTTTACTTCGCAACACATTATATTGTTCTAATTAATTCAAGTTTCCAATAATGGATACAATTTTACTATCTATTTATATATTGCAAAATTAAACATTGCAGATATCCCTGTACAGATGGATTCGGTTCCAAAATACCCTACATAAGTTTTATTTAATGATAAATAATTATAAAGATTATTAATATCAATAATATATAGAAACATTTGTCATATAATGAAGAAAAACCTGTCCCAAAGTACGTTCGTAACAAGATTAATGCTGATTTATCAGTATGTTAAACATACGTATATTGATTCATTGGACATTTTATGTATATGTGCAGTTTTTATTATGCATCAATCTTGTTTGTCAATATAAAACCTATGTACTCTTTAATAATCAATCTTAAACATGCTGTCAAAACATAATGTGTGACTATACATAATTTTCTGTAAGTTTATATCTTAACTGAAATTCGGTGTCTTATATTTTAATATTATCTAAGAAATCACGTCACTTTAACGATAGTTTGAATAAGTATGTTACTCAAAAGAGAAAATAGGATCAAGTTATTTTATCCAACTCTGGAATTTTTTAGGTTATTAAAAAGAGTGTTAATTTATTGCCGAAGGATGCATGTTAAGTTTTATGAACATAAATTATAAATCATATTTGAGTCACAACCCGATTTCTATCAAATGTAGTTTTAAAAGTATGCAATCTATGTAAAAAGATATAGGCTATTCTAGAAAAACTAGCGATACAGTAGACTTTAATTGCGAAGAAGTAAAGAATAAAATTATACTTGTTCTCACCTTTTTCTTTTATAAATACTCCTACCCTTATTTTTTATTAAAATTAATTTTATACTAGTACTATCGTTAATTGACCCATTTTAATATAAGTAAAAAAATCTGATGTGGACAACACGTGAGTTTCCTTATATAATGCAATGAATTTACTACTTTTACAGTTAAAAAATGTTATTCTTATAGCAGATGCTTATATTCTTTCCAAGATATTGAATTTTCTTCAATTAGTCGTCAGTTTCATTGATTTAGCGTCATTTTTATCAATTTGGCGAGATTTCTGTTAATTTGGAAACAATTAAAAATGTCGCCATTCCGCCAAATTT
Source organism: Amaurobius ferox (assembly GCA_951213105.1). NCBI lineage: Eukaryota > Metazoa > Arthropoda > Arachnida > Araneae > Amaurobiidae > Amaurobius > Amaurobius ferox. The sequence continues at coordinate 146,174,521 of OX578134.1, read as the reverse complement.
GGCGACATTCCGCCAAATTCGTCGCCAAAATCTCGCCAAGTGTTATGGAAGGAGGAATAAGATATTCTTACAGCAGGTAAATGACTATTGGCGTTCAAATACAAACGTATTACTCAAACTATATTTTTCATGAATGGCACGAGCTAGATCCAAGAGAATGATTTCACCAAATTTATCGCATGTTATTACATATGAAAAGTGAACATGTTTCTCAATAGGAAATATTTTTTTTTTATTTTATATAACTTTTTGACAATTTTTTTGGAAAAATGTGCAATATCTGGAGAACGGTTCGTGTTAGCGTTCTAAAATTTATGTCAATCGTTTTCTAATGAAAAATTACATAAGAAATGTCTATTTGCGTAACTTTATTAGCGGTTTTGATTTTTTGACATTTTTTTCAAAATTTCATTCGAAAATTTAGGAGTTCTGAACATTCGATTACGTATAAAAACAATAAGCTTCCAGTGTTTACGGATTGTGATTTTTGTACCAAATTTCGTTCGAATCGGTCCATTCGTTCGTCAGTTATCTCCACAGACTCACTGACACACAAACACACACACACATACTTTCACACACACACACATACCTTCACACACACACACACACACACACGCACACACAGACATAACTTCTAAAATGTTTGATTCGTGATCAGGGGTGCTTGAAATGTGCTCTCTCGTCGAAAACTCGAATTCGAATTTTCGACCACGTCACAATATATTCCTTATACATTATGTATATAAGGAAAGTAATAAGTGAAACAGACTTGCACTATTCTTTTAAAATATAATATCATATTCATAGGAAAACGCCAAGCAAAACATCAAGAGATGCTTTTGTTTTCTTATCTATAAGTTATAAATATATTTTCGTTAAAACATAATTCATCACGTTTTTCAAAAACATTTATCTCTTATTACAGATTTAACAGAAAATTCGAGACGATGAAGGAAGTAGATGAAATAGAAGAGTTTTCTTATTTGTGAATGAAAAGCTCCATTTATCTTTTTTACTTCTTCAAAAGCCCGTGAACTTTTTAAGATGAACATATTGTCCAACATGGAATAAATTGGCATCCAAACATAAAAATAAGTATGGAGAATAGAATAAAAAATATAATAATCCCTTTCTTTCAAATGAAAAAAGAGAACATGACATAAAATGTTGGTTTAAAACGTGTAAATTGTAGTGAAATAAAGAGGTTTATGTTTAGGAAGAAATTTGTTAACATTTTAGCAAATTTATAAGGTTTTCTTTTCTTTCCTTTTTTTTTTGCTATTTTCATTTTTATGTATCACAGGAAATGAAACTTTTAGAACAATATAGGTTAAAATATTGAAAACACAAGAGCTAAACGAAAAAAAAAATCACCTTAACTTAACACTTCTCTCGTTTTTCTCTGATCATTATATATTAAACAAATTTGTGTCATTTGGATCTAATGGTAAAATTATCTCTAGCATTTTCAAATTTAAAAATGAAGACCAAACATTACCATATGTCTCTTGAGAAATGGCTCGTTAATACCAACTGGCTCATGAATGTAATTCTATTTGGTGACTTTCTGGGATGTTCAAATTGGTTTTTTTAGAAACATAATGCGCCCATCCACACCCGGCCGCCCAATTTGCTGCTCTTAAGCTTCGGATGAGTCGTTCGGCCTGGGCTTTCGACGTTCGGCACCCATCCACACTTCAAACTCGATGAATGTGTGGTTCCAACGCCAAAATATATCGGTTTTAGACTGACCAATGCTAAGTCCAAATTTGAACCCCATTGAAAATTTATGGAGAAGTTTGAACTGCACAGTGTATGTAATTGGAAATCAAGACTCTATGCAGAAAGCATGGCATGGAATCAGTTCTAATATTATACAAAACTTGGTTTCGACGATAAAAAATCTGATGTGGGCAACACATGACTTTCCTTATATAATGCAAAGAATTTCCTATTTTTACACTAAAAAAATAGGTTTTCCTTATAGTAGATACTAATATTCTTTCCAAGATATTGAATTTTCGACAATTAGTCGTCATTTTCATTGATTTAGCGTCATTTTTATACATTTTGCGAGATTTTCGTTAATTTGGCAACATTTCAAAAAGTCGCCAAATTGGCGACATTCCTCCAAATTTGTCGCCAAAATTTCGCCAAGCGTTATGGACGAAGAAATAAGTTGTTCTTACAGCAGAAAAATGACTATTGGCGTTCAAATACAAAAGTATTACTCAAAGTATCTTTTTCCATGAATGGAACGAGCTAGATCTACCAGAATTATGTCACCCAATTTATCGCATGGTATTACATAGGAAAAGTGAGAATGTTTCTCAATAGGAATTTTTTTTTTATTTTATATGACTTTTTAATATTTTTTTGAAAAATGCGCAATATCTCGAGAACGGTTCATGTTAGCGTTCTAAAATTTATGTCAATCGTTTTCTAATGAAAAATTACATAAGAAATATCTATTTGCGTAACTTTATTAGCTGTTTTGATTTTTTGACGATTTTTTCAAAATTTTATTCGAAAATTTAGGGGGGTTCTGAACATTCGATTACGCATAAAAACAATAGACTTCCAGTGTTTACGGAATGTGATTTTTGTACCAAATTTGGTTCGAATCGGTCCATTCGTTCGTCAGTTATCGTCTCCACAGACTCACTGACACACACACACACACACACACACACACACACACACACACACACACACACACACAGACATCTCTTCAAAAATGTTTGATTCGTGATCAGGGATGCTTGAAACGTGCTTTCCCGTCGAAAACTCGATTTCGAATTTTCGACCCCGTCAACTTTCCTTATACATTATGTATATAAGGAAAGTAAAAAGGGTGTCTATGTTGTTATCCGCAATGATGAAAATACTATTAAACATTAAAATGTATTTATATATTTTAATATTATTTTCTAACATATTTAAATGAATTTTTGTCTTTATTTTTTACACCTGGCATTTTGTAATTTTTTGTATTTCATATTGGCATTTATTATTATGTGGAATGCTAACAAAAGTCTTCGTAAAATAAAACACTTCACTTTTAGTGGTTGTGGTTATTTCATTTCTTTTTGCAAACGCAATGTTGTGTCTGTGTCTAAATTTTTGACATTGACTGTAGAAGATACATTTTCGGCGTGACTATCTATTTGACTCTTTCGTTTCTTCATTTGTTTGGACTAAAAAATTCTGTAACAAAGAAACTATATTTTTTTTTAATTTTCGACACTTGATCATGAAAACTGAAACTTTTAGCTTCAATTGAAAAATGGAGATCGAAGCCTAAATTTAAAGGTAAGGGTTCACTTCTAAAATGGATCTGTCAGTCGCCCTTTTTGCAAGATTTTTGGCATTTGTACGACTTCAAAAATCTAAAAAAAAAAAACCTCTCGATTTTTCTGAAATTACAACTCTTCTAAAACTGTCGGCTGCAATTAATTATAAAAATAATTGAGATCGCAGACGAAAAATTGAGAAAGTCGGTAAGTTTTTTATGACGGGATCAATTCCTTTTCAGAGGTTTCACGAAAACAGTCGAAATTTTTCGACATCTGGAATATTTCGAATACTTTCTTGTTTTAAGCTTTATTAACAGAAAATTAAAATGTACACAAGATTCTAGGCCAAATATTGGCCTTGTATTCCAGGATCAATACATACAAGGCCTTTTTATAGTATAGATACGCTGCACGTATAGAACTCGCAAATTTTGATGTGGGGTTGGTTCTCAAGGACTAAACGTGTTAACTGTGACTGTCATCTTACTCCACCGATGTCACTAAATTTCCTTGGACGTCACTGGATCCTGTGTGCACAGCACATTTAAAAATCTTTGCGCATGGTGTTTACGTCTGGACATTGCCACTTTAAAATTAACCAACAATTTTTAACTGTAATAATGCGAAAACTTTTTGTTTTCTGGCAAATCCTCTCACTGTTTACTTTGGACCAAGACATAACAAATAACGAAACTTCCCATTACGACAAGCTGACAAATTTTTGATTGGTTGCCGAGCTGTGTGCCCAACCTTATAGAACCCTTCTAGGAACTCCTCTAAAGTCAAATCGTCTTCATAAATAATTAATTTGCGTAATAACATTTGCCATATTATTTATGAAAAACCAAACACACTTATCGTTTTAAGGATTTAATAGGGAAGAGGCGATGAAAGAAAAAAATAAAATAGGTCAGTTTTTTTATATTTCTTTTTCCCCATTCATCTTCAATTCTTTAGGAGTGGATGACCTTGTGAAGAAAATATATTGCATTTGCTGAATAAGATGACAGCTGAACAAAAAAATCATAAATGAAGTATATGAAAAGAAAATAAGAGCTTTTAGTTGTAAAAATTGATAGTAAAAATGTTTCTAAAGTGAATTAAATGAGGTAAATTTCGATGAAATAATTAAGTTTAAATTATTTTGCTAGTGTGTTTACAAATAAAAAACTTGCTTTATTGAATTTCTTGATTTAAAAAACTTGCTTTATTCGGAATAATATTTACGGTAACGTGATTATCACTTTCTTGTTTGCCTTATAAAATTGATATATTATGCAACAGACCGTTAAAATATTAGAGATCATAAAACTTGACCATTGGCGAATAAATTGATCAGATCAATGATATTAAAGTGTTGTTGTTAAGACCCAGACCGTCCGACCTACCAGAACGGTGTAAGGTAACTGTTTGGACGGTCGGGAAGTACCACCCAATTTAGACCGGAACCCAGTGAGGGAGGCATCGACAGGTACCGTGCCATCTTTCCCCTACCACCAACCTCTCGGAAGGATTTACGGACCCACATGTTTAACGTGATCGTACTCCGCATGAACACGGCGGCAGTTGTGGCAGCGTGCAAATCCAGCGCGCAAACCACTGGACTACCGCGCCCGAAAAGTGCCAACAGCACGCGGTGTTCCCAGGTGGTCACCCACCCAAGTACTAACCGCGCCCGATGCTGCTTGATTTCGGTGATCTAACGAGAACCGGTATTTTTGATATTAAAGTGTAAATGATGTGATCAATCAAAATTCTTAATAGGTTAATTATCTGATTTGCATAAAAATTTTTGAACATTCAAATGACACGTTTAATTTTATCATAGAAAAATGATAATATTTTAATCTGTTTTTTACCATCATTATTATCGACGAGTGTGAAAGTCATACATGTTTTTATAAATATTAATGTTAATTTTTTTCATACGACAAATTACAAACTTCATAATAACTTTTTAAGTAAATGGCGTTTCTGGTCTGTGTATTCCCAGCTGAAATAAGAGTTTCAGAAAAATGTAAACTCTTTGAACACCTATATATTTGAAATAGAAAACAGTGTTTCCTTGTTTCGTCAAAAATATTGTACAATTTTTGAGTATATAAAAATCGTTTCAATATTTTAATATTTTTAATATTCCCCCCCCCTCCCCCCAAAAAACCCAAGAATGTTTGGGAGGGGAAGGAGCTAGCGCCCATCTCTGCCCCTATTCCTGATAAGGAAAAAGTCCATTAGAAAGTAATAGAGCGGGTCAAGTTTAGTACAAAACAAATACGTTTTAGTCCAATAGAAAATGACTGTATGTATATGTGTGTGTTGTTTGTTGCGGGAAATCTAAGCGTCGTACGGTTATGGAATATGGTACTCAGGCACTTCAGAACCCGGGGCGATGTGCCTTAGCGACGTTTTTAAGAAATTTGAAATATTATTTTAGTTATTTTATTTTTAGCATGATTTTGAGCGATTATCCAACAAATGGGTTCCTTAACAACCGAAAATATTATCACAGAATTCCCCTTACCACACCATCTGAAATATCGAAAGCCGTTCTTTTCAATAATGCTTGGTTCAAATCCGTAGGACAACCTACGGTTCTTCCTACGTATTTATTTATCATTTTTAAATATATCGACACTTGCATTTTTGGGGTTATGATACTTATTTCGCTGCTTCCAAATAAGTAAGATTGACACGATTCTATAATTTGATAAAAATTTACGTGCACATCTTCACATCCAATCAAAATTATTTTTCTAATTTATGTTTTTTATTATTAAATTATGCTGTTTTTATCATTTTATGTATTTAATTGTAATTAACAAAACTATTGAAATTTTCAAAGATCTGTGCGTTACTAATTTCAAAGTAGTGTAATTTTTTTCAATGTTATCTAATAACGTGAAAACACATATTTTAGAATGTGTCTAAGAGTTGTGTCTGTGTTAGAATGTGTCTAAACGGACACAATCTAAAATATGTGAGCAGCGCATAAATGAAACTAGTCATTTTCTCTTTCTCTTTTGTTATTAATATAAATCGAATTAGTATATATTTGCTTCTTTATATGAAAAGGTAGTTTACTTAAAATATCACCAAATTCCCAGTTTTTCAATTATCTAATTTTTATTTGGTAATTTCTTGTTTTTATTGCCGTGAAATCTCTAAAGGGAAACTTTGTCTAAACTTCGCCATCTTAGCATATCGAAATTGATTGCGTAAGATTTCTCATAAAATATTTTACAGGAACCAATCATTTATTAAATACGGATGTATATATTTAATTTACTATCTCAATTTTTAATTTGTTTTTGGTTAATAACGCGAAAAATAACTATATTTAATGTGAATAATGTTAAAAAGAACTGTATTTAATGTGAATACTGTGAAAAAAAATCTGATGTGGGCAGCCCATGACTTTCCTTATATAATGCAATGAATTTACTACTTTTACAGTTAAAAAAAAATGTTATTCTTATAGTAGATACTCATACTCTTTCCAAGATATTGAATTTTCTTCAATTAGTCGCCATTTTCATTGATTAAGCGTCATTTTTATCCATATGGCGAGATTTTCGTTAATTTGGCAACATTTAAAAATGTCGCTAAGTTGGCGACATTCCGCTAAATTCGTCGCTAAAATCTCGCCAAGCCTTATGGACGGAGATATAAGTTATTCTTCCAGCGGATAAATGACTATTGGCGTTCAAATTAAAAAGTATTACTCAAAGTATCTTTTCTCGTGAATGGAACAAGTTAGATCCACAAGAATGATGTCACCAAATTTATCGCATGCTATTACATATGAAAAGTGAACATCTTTCTTAACAGTTAATATTTTTTTTTAATTTACAGGATTTTTTGATAAATTTATTTGAAAAATGTGCAATATATTGATAACGGTTCATGCTAGCATTCTAAAGTTTATGTCAATCGTTTTCTAAGGAAAATTTACGTAAGAAATGTCTATTTGCGTAACTTTATTAAAGGTTTTGATTTTTGATTGATTATGTTTGGAAACAATAGGCTTCCAGTATTCACGGATTGTGATTTTTGTACCAAATTTCATTCGAACCGCTCCTTTCGTTCGTGAGATATGGTCTCCACAGACTCACTGACACACACACACATACACATCCCTTCAAAAATGTTCGATTCGTGATCAGGGCTGCTTAAAACGTGCTCTCCCGCTGAAAACTCGAATTTGAATTTTCGACCTCGTGATACTTTCCTTATACATTATGTATATAAGGAAAGTAATAAATATATTTTTTTAAATGTTTACAAAATCAAAGTAGACAGGAGAGTAAATTACCAAGAGTGCATTTCATGAAAATCTGATAGTTCGACATTTTCAATTACACGGTATGACACATCGTACATAATAACAGCTGTACCTATGACTATTGTTGAGTCATGTTCTAACATCCACTAAAGCTATAAATCTAACATACATGTTACCGTTCGCTATTTCAAATATTCGACTTTGTCGCAAAAATGTTCCTTTACATAGCATATTATATATTGCAGATAATGTAAAATGCCTTAAATATTACCTAAGTATATATAGAAAATGTGATAGTAATGCCTAAGAGGCAACACAGCTGAGTTCTCTGGTTCAAAAGTGCTGCTAGGAAAGAATAAAAGCTATTTCAAAATATTATACGTAATGTGGATGGGGTAAGGAAAATAGGTCCTTAAATTATTTCAAGCCTATAGCATTTGTTTACTTTGCCTCTACAAAACCGACCCTATTTAAAATAAGATGCACTTTTTTGTGAATTTCTTGAGTATTTTAAGTTCGCCTATTTATTGCTTCTTCGAAACGTATTTATAATTTGTTAATTGTTCATATCTAACAAGTGACAGTTAAAAAACTTAGCCGCTACCCGCGGGCAGTACAGCTGGTAAATATTAACACATGTTGTAATTGTGTTAACGTGTTAAAACATGTACACGCGGACAAGTTAAATAGCTGGGTTCGTAAGTTCTTCCAAGAGGTTGATGGTAGAGGATGGAGGTTTCTGTCCCTTTGAATGCTACCCACATTGGGGTCCGGTCTAAATTGGGCGGCACTTCCCAGCCGTCCAAACAGATACCTTACACTTTCGGGTAGGTCAGAAGGTCTAGGTCGAAATAGAAGAAAGATGTTTTAAATTTAAATTAGAAGGGAAATTAAATAAAATTTTAATGTGTGAATAAATTTTACGAAATACGATTTATAAACATGCCAACACGCCTCTGTTAAATGTCCCGCTTGAATGTTGGTAATTCATGTTAGAATTTCATTCAGAAGTTATAGAAGATATAAATAATTAAATTCGTTTAAACTATTTTATTTAAAATCGTGTTGGATTCACGGGTTACAAAATTTCCCAGTCCAGATGCTTTTTGGTAGGTCGGACGGTCTGGGTCTCAACAACAACATTCCAGATGCGTCTGACGGTTCAGTACTTAATTGACAGCTCTGCATAAGTCCAAACGTATAATGTATGCAGTACATGTAATTATTAAAAGTATTTTCAAAACAACGTAGGTCAGATACTCTAAATTACTATTAGAGAAATTTTATGAAACCCTATATAGTGAATTTTCTTGTCGCGCAATACAAGGGTAAAAACTCTTCCTGACACATTGCCAATATTACCCGGAGTTTGTAGTCGTCAATCATTTGCTCTGCTTAATTTGATTGGCTGCGCCGAATAAGACCGCAGCTTTCATTATATATATGCAACATTTTTTTCATGAAAGTTATTGATAAAAAAAAATCATATTTTATATAAAATTTAATTTCAAAATTTTATTGGTGCATATGGGCAGAACACAGATATATTCCACTTTAAATGTTTCGCAATATCGTACTCCTTGACGAAATAAAATTGTCTGTTTTAGACTTTATTGAGCACTGTTCAAATAAATGACTGCGGTAAAAAAATATACTTGTGAGTTCTGACCTGTCAGGGCACAATTAAAATAAAATGAAATTTAGACCTTAAATGGCAGAATTAGTGTCAGAAATATAAATTAATATTATTAATATTATTAAAAAAATAATATTAATTTCACTTCCCGTATTTTAATAGGACATTTTGGTACCTGTGGGAGATTCGGAAAAAGACCCCTTGCTTATAAATTTACTCTCCTCCACCTCTTTCATATTTATTAAATATGAACTTAAGCCCCAATGCCCCAATCATATGCAAGACCCAAGATAATTGTGAATGATAAAAATGGGAGTGGTCTAATGTGTACCGGACCATATACTTTAGTATTACATTTCCCAGTTATACATAATTAAAACGTGTTTGAAATATTTTAGGACAGTATTGATATTATTGTTACATTTAACTTTAATTTGAAGATTTTCACTGCATTTATTAGACAGCATACATATGAGTAACGAATTTATGATATTCATGTAGCATATTTAATTTTTTTATTGCACCATGGTAACTAATTATATTTCGTCGTATGATTGAGACACTGTGTGTAATTTAGAACTTTAATAAGTAGAAAATGTAAAGCATTAAATGAAATATTTCATATATGTGCACTTTTATTTTAAGCATATGGATACACCCTGATATTTAGTTAAGCATAAATGGATAAAGTCTTATATTTAGTTATCAGTTACGTTACACATTGAACGAAAGTAAAATTTCCTGCTCATATTTGTAATTTATAAGTTTTTAGAACTGTGGGAGGTTTATTAAATTTAAAAGATATTCATTAGATATATGCCTTCTTAAAGTGTTGAGGGGGCAGCATTGCGTCACTCATCGCTACGAAAGATTCACCTCGGCCCGGAAGGATCCTTTTGGGCTAGAAGGCATAGTGCAGGAGCAGCAACCTAAAGGTTCCGAGCTCGAAATTACTCCCCGCCATCGAGGGATCATGCGCCCTCCCCCCCCCACACACACACAATGTGGCCCGTGCACGAGATGGCAGTACTGCAGTGACGCACACTTTCTCCTCTCCTTTCCGGGTTGACCACGACTGACGTCACGACGCTGCATAATGAGGTACGACTCGCCTCCCGGCTATATCTGCTCACCAAGTGAGTTTCAGTGTGGGGACGCGTTGTGGGTTTTCTGGCCGGCCCCCCTTCTCACAGAAATTTGACCGAGTTCCTCGCCAGGAAGGGGAGTTCGAGGGGGCAGCATTGCGTCACTCATCGCTACAAAAGTCTAGCCGGCTATTCCCTCGGCCCGGAAGGATCCTTTGCGGCTAGATGGCATAGTGCGGGAGCAGTAATCTAAAGGTTCCGAGTTCGAACATATCCCCCACCATCGAGGGATCGTGCGGCTCCCCACAGTGTCGTGGTTTAATTTAAATCAATAAAATATTGTTAGTTAGACGTGGTTGTTGATGCCTCATTCTGTTTGAGATTCTTGAAATTTGAAAACTACTATTACTGAAAATTTGTCTCTCGGGTTCCAGAATTACAGCATATACCAAGTTCTGGGACTCCCACTGTTGCATTTTGCAATCGACCAATAGACAAATTTATATGCAGCTATATTGATCACTGCTCATGAAGTGTTAGTTACAAAATGTTCTTGAATTTTGCCGTACACGTAACAGTGTGCGATATATATGTCCCGTTAGTCTGAAATGTGTTCATTATTTGTTTGTTACTTCCTTTAATTTTAAATTTGGCATCTTGTTCCAACACCGTAAGTTAAATATAAACTTTTTTGCAGATAACAAGACCGCCAAGATAAAAAATACCAAAGACAAAGATAGATATAAATAACACGGTCTTGCAGATAACAAGACCTTGCAATTCAAATTTTATTTCTATATTTTTCGCAGCGTAAAAATATAAACGTAAATAACAAGGTCTTAAACTAAGCCAAGAAACAAACCCTCAATCCCTTCGATCGGTTTGACTACAGATTGGACGCCGAGGAGAAAATTGCTGTTTCAATTCGCAATGTGCTTAAATGCATCTACACATTCGTATATGTGTCACTAGCCTTCTCCATCACATATAAGAATATGTGATGGAGAAGATGAACCGCGCAAGATGGCCCAACCTCTAAATCTCCATTCTAAAAACATCTGCTGTTAACCAGCAGTTTCGTAGATGACTACGAATTGATCACCTCAGAAAGACATTCAGATCCTCTCAAAACTATCTCATTAGAATAGACATTGTTCCTGTCAATACAAATAATAACTTCTATAAACGCGAGGTGCGGTATACAAGAGTAATGTAATGCACATTCGATACGATACAGTCACAGAGCAATCAGCCATTCCAACTTACAGTCATCTGCTATTGACGAAGGTCATTTACCCGATATTAACTATATAAAGGCAAGAAGTAAAATCCATAATACATTAATATATGCATATCCCCTTACTTGATGTTTTTATTAATATTAAGATATTTGCACCCACATTTTCCCATTATGGAGCAGCAAATATTAAACTTTCCATTTATCCATTTATGTATCATTTTACATATCCTCCATCATGCTTTAATAAGGAAGTTTTGCTAGAAATACACACTTCATGGTTCTATATTGGTATTCCATTCATATTGAAATGCGGCTTGCAATACCTGATTTAAGAGATTTTATTTCTTTCAATTCGGCCTTGAACACAAAGTCACAAAAGCATACAATATTTATGCAAATGGAAACGAGATATTACGTATCTGCTGTGTGTTAAGCACGACTTAATATAGTGAAAATAATTTCCCACGAAAGTAGAGTATAAATGAATATAAAACACTAGGATATGAAAGAAATATTTCAACAAATAAAAGCATGTTGAAAATAAATTAATAACTGGTCCACATTTTTGGATATAATGTATTTCTTTCAGCATGAAAAGAATATTCCTATCTTATTTCAACTTCGAGTACACCTCTCCATTGAATAAATTACTGTTATTATGCAAAATACTTCTAGCTTTACTCGAATGGAAGAATTCCAATTATTATATAGGTGAATGTATATATATATATATATATTGTATGTACTATTTTTACATTAAGTCATTTTTTTCAAATTCACCTGATCCCAATTTTCTTACGTATTTGTACATGTAGCAAAATATCTTATGTGGAATGGCATAAGAAGTTTGCTTCAACTGCAGTGATGAATTTATGAAATTAAAAATATTTCAATTTTTCTTTAATTATGCTTTATTTAAATTTAGGAGTAAAATTTATCTAAAATAAATAAATTACCTTTTTATATTGTTCGATAAATCCAATACATTGCACAAATTTTATCGATGCTCAGCTTGCCAAATCATTTTTTTAAACCAATCGTTTTAGTGCTATACCATATGAGTTCGAAGCTGTGTCCCAGTTCGTATGACATGAATTTAGGTCACCAGTTATGATCATGTTACTGCAGAGTCCTAAAAGTACTTCTAGGTCGTTGCTTGGGAAACTTCTCGTATTTATTGTAGGGATATACACAGAAGCAAATGTAATCGGGTTCAAATTTGGAATAGTGATTTTGATGTCAGATTACTGAGGAGGTGGCACAGTCAGATGGGTTTCAGAAATCATAAAAATATCAAAATTATTGTTTACAGCATCATCACGCATATCGTCGAGTTTGGTACGCACACCATTGTCATTCTAAAAGCCGACTTTCAGAGACTGCAAGCAATAGGAAGCCAAAAGAGAGAACATGGCAAAAACCAAAGGAAGGTCGAGAGTGGTGGTGGTGGTGGTGGTAGTGGCGGTGGTTATCCAGGCAACATATCATATCGCTGGTAGATATGCCAGATCATATCAACTTCCGTCGACGCTGAACGGGGATCAGGATAAGTTGAAATGCACGCAGGACCAAGTCCTTGTTGTGTGTGCTTCTTATATGAATGAGTGTCGAAAGAAGGACGGTATAGTCAACACCAGTGTTGACCATGGTTTTTTAATTTTAGGTAGCGTTTCTAGGGACCGTCGGATCAACAATTTGTTCGCTAATTTTAGGGAGGGGCAGTCTCCTCGATTTGCCCACTGACAACGACAGAAAAATTTACATTTGTTTTGATACCAGCGTTTTGGAAAGGACGGCTTTGATTTCCAAGCCTGCCTGCTTGAGCGGGGTTAGAGAAATTGTTAAAATTCCTAGCATTAAATCTGCTACTGGGGGAGGCCCTACTTTTGCTAGTCACGGACGAATTGCCCGGATTCATCGGGCAACCTCACCTATTGGCTGCGTGCGGCCCATTGCAATTACAGCACAACAGGTAAGTGGTCTAACGTCTTACAGTCTACGGCGGAGTAGGTCCCCACACATTTCACATATTTCAGTGGCAGGGTGCATACCTCTGACGAGTAAAAATACCCGGCACAGCCATCAAACTGGGAGGCAAAACCTTTCCTACCTGTGTAGGGCTCCAGCTTCACTTCAGTGGTGCTTAGCAAATTATCAATCTTGAATAAATTCCCCGGGTTAGTCCCGTGCATAAACTGCAGGTAACAAAGGGGGGGGGGGTTCTTAGTTCCCCTCCTGGTTATACGAACATTACTAAGGACGTCGATGCCTATGGCTTGCATCATCTCAGTAATGGTCTCAATTTTGGTGGCTACTAGCAGTCCACTGATCACAATCTTGACCGATCTGTCCTCTTTAAAGTTGAAAGTCTTTACTTCACATCTTTTGAAGTGTGTGTTTCACTCACTAAAATGGCTTTCCGTTTTTACAGTACGTCTGAAAAACCTGCCTTCCAGTTTACTCTTTATGCCAGGGGCACTTCGCTCCAAACTGGCGATGATGGCCGGCCAATCAGGTTGCTGATCAGTAGTGGAGGTATGTTCGAAAGGGAGGTGGTGGGGGCGCAGCTGCGTCCTTTCCAGTACCGCTTTTCCCTGGCTGAGAGGTAGTTGAATTCTTATTGGTGGGCCCAGAGTCTACCGCTTTTATAGCTCTCCTTTCTGTTAAAGTAAGTCTGGTGATGAAACCATCTTCATCCACTTTAGTTCTTTTACTGTTATTTCCTAAGAGGGTTCTCTTTCTAGATTTAGTGTTTGTTTAAACGTTAAAGATATTATGTTTTGAATAATCAGAGTTTAAGTTTAGGTTCTTAGCAGAATCAGCTACTTCAGCAGCAGGGTCCACTTGAGAGACTTTAGGAGTCTTCTTTACAAAGCTCTCCACATTACTATCGATATTAGAATCACCGTTTACATCATTAACAATATTACCATCACAATTTACATTATTTATAGTATTAGCATCATTATTATCAACAGTCCTAACATCATTTTTAACAGTCCTAACATCAGATATTTTGGGGTGAGTCTCCGTTACAGGGGTAAGGGGAGATTTAAAGCGAACGCAGACCGCCATCTAGTCCAGGTCTTCTTCCATCTTGGAACATCGATTCATCAGCTCAGCCATCGCCAACTTCTCTTCCACTGTCTTATTACGTCTGTGCTTCAGGAGCATAATTTTATGTTCAATGTCCAGGAAGTTTTTTTTTTCAAGCCTAAAACGTCCTCCCGTGAAATAATAACTGGATGGGATTCCTCCATATGCGCAACTCTGCCATCACTACCACCCTCCAATATCACTTGTCCAGGCGTTACCTGGTCTACGCCGCTCATCACAGCAGCACTTATCACACACGACCTTCCACTACGGAGTCCAAATCAACAAAATAAGGACTACTGTGATTATGGTACTTCTAAGACTCGTGAGATCTTTTATAGAGCTAGTGCATGCGTTGTTAAATGTATTAGAGAGCACAGTGTCTGACTGTAGATTTGGGGGCAATTAACCAATTGCTTACAGGTGGGACAGCGTCTATCCCAAACGAACAGCCTCTCAAAAAGACGGGTACTTGACATGCCCTATCTCAAACAGTTCTATCACCCTCTGCAGGCATTGGGGTTCATGGACGCCATTGTCTGGATTAGATGTCCTGTTGGATTAGATGATGGATTAGATGCCATGTTAGATTAGGCGTCTTGTTTAGCTTCCATTTTTAGATGTAGATTATTCGGATAAATTTGAGAAAAAGTAATACTCGAAATCTTTTTAGGTATGGATATCGCGAAAATGTATAACCTTAATAACGTTAGTAGTTTTTTTTATTAAAAATCATTATATTTTTTCTGGAGTACAATTTGGACTTTATTTTACTTACAGAAATCCTGAAAACATATTTAAACAACTTTGTATTGCAAATGTTTATTATATTTCACGTAATATTTATTATATTTTTCTCACTTTTATTATGTTTTTGAATGTTTTCCTATACTTTGAGTCCTGTAACAAATTTGAGACCGGCTTTTGAAAAAATCCATCTGTAAAAATCCTGAAAAAATTCATCAAATTGGATCCCACTAACCTGTGAAACCATCTATAATGTATTGTCTTGAAAAGTATCGGACAAGAAAATATGCTATAACTGTTGTGATAAACATGCTGCATGGACCAATTTGAATAGAGTAATTAGAAAATTAATAGTAATTACTTTAAGAGCTTAATGAAAAATTTATAAATCAATTACTCCATTCAAATCAAGATCCCTGCATCAAATTTTTCACGGGTCGGATTCTCATGTCAAATCAATTAAATCTTAATGGCCAAATAAACAATTAATTAAAATGATAAATTTCGTATAGTAGAATTACCCAAGTATTGACATGAGAACCTTAAAATAAAATAAATAATGTAAAATGAATTAGTATCATTCATAATAAGTACAATCATTGTTTAAAATATAAAAGAATTATTTATTATTTATAAATGTTCATCAGGAATTCTAAGGCAGATACTTATGGTAGAAATTATTTAAAACAAAGAATTTTAGATGTAAACATGCTAAATAGCTTCATCAAAATGTAACATATTGACAGATAATGCTCTTAATAATATTATAACATTAAGATATAAATAAAGAACTACTCACAGTTTGCACAACATAAAAAAAAATAGGAACTGATATAAAATATCATCCTTGAAGTAGCTTATAATGGTATTAACCATTTTACTTAATCACTTCAGCCTGACCTTATGTGACAGACATTATCACTCTATCTTATTCACCTTAACTTAATGACACACTCGTTGAAACAAAATCTTTAACACAAAATGACATCTTGGATCTTGGCGATACTTATGTGCTATCTATGCCTTATATGCATAGACATAAAGTTGGATTCACATATTCTAGTCGATAAAAAAACATATTTTCAGAACTGAGCTACACATTTTAACATTTTTCTTTGTAAAAAAACCACCAACACACTATGACACTTCTCTAAACACACTGACTCTGACATCTAAAAATTACACCTCCCCTCTTCCCAGGGAAGGGGGAGAAAAAAAGAAAAAGCTGCTTCCCAGCTCACATTCACATGTTGCTAGGACCCAGTAACAGAAGAACAAAATAATTAAAAAAATGACTTCTGGGTAAGAAAGAGACGTACCAATCAACCATTGGTTACTGACCAGTGATGTCACTTTGATCCACGAATTGTAGAAAGGGGGGAAAAAGTTGTTTCTTCGCATGCTCAATGAATTCCCAGAAAAACCTCTGCTCACAGGGAACTTAGAATTGATGATCTTGCACATCTGTCAAGGATGGTAATTGAATGCACTTGCAATCCATTCGTGCCTAATCGTGGTGTTAATGGCTGCAAATAAATGCCAGATTGTAGACAACATGAGAGGTCTCGTTTAGCTTTCAAAATTCTGTTTTTCCACACCTTAAAATGTCACTTAAGGTTTTGAGTGATCTTGCTAAATGCTTTTTAATGGCTTTAGTGCCTTCTACTTCGAAGCCACTGTGGGAAAAACATTCACTACCTCGGACCACCATGAATTTAAGAAAATGTTCTCAATGCAAAGAATAGTTTTCTGTAGTAAAGTTATAAAGTGTTATGATGAGTTTAAAGTTTTTAAACACATCACAACATTCCATCCCCCGTTTGAAGCAATTGAAGTAATCGTACCATCAAAATATCAATGTCTGAGAACAAAAACAACCTTAAAATGCTTTGCAACTGTGAGTAGAAAAATTAAAATTAAATGAGCTAAAAACAAAATAATAATACAATATACATATAAATTTCTGAATAAACATGATGTGCACATCAAAATAGAAAAAAAAATATTAACAATGTATCAAAATTAAAATTTCATGTATGTTGATGTAAAGTATTAAAAGTTGTAAATTCCTTGGTGAATTTATTTTTCACCTGCAAAACACTTTCATATTCACTGCAATCATACTCAATGATATTCGAAAGTTCAATAAAGTTCAACAGTGACTACTTGAGCTGTATGTCCATTGATTATTCATTTGTAAATTGATTGTTCATTTGTAAAGTTTATCATATCTTTGAACTTTATGTCCATATAATTAACATAAATTTGCAGAAAATGTAAAATTTGTGTCTGCATCACCAAAAAAAAATTTTTTTTTAAACAGTATGAATTAATAAAAATTGTACATGTAAATCAACATAAAAATTTCATATCCATATATTAAATACATAAAATTAAAATAATCTGATAGCAATAATATCATTCATATTTTTTTTTTACAATCATTGTATCAATGATGTTTACCATTGTAACATCATACACTTATTTCTGCATTTGTAAATTTCATCAATTTTTTTTTTTTTTTTTTTACTATTTGAGTAGATAAATATATAGTAATTAATAATAATGAATACATAAAAAAATCACATTCTAATATCAATTACAATATTTGCATTAGTTTTCATTTTCAAAAATATAGCCAATTTTCAATGTGAGCTGCACATGTTTACATATTATATATATATACAATTGTCTATTACTACATTCAATGAACTACATAACCTTTGAATGAATGTATTCAAAATTTGATAAATGCAAATGAATTCTATCAGTAATTCAAAAAAAATATGATTAAATGTTTATTTTGTGAAGTAAAAATAAAATGTTTAAAATCCCAAAATGTGTTATAAAAATGAATGAAGTGTAATTTAATTTTAGTAAACAAACTTGATAATTTCAATACTGATTAAGATTTTACTACAAATGCATGTGTGAAACAATGCTATATGAGCTTTTAAATGACCTTAATTTCAGATAAAAATTAAATTGCTGATTGGACAAAAAAAATTTCTAAACAAAATGATGGCCGAATGAATTCGACAGAGCAGCACAAACAGAAAATTCACATGATCAGAATGGAGAAAGAAATGAGAACAAAATTGTTTTTCCTCTCCTGCAATTTTATAAAATCTTGAAAAAATTTTTGAAATACAATATGAGAGAATCGAAAAGTTCTTCTCAAAATTGTCACAAGTTTGACAAACAATATGCTGACATAGATACTTGACAAGAAATCAGAAGGGGCCCATAAAGGGTCAGAAGAATTGAATCGTTGTCTGACCAGCAGACTAAGGATTCAAAAAAAAAAAAAAAATGCAGCTGCGTAAAAATGAAAGAGATGATTTCTGTACAAGAACATCCCAACATAAATTTATCAATAAATTTAGAATCATATGAAAGTTAAAATTGAAATTTATGAGAATGAATGCTGATAAGTAATACATTATATTTTAGAATGAAATTATAATGAAAACCTATAAATTTAGTGAAATAATAAATGAAAATAATAATTCATGATGTTTAAATGAAATTATTATTTATTAAATTTAAGAAAAATTTTAATTTATTTTATTTGAAATATTTAATTTTACCATTACAAGATTATTATAAATGTGATCTTAAGGGTGGAATTCTAAACAATTTGTTAAAGTGAATTTTCATTTCTTTAAGTGATTCGAGATATTTAATCACTGCATTGTCATTCCGAAGAATTCGAATAATTTCAAAAGGACCCTGATATTTTGGTCTTAATGAACCTGTATGTGTTAATGCCTTCATGTAAACTTTGTCACCTAAATTTAATTTCTGTCCTTTGCAATTCTTTAATCTTTCCTGAATTTTTTCATTTGCATTATCTTGATTTTGAAAAACCTGATTTTTGATTTCCTCTTTTAATTTATTGTTTTCCTCAATAAATTGTTCAATAGATTTAGATGTCTCCCTGATTTCGGAGAACATATCCAATGGTAACCTTAGTTCTCTATTGAAAAAGAGCATATTTGGAGAAAATTTAGTTATTGAGTGTTCTGACTGATTATAAAATAATTTGAATTTTAGAATTTGGTTATGCCAATCAAAATGTTCATTACATAAGCAAGCAAGAGTTGATTTCATAATACCATGAGAGCGTTCTAAAAGTCCATTACTGCTCGGATGAAAAATAGAAGATTTGTGATGATCAATATTTAAATCAGAAATGAATTCTGAGAATTCTTTAGATGTAAATTGCGCGCCATTATCGGTGTAAATCACTTTGCAAAATCCAAACCGAGAGAAATATTGATTTAAAACATCTATAATAGTTTGCGAAGAAATATTCTTAACTGGAAAAACCTCAAGATATCTACTAAAATGATCTATTATGGTAATAATGAAATTATGTTGTTTAGTTGAGCGTACAAGCTTTCCAACAATGTCAATAGAAATCACTTCTGATGGACAAAATCTCTTCGCCTGAAGTTTCACAGGTTGTTTAGCTAATTTCTTTGATTTAAATTTAAGACATTGAGAACAATTCAAAACAAAGTTTTTTGTATCAGCAAACATGCCATGCCAATAATATAATTTTCCTACAAAATTGTATGTCTTACTAACACCAATGTGTGCGGCATGTGCTGAATAAATAGCAGCTTTCTGCAATGACTGTGGTAAAACAATTTTGAAAGCATTTGCATGATGCTTTTTAGATCTCATTTTCATCATCAATATATTGTTTGAAGAATCAATTTTGAATTTTTTGAATTTATTTTTATTTGAATTGTCAATTACTTCTTGTCTTACTTTTGAAATTTTATCATCCTTCAACTGTTCAGCTAAAATATTCTCATTAGATAAACTTTTATCAGATTGAAAAATGTTGTTCATTAAAAATTTTACATTATTATTGGAAAAAATCACTCTACTAAAATAATCAGAAGGATTTGAAACACCTTGAATATGAGAAATAGAAAATTTAAATTGCTGTAAGTATAATAGCCATCTACATGTAATGTCACTCTGGGATTCTAAATTCAGATGATAAGAAAGTGCCTTAGCATCACTCAAAATTTTAAACTCTGCACCAATCAGATAATCTTTGAAATGTCTAACTGACTCATAAATTGCTAAAAGTTCAAGTTTTAAACTGGGGTATCTAGTTTCAGAGTCTTTCAATTTTCTCGAAAAGTATTGTATTGGATGTAATTGATTGTCATATTCTTGTGCCAAAATTCCACTTAGAGCTACTTTACTCGCATCAGTTATAAGAAAAAAAGGTTTGCTGAAATTTGCATTTTTGACAACTGGTTGACCTAAAATAGCTTGTTGCAATTTTAAAAATGAATTTTGACATTCTTTAGTCCATTTGAATTTAGCTTTTTTTTTTGTTAAATTTACAAGAGGTTCAACAATTTCTGCATAATCTTTGATTAAAATTCTGAAATAATTTGTCATCCCTAAAAATGTTTTAATATGCTTATTGTTTTTTGGAGTGGGAAAAGACTCAATTTTTTGGATATTCTTATCCGAAGGAGAATAACCATGTTTGTCCACCTTAAAGCCAAGATATTCAATTTCAGATTTAAATAATTGAAGTTTATGTGGATCCAGCGTTAAATTAAATTTGTTTAACCTGTCAAAAATTAATTTCAATTTGTCTAAAACTTCAGAGAATGAATTGCCTCCTACAATGATGTCATCAAGAAAAAATTGAATACCTAAATGTTTAATATCTCCCAAACATTTTTCAATAAGTTGAGAAAAATAACTAGTACTATTTGCAGTACCCTGGGGTAATCTAGTAGGTTGAAAATTCCCTGATTCTGTGGAGAAGGCCAATTTCGGTTTATCTTCATTTCTCAATTTAATTTGAAAAAAAGCACTTTTTAAATCCAATACACAGTATAAATTTTGACCAGCTACTTCTTGCAAAATATCATGAATATTAGGTACAGAATATTTAAAATGTGTTAATATACTATTTAAAATTCTATAATCAATCACAGGTCTATATTTAATGTTTTCAGGTTTTGTCGATTTATTGATTTGTTTCTTTTTCACCATAATTAAAGGAAATGCATAATTTGAATTAGTATTCTCAATAATACCTGCCTCGAGAAGTTGTTGAATTTCTTTCTGAGCAATAGGTTTTACTAAATGTGGAAGCTTATATGGTTTACATTGCACTGGATAATCATGTATTAAGTTAAATTCAGGAGTTACTTCAGTCGTTACACCAAGAGTTTTGTAATTTTTTGAAAAAACTGCAAAATTTTTCAAAAGCATTTCTTGAACTTGTGTTTTTTGATCAGGATTCAAGTGATCAAGTTTAAAATCATCTTTACTAAGTTCTGATTTTCTAAGTTCTAAAATTTTAGAATTTATGTTATTAATTTTTGCAATGTTTTGTTTTGCCTGTGGCTTAATGTCAAAATTAGGGTTAAGAAACATTAATTTAGAATTTTTCTTAATATTTACATTTTGATTTGTATTATTTGACATTAGTATCATTATTTTGTCAACATTATATACTGAACAAATTCCACTTTCAATTTGAATGTTAATTTTGTTATTGGTGGGAATAGCCCAAAATTCAGAGTTTAAATCTGGTTTATCAACTTTAAGTTCCGCCAATATGGTTTGCATAGGTGCAACATTTAAATTATTAATTGTTCTAGCAAAATTATTTGATTTCTCATCATTGTTTACATTATTTTTAACATTACAATTTTGTATGGTTGCATTTAAATTTGAAATATTACTGGTTCCTGAAGAATTAATTTTTGAATTTGGAGTTTCATTTACATTTAATATTAATTTTTGATCAATATATTCATTGTTTACTTGATTCATTTCAATTTGAACATTACTGTTGTGTAAAATTAATTTGTTTTGTGACATATCTAAAATAAGCTTGCTTCTTTTTATAAAATCAAAACCAATTATCATTTGATAATCACTAGACCAAGTGTCATTTGTCACAAAGAAAACATTTTTGAAATATTTATTATTTATTTTAAAACCAAATTCAACAGTATGCTTAAAAGGAATGATGGATTGATTTAAGGTTTGAATAGTCACATTTCTTGATAAATAATTTATTTTTGTTTTTTCTCTAATTTGTTCAAAAAGTTGATATGAAATAAGAGATAAAGAAGCACCTGAATCAATTAAGGTTAAAACTTGAAAATCATTAACAGAAATTTGTAATAATGGAAGATAACAGAGCCTAAAATATCACCGTCTTCAACTAATTTGCATGAAGCAATGATTTGAGAATGAATAAAACCTGAATTCAAAGAATTAGTAGAATTTTGTGAATGTTCAATATCATTTTTATACACAATGTTGTCATTAGAAACATGAGTGCGGGGAATTTCAATGGGTACGTGGGAAGCTACCCCCGCTTTTGTAGTTAAATCAGTATTGATATTAAAAGTAGATTCCCTTTTTAGTTTAAATTTGCTGTATTTTGATTTTGTTCCTGTGCAATTACTTGTTGTTCATAATTGTTTTGAGTTACAGATTGCATTTGAGGATATATTTGAGAAGGATAGGTCCAATTCTGTACTTGTGGAAAAAATGGAATTGCATTCTGCATATTAAAATTTTGTGGAAATCTAAGTTGCTGTTGATAATTTTGCTGATAATTAATGTTCCTTGGTCTCCACTGTCTAAATCTTTGTTGTCTATAATTTCTATGAGTATTATTGTTATTAAAGTTAAAGTTACCTCTTGGTCTAAATTCCCTTTTAGTTTCATTTTTTTGATTAAATTTCCAATAATCTTTACAATTTAAAGTTAAATGTGGTTCTCCACAAATCAAACAACACAATTTTTGTTTAGTATTATCTTCGTTTCCAATATTTACATTGTTTAATTGTCCTAAAACTTCATGTAATACAGCTTCAGTTGCTAACTGTTTAGATTTAATATCCTCAATTTCAGAATTTGAGCTTGTAATATTTAAAATGTCATTTGCTTCCTCACTTAAAGCTCTATCAATTGTTTTGGCTATTTCTAATGCCTCATTAAATGTTTTGGGTCCTCTCTTTTTTTTACCTCAATTCTTATATCAGATCTCAAAGCTTCAAAAAATTTAGTTAATTTTAAATTATCTACAAAATCTTTAATTTCTTTTTTAGATTTATCTAAATTTGCAGTGTATTTATTGGCTGCTTTTTCAATTTCTTCACCCAAAGTAGAAATAGACTGATTGATTTTTTGTTTTATTGTGGCAAAGTCTGCCTGTAGCTCTATAAAAGATTTAGTTTTAGTGAATTTTGTTTTTAATTTTTGCACAAAATCTTCAAAATTAATTTCATTTGCTACTTCTTCATTGTTAGTTAGAAATTCCAAAGCTTTTCCTCTCATCAAAGATTTTAATATAATTAGTTTTTTATTTTCATCCCAACTAGTTAAGTTTACTAAATTTTGAAATTGAGATATAAAAAAATTAAAATTTTCATTTTCGAGTCCAGAAAATGTTTGCATTAATTGTAGAACAGGTAGTGTAATTGCGTTATCATTTTGGTCTTGAATTGTAGCATTTAATGAGTTTATACTTTTTCTAAGATTTATATTAGCTTTTATTTTATCTTTGCAATTATCCATGTTAATTTTTTTTTTTTTTTTTTTTGTAAATATCAATAATAAAATATGTATACACAGTTAGAACATCATATAAAACAGATTACACAGATAAAGGGTATAAAAAAATATTTTTGATAACTTGACATTAATAATTTTCATATTTTTGATAATTTGACATTAAGTGTCTTATATAATAGTTGCAAATTATTTTAAATCAATTTTTTTATCAAATTTCAATTCAAAAATAAATTTTTATTTTGCTAATGCAATTTATAAATTTGCTGCATACTTAATTTTATTTTACTTTTCAACTATTACTCTTATTTTACCTTACTATAAAAATATTTATATTCATCAATTGATTGTTAATTTTAACCATAATTTAAATATTAATTAAATTATTCATATTATATTTTGAAAATTTAAAATATTAAATTACTGAATAATAAATTTACTGCTTCAATTAATAAAATGCAATACATAAAATGCAGTATTTAAAAAGAAACATCAATTGCATGCTATAGAAGTGGATCACACACCATAAAACTTAGTTAACCAATATCAAAAAAAAAATCTATCCAGAAGGAGTGGTCACGCACCAGAAAACTTTTTATAATATGTTGTGATAAACATGCTGCATGGACCAATTTGAATAGAGTAATTAGAAAATTAATAGTAATTGCTTTAAGAGCTTAATGAAAAATTTATAAATCAATTACTCCATTCAAATCAAGATCCCTGCAACAAATTTTTCACGGGTCGGATTCTCATGTCAAATCAATTAAATCTTAATGGCCAAATAAACAATTAATTAAAATGATAAATTTCGTATAGTGGAATTACCCAAGTATTGACATGAGAACCTTAAAATAAAATAAATAATGTAAAGTGAATTAGTATCATTCATAATAAGTACAATCATTGTTTAAAATATAAAAGAATTATTTATTATTTATAAATGTTCATCAGGAATTCTAAGGCAGATACTTATGGTAGAAATTATTTAAAACAAAGAATTTAGATGTAAACATGCTAAATAGCTTCATCAAAATGTAACATATTGACAGATAATGCTCTTAATAATATTATAACATTAAAATATAAATAAAGAACTACTCACAGTTTGCACAACATAAAAAAAATAGGAACTGATATAAAATATCATCCTTGAAGTAGCTTATAATGGTATTAACCATTTTACTTAATCACTTCAGCCTGACCTTATGTGACAGACATTATCACTCTATCTTATTCACCTTAACTTAATGACACACTCGTTGAAACAAAATCTTTAACACAAAATGACATCTTGGATCTTGGCGATACTTATGTGCTATCTATGCCTTATATGCATAGACATAAAGTTGGATTCACATATTCTAGTCGATAAAAAAAAATATTTTCAGAACTGAGCTACACATTTTAACATTTTAGCATTTTTCTTTGTAAAAAAACCACCAGTGCAGTTGCAAGTATATAAAACAAAAAAATTTTGCCATTGAATTTTGCCACATAAAAGAATTAATTACCACCATTAAGTAAAAAATTTGCCATCACTATAAATAATATTATTAACTACCACAAAAAACAAAAAATAAAAATTTTTTCTAAATTTCAATCAAAAACAAATAAAATTTCGAATAAGGATGAAGAATGAATTTCATAAAATTTTAACTTCAGTGAACTACAATAAATTTGACTAAAATGAACTATAATCCAAAATTTGGACAAATCATAAAACAAGAATCACAAATGAACTTAATAAATCCATTAGAATATAAAAAAAAATTTAAATTCTAAGTCTCTGAGAATAATCAACAAATTCTGAACTATAAAAAAAAATCAGACCATAAATCAACCACAACATGGAATGCAAAATGCAAAAATAATGTCCTTAATAATATAAAAATGAAATTCAAAATTCAATACAAAGTTTAAATAAACCAAAATTTTCCAATGAAGTTCATGTAAGAATAAATGAATTAAAAGAAAAATAAACAATTACTA
Source organism: Amaurobius ferox (assembly GCA_951213105.1). Taxonomy (NCBI): domain Eukaryota; kingdom Metazoa; phylum Arthropoda; class Arachnida; order Araneae; family Amaurobiidae; genus Amaurobius; species Amaurobius ferox. Next base: position 146,148,561 of record OX578134.1, on the reverse strand, counting down.
TCAATTAACTAAATTTCCAGAAAATTAAACAATTACTATCAATTAACTCAAATTTCCAAATGCTCAATTCATAAAAAAAAAATTTCAAAACTGAACTGTTTTACCAAAACAAAATAATAAAATTTCAATTGAAATCAAAGAAATGAATATTACCAATTAATGAAATAATTACAAATAAAATGAAACCAATAAATGAATGATACAAAAAAAAATGAAATCTATCAATAAAATGAAATTTCGAGAAAATGTTACCAAATTTCAGACTTCTCCAACAGAAATCAATAAAGAACAAAGACACTTCCAAGGTTATCCTGCTTGATCAGGGCAGAAAAGACCTCAAAAACTATTCCCCTCTGCAGATTTGAGAACAGTTTGCCCCAATTCTCCATCAAAACATGAAGGTAAGATGAAGTCGAAAACAGATTCTGTGTCAAAAGATTCCAAAAACCTTGAATTCCAACCAAGATGTTGCTGAAACTATAATAAATTTAAAAACAGAATTAGTACAATCAAATTTTAACCTCAGAAACCTGAAAATAAACCATTAGAAAAATAAATAAACCATTAACAAATTTGAATCATAAAAATGAGAATATTCAACAATGTAAAATGAATTTCAAACAAAAATGAATTTTTAAAAAATTTGAAACCAAAAGTCACACATATTCACATATTCGAATAAAATTGCAGGTAGAGAATAAAGATTATGTGATTAATTACAAAAAGATTATGTCTTATGAGGAATAAAGACAATAATTCAAAATTTGCATTTAAAGACTGATAAGAGAGAATGAAATAAATAGCTGAGATGTATTCTAATATTTCTAAAAAAAACTTAACAGGGACGCTATCAAGATTTTCAATCAGAAATATAAATACTGAAATATTGAGAACGGGTCGGAGCTATAAATGAGCCCTAGCAAAAATTTGATGATATGGATGAATCATCAAATGCAATTAAAAAAAAGATAGAGTCGGAAGATACCCACATATGTTCAAGAAAAAACAGACATTACAATACAATTGAATAAAATTACCAATTTGAAATTTAAAAATTTTCTTTCAAAATGCAATAAATAACCAAAATAAATATAAGAAGTTCAGAGCTTAATGCTAAATTTTCTGAAAAATGCTTATAAAAGAAAAATTTTAATAAGAAGTTTTTGAATAACCTGTAAAAAAGTTTATAAATTAAATTATATTTAATTATCAAAATTCTAAAGTTCTTCATCATAAAAAAAATACTTATTTTCTATTTTACACAAATCCTAGCTCAATTCTTCATAATATAAAAAAAAAAAAAAAAAACAATTGCTTAAAGCAATACTAAAAGTTTAATTTATCAAAATAATTTGTTTCAGTGGTAAGTTTTAAAATAAATGCAAGGAAAATATAAAATAAACATAATCAAAACCTTTTCTCATATAATAATCTAATTCGAGTTCTGCCAATTTAAACAACAAACACATAAACAATACAATAATCAATCAATTTTATCCCATTTTACTAAATATTTTGAAGTTTTATGAACTTCAATACTAAACACACATGTAATCACATATAATTTGGAGTCTTTTGCTCCATGGGATTATTAGGCCATTATTAATTCATACATATATATTTTTTTCTAAAAATAATTTTTTTTAAATGTCACTCTTTGACATACAGGCCTCTCATTATTTAATAAACATCGATCATATATATATAACATCTGATAGAACTCTTCCTTGCCAGAAGATTTACTTTTAACTCATTAATGTATTAACATTTTAAAATAATAAAAAAAAAACTTGCGACAACTGTAACTGCACTCGCCCATTAATTTACTCAGAATTTAAATTTTGCAAATAAATCAACAAAGTTTTTTTTTTTTTTTAAAGTGGATGTTAAATATGAATTTAAATTTCATTACCTTACTTATTTTACAAAGCATAAATAAAATACCAAAACATTTCATAAACATCTTGCCAAAATTTGTAAACAACACTTAGATCAATATTTTAAATTAACTCAGATTAATTATTTTAGAATAATTTTGTTAATACTGTTTGTTTTAAGCATTAACATTGATTGCCATACTTTAAATTTGACCAATTAAAATTAATTTTAGATTACTTTTTTCAATTTAAATAAAGAACACATAATAATAAATACAATTAAATACAAAATACAATACAAATGTCATATCTAGAGTAATTAATAATAAAAATATCAGTTGTGATTTAAAACTGACAAAACATAAACACTTGTGATGACTTAATTATCAAATAATGTATTTGTTTATTGCATAAACATTTCCTGATTGGAAGTGAATTGCAACAAGAGCAAAAAAAAGCACTAGCCTATGTTTCCAGCGAAAATTTCAATGAATTAGAAAAATTTCAAAACAAAAGCCGCTCAGAATATTTGAAGTTAAAAATCACAAACAATGCAATTTTGTAGCAAAAATGAATGAATTCACTACTATTGCCAATACAAAAAAAATCACATGTCTTGTAGTAAACTAATGTTACTACTATTTAAATTAAAACACATAAATAAAAACAATTAAACACTTTTACTTATTTTATACCTATATTTTACTTTATTATATTTAATAGTTAATTAGTATTTAAAATTTTCTATTGTTATTGCTGAAAAAAAATTTTTTAGCAAATTTATTATTTTAGTTTATTTTGATTTAGATCTCTAAAAATTGACCAAAGTGGAGTGAGCTGCAAAGAATTCTCCACAAAAAAACAAAAAAAAAAGGGATACAATTTTCTTCAACATAAATCAAATTAAATCTGAAGAAATTTACACAATTGAAGTCCAGCTTCAAAAAGATAAATTAAAAATATATATACGGTTTGAATTTCGAATATCTAAAGATATAAAGTTTATCAAAATAAAATTTCTTAGTCAATAGCTCATACCCAAGATAAAAACAGTATAATTTTACACTTAAAGTAATCACGATGACATTAAAAAAATTTTTTTGATTTGTTAAAGGTATAAAAATATATCAATTTAAACATTTTATAATACACAAATGAACAATACTAAACACATCACATAAATAAAATTAATCACAAAAAATTTATTGGTGCTTAAAATAATGAATAAAAAATCAATTATTAATATCACAAATCAAATATCATGTATCATTAAGAAGTTTAGTTAAATCTCAATTAGATTAAAACAAAATTTTCATTAAATTAAATAGAAATTATATCAAATTTTTTTTTTTTTTTTACTTTTAAGGTTCATTAAAATACATGACTGCCTATGCATATAAATTTTAAAAAAACACGGCACCAAAGAAAGAGTAACCAGATGTTGTGATACAACCATTCAAAGGACTTAATTAAAGAAAATAAAATCAATTGAACGATCATATCTCAACACCTGATTGGGTCGGACACTCACATACAATAAAAAAGGGAAATTAATTATTAATACTTAATGTAATGGGACCGTATAGTGAGGAATAAAATTTAGAATATAATACAATGCGTTGTGTAACTAAATATTAAACCATACTTGTATGTGAGCGCCTTAAAATTACCTTACCTGTAAGTTGATCTCATGACATAAATTCAATTCAATAAAAAGAATATAAATTATGTTGCATCAGATTATTTATCGTACACATAATGTGGTATCCTGAATGTTCATATTACAAAAAATTGTTCCTAGACGATAAATTGTACTAGAAATAAAAAAAACGAATGATTGATCAAATGCTATTATTTTTTTTTTATTTATCAATCAAGTATCATATCACAAGACAAAATTGTAATAGATTCTTCACTGCAGAAAATTTAAATTTATATTATGATATTTTTACAATGCAATTCATGTTGATTGTGCAAAAGATGATTTTCAAATAATAAACCTCACTAGCTATAATTAATTAATCACAATTATCAACTTAGATTGATGTGATGATATTTCACAATGCATTTCATGTTAATTGAGCAAAAGATGATCTTCAATTAATAAGCCTCACTCTAGCTGTAATTGATCACAGATATATATCATTTAGATTAGTATATGGTATTTTCACAATGCAAAATTCATTTTGATTGAGCAAAAGATGATCTTCAACTAATAAGCCTCACTCTAGATGTAATTGATCACAGATATATCATTTAGATTAATATATGGTATTTTCACAATGCAAAATTCATGTTGATTGAGCAAAAGATGATCTTCAACTAATAAGCCTCACTCTAGCTGTAATTGATCACAGATATATATCATTTAGATTAGTATATGATATTTTCACAATGCAAAATTCATTTTGATTGAGCAAAAGATGATCTTCAACTAATAAGCCTCACTCTAATCAATCGTAATTATCAAGTAAAATCAATATTATTGCACTCAACGACATAATATACACCACCAGTTTTTTTTCTTACATAAATGCAAAATATCTTTTTAAAAACACATATTTATGATATTCAGGAATCAGGATGCACTTGGATATCCATGAGGACACATTTTTAACATGTAGAAAAATGGCAAAAAAAAAAAAAAATCATGGCAAGAGGTGCAAGCACCCCTTGCCTCAAAAAAGAACTACACCACCTTCACATACGAAGAAGTTCTTAGAGAAGAGCGAGTCAGCACTTTTTCACATAAAAGAAAATCTCCCGCCTAACTTGGCACACTGTGATTGGCTGAAGCCACACCGTTGCCATGCCAAGAAAGAAAAACTCCTGCTCAACTAGGGAGATTTAAAGGATCCATGTCTCACCTGAAACCGGATTTACCAACTGTCGAAAAAGGGTGTCATTTTACCACAGTAAGAGAGAGGATGTCATACACCATACATAAGAATATGAATACTGCAGCACACTATAATTAAAATTAATAAAAGAGACAATTGGTCTATTAATGAATATATAAAATAAAAGCAATTTTGAATAGAATAATTTGGAATAATAAATTTAAACTAAAATAAAATATTTAATGATTTATAAAAAAAAATGTTAATTTGGAATAATAAAATAAAGTGTTGTGACGTGTCACAACAATAACAGTCAAAAATAGTTTGAGAAGAGGCAGCATCTTAACCGAGAATCAATCCTAAATAGTTATGACTTTCGGAGATTTTTTTCCCTCTAAAATGACAGTATGGGGTTTTTGTTTTAAAATTAATACATGCACATTTAAGATATATCCCTTGTATATGTGTCAGCCATATCGTAGTTCCGGAATTTATTTAACACACAATTATGTTTTAGTATTTTGTGTTTCGGATTCCAGAGGAATCATAAAAATCAATGTTGATGAACTATTAAAAGAAACATTGAAACACCTCCTTTTAATAGATTCAAAAAATGGTTCAACTGATTACATATTATTTTACAACCAATACATATTTACATTGGACAATTTTTATATCGAACTGACTCAAGAAATATTAGTAATACATCAGTGAAGCATACTCGGATTTATTACGAATGAAATATTTAACGTAAAAAAGCAAACATATATTACATTTCATTCCTTTGGATTGTTTTTTCGTCATTCATAAAGTAAGCAGAACTCACCAATAAATAAAGTCCTCGAAGACCAATAAAAACGTATAGCTGTTACAAACAAGCCATACTTACAAGGGAACCTCAACTTTTGTTCCGGCTAGTTTCAGCTGAAATCGGATGGAAACGGTAGGTACTAGCTAGAAAATAATGTCCATGAAATATCTCTTGAATTGAGCGTGGAGATTCGTAGAAAAAAATCCCAAAGTTTACATGGATTAGCATGTTTGGTAGCTTTATTTGAAGTATAATATGTATATTTACATAGAGTGTGTGATTAAGCAGAAACAAATGTACATGTGGTATGTTTATGTAAAAATGAGGCAATATTATATTCATGATTGTTCATTATTTTTGTAATGGAAACCAAATATTTTATTACGAATACAAATTACTGTATGATGAAATTACAGTTGTTCAACATATTCTTCGCAATAATGATATTTTTCGTACATTCAAATGTGTTCAGAGTAGTAAAAAAAGAGAAAAAAAAATGCCCATGCTAATCCATGTAAACATTAGGATTTTTTTTTCTACGAATCTCTACGCCCAATTCAAGAAATATTTCGGGGACATTAGGTTTTCGCTAGTACCTACCGTTTCTACCCAATTCCAGCTGAAACCAGTTAGTTCCCAGAACCAACTGAAACCAGTCGGACGAGTTGAAACCAGTCGGTCCAACAAAAGTTGAGGTTCCCTTGTTAGAAACAAAGTATCTGCAATACAGCAGAGATTCTAAATATGATTTTTCACAGTTTATATTCACATGCTCATTATACGTTTATTAACTACTTCGCGGTCCTATGTGCTGATGGACGCATTTTTGAACATCAATGAAGGATCATATTTTATAAAAATTGAACAGTGGTGATGGTTTAATTTTGAACTAAAACTGTAAGATATTATATATATATATATATATATATGTATATATATATATATACACACATATATACCGGGTGTCCCAAAAACTTTGACCCCGGCTTTTAATCCTTACATATTGATCTCAGGCATGTATAATAAATTACAAAGTTGCGTAAAATAGGTACAGAATCTTATGAATTCGATAAAAATTTTCAGGGGATTAAGTTCGAAGAAACACAAAATTAAAATTTTTATACGGCTCCCGCACAAAAACATGTCCAATGAGTAACATGTGCCCCATACGTTAATAAGGCGATGTACAAAATTTCAGATTTTATTATAAAAAGTTCCAGAGCTATGTTAAAACAAAGTTGGTGAGGGATTAATCACAAATTAAAATGTAAATGTTTATAGTAAGAGTGCAAATGACGCAACACAGAAATGCATCATAGGCAAATAATATCTGCCTCTTATCATTAATAGATCTTTGACAAGGACGGAAATAATTTTGAACGAGCTTTGCAATATTTGTGCAAAGTTATTATTTCTACACAGTGTAGATTCTTTTGCACCAATAAGTAGAAACATTATTATTCATTTAGATAATCATTGCTTTTTCTTTCTAATTTGTGTATGACACCTGAAACGCGCCATGCCTATATGATTTTTCCCCTTTGAGAACCCATGTCGATGCATCGAAAAATGGTTTAGATCAGCATTTTTGTCTTTTCATATCTCTGGGACTTTTTATGATAAAATGCTGAAATTTTGTAGATCTCCTTATTAGTGTATGGGGCACATTTTACTCATTGGAAATGTTTTTGTACAGGAGTCGTTTAAATATTTAAATTTTTTATTTCTTAAAATGTAATTCCCTTGGAAATTTCAATCTATATATATATATATATATGTAAATATGTATATATATATATATATATCTATATATATATATATATATATATATATATATATATATATATATATATACATATATATATATATATAAATATATATATAAATATGTATATATATATATATATATATATATATATATATATATATATATATATAAATATGTATATATATATATATATATATATATATATATATATATATATATATATATATATAAATATGTATATATATATATATATATATATATATATATATATATATATATATATATATAAATATGTATATATATATATATATATATATATATATATATATATATAAATATGTATATATATATATATATATATATATATATATAAATATGTATATATATATATATATATATATATATATATATATATAAATATGTATATATATATATATATATATATATATATATATATATAAATATGTATATATATATATATATATATATATATATATATATATATATATATATATATAAATATGTATATATATATATATATATATATATAAATAAATATGTATATATATATATATATATATATATATATATATATATACATATATACATATATATATATATATATATATATACATACATATATATACATATATATATACATATATATATATATATATATATATATATATATATATACATACATATATATACATATATATATATACATACATATATAGATATATACATATATATATATATATATACATATATACATATATATATATATATATATATATATATATATATACATATATACATATATATATATATATATATATATATATATATATATATATATATATACATATATACATATATATATATATATATATATATATACATATATATATATATCTGAACTAAAAAATGCCATCCTTCAGCAACATGCAAATTTTAAAATTACTTTTGATTGGAAACAATGTAAAAACTGGATTTTTGCAATTAAAAAACAGCAATTAAATATGGTATATAATCTTTTTCTTAGTACTGCATTTGATAACGTTCATTTTAAACATTTATTCTATGATTTGCTCATTACCAGAAGTAAAAATCTTAATAATTATTTATATGTCACAGACTTAAACTTTAATGACGAATCAAAACAAAATACTAAAATAAATGAATATTGTAACTTGAATTTTACTAATTCTGTATTAAATAATCTGAAGATAAATAATTTCTTAAAATCGGTTTCCAATTACTTTCCAGTCAAACATGTAAATCCTAAAATTGCATATAAATATGATAAACCGCTAGGACGTTATATTTTCAACTATAATCAAATTGCCAAATCAGTAGATATTAATCAAAACTATGAATTGGATAAAGAGTCATATTGCCACTGTCATTTAGAAAAATACAAAGACTTCGTAGATAAACACCATGGGCATGTTATAACGGGAAATCTAAATATTATTAATTATGATGCACTAAGATCACTGATGTTACTGGGTACTAAATACCGTATACCTACTAAATTTAAACATAAATTAATATGTAAAGGTTTATTTCTTGACTTAAATAAATTTATTTATAAAATCAGTTATA